>CM023481.1:195544004-195705455 GCA_013339685.2 Hyalomma asiaticum
CAACGAGCATGAACCGAAATAAAATTCTCGGTATGTACCTTGTGCTGAATACCCTGCTGAACATTCGGAGGCTTGGCAACTGTCAGTTGTAGCATGAAAGTAACGAGTTTAGTGTTGTAAAAGTTTGTCAAATGAGCGCATACACAAAGACGCCGATTTCTCAACTTTGACTGCGACCTTCAATTATGTATTGCACAAAAATATATAAAAAATGTGACATGGTTCCACTGATTTTGCTTGCTATGTAAACTTAATGCAGTAGATGCATGGTTGTATATAATGTCTGCATATTTTTACAGAGCAGGGCCTGTAGATATTACGATACCCCAATACTCCTCCTCAAGGAAAGTGAAAATTCTGATAGAGTCTGAGCATACACATAATTCTTATCTCTAAATATTAATATATAATGCAGAGTACATATTGCATAAAAATAGACCAGGGACTCCACATGACGCAAAATATGAAAAATGTACCTTGAAACATGTTATGTCACAGTCACATTCAGATCCTCGATTTCAGCGAAAAATTTAAAAACGAGTCGTTAGCCTCCATCTTCCTTGCTAAGACTTAACCAACAATGGTGTGGCCGTGCCAACACGGGGGATAACACTTAAACTGAAGATAGACGTCTTATATATGTTACGACGTCCATGATGGCAGACCTTGCAGCTCTGCGTCATGCACCAGAATTTATTAGCACTGGGAGGCCGAGAAAATGGGCTGTGTTCTCGGACTCGAAGTCGGCGTTACAGTGCATATGCGGTCAGTTCTTAAGTGCGGATTCCCCAAGCAGCTGACGTACAATATAATAGTGTTTCACCACCACCTCAGAAAAAATGGCCACGAGATTGACTTTCAGTGGGTGCCCAGTCACTGTGGAATCAGCGAAAACGACTCCGCAGATCGCGCAGCTCGCACTTCGCATCAAGAAGTGAACATTGTTTCGATTCTGCTCTAAGGACAGATGCTGCAACGCAGCTTTGGCACCTGGCACGCAGTCTCTCACTGCTGGGTGGAACTCGCCAAACATCAAACAAATGCGACTGTACCAACTAAATCCTTTCCTGCATCTCTGCCCTCCATCTGGACTTCCTCGACATGAGGCCTCGCTTCTTTGTCGACTTTGGCAGGGAGTTGCGTTCACAAAGGCATACATCACAACAATTGGAGCCACTGACAGTGCAGCACGTGAGGTGTGCGACGCCAACCAGACCCTCGACCATTTACTGTACCACTGTGATTCGATGCAGAAAGGAAAACTCTTGCTCTGCAGATGCTACGACAACTCAACGATCGGCTACTTCATATGGAGATGTTTCTTGAACACCGCCCTCACCGCTCATCGGCCCGCAAGGCACTGAAAGCACTTTTGCGCTTCTTGAAGAAAACGGGTTTGAGCGAATGCCTTTGACTGATGGAGTCATCCTACAATGTCTCTTTCGTTGTTCCCTTTCCTCCTCTCTCTCTCCCATCTTTCTATTCCCTCTTCCCATTCCCCCAGTGTAGGGTAGACAACCGGACGCCTTTCTGGTTAACCTCTCTGCCTTTCTGTTTTTCCCTTTTCCTTACCTACAATGGCAAAACTAGTGGCAATAGTCCTCACAGGATCACTCTAAACTTAAGTAACATAGTGTTCTGAGCGATCTGGTAGAGTCATAATTGAAACATTTCGTTTGGGTTCTTGGTTGTTTTGTTCGTTCTAAGAAGTGCACGCTGTCGCTTCTTTGTGTGCCTTGTATAGGTGACCTGAGAAGGCAGCTGTGCGCTTGTCTAGTGAAACGCGTGAAATCTGTCATACGGCCGAGGATCGAGAACTTTCTTTTTGTCACTGAGAAGCGTCTCCAACAAAAGTGCTTCGTGTGCTTTGCAAAGTTCCCAACACCGCTTCCGATTTCAATACTTGTGTGTTTGAACTTGGCATGCCTACTTTCGTACAGCTGATGGTGTCTAATATAGAGAGCACCCACAATCGGTCATTGCAAACTGCAGAGAATTATACTTCTGCTTTATACAGATGAGATAGAAGTCTTCGATTCCTTGGTCTCTAAACGAGGTGAGTGATTACTCCTAGCTATGTAATGCTGCTTGCAAAACATGTGCGTGAAGTACAGGCCCCAGCTTTACAACATATATCTGGTTTTCCTTGTTTGTGAAGCTTACATCAGTAAATATGGCTCAAAAGGACAGAAAGCTGAGCGAGTTGGTAAGGATCCATAATGCAAAGAACTGGTGTGCAAAACACGGACACGAGGGGAGAGAAGTGGACAACACGAGCGCTGACTATCGATTGAAGCAGAGCACAAAGGTGAAAAAGAAAGAAGACACACAACTTATCTACGCATGCTCAGGAATGGTAGCGCCACCTGTCATATGGTTACACGTGCCGGTCTACACGAGAGACAACTGTTAAGGCATTCTATCACTTCTCCGTTTAAGCTAATCGACGGTTGACTCATGCACGCACTTTCACTAATACTAATATGCCAGGCCTTAAGCAATAAATGTGTTTCTTCATTCTTATGTCTGTACAGGATCGCGCATTCGTCTAACTTGGCCGTGCAGTTACAGTCCCGGCAATGCAATGATAGATTAGGCGGCGTTCCACCTGATAGCGACCTTTACGTTCAGTTAATCTCTGATTAATACATGCAATGCACTGTTCGCCCTACATAGAACCGTCCACAGCTAAAAGGAATCTTATAAACCACACCCATGTAACAGTCAAATGATTGTTGGCAATGTGCTTAACTTGACAAATATCTATATGCTTTTTTCCTTGCAGCAACTAATTTTTTCCGTGCACGGCGGCACAAATCTTGCCTAACTTATTGGGAGCCGTAAACACAATGTTGACCCCAAATCTACTTCCCATTTTCTTAAGCCTGTGCAAAACTGCGTGGATATATGAAACACTCTTGACTATTTTCCTGCATTACTACATTATACTATGGCACGCGTTCCGGTCAAAACCGACTTCTTTAGGCATTCAGCTACCGTGGCTACAGCTAAGGTAGGGTAACCTTCTTCTAAAAGATGCTTGACCTGCGCATTAAAGCTTTAGTTCAATTGGTGCACACAATATTTTATTAAGGATGACTTTAGACATAACATGGCTATTCTTTTTTTTACTGCTTTCGAATGCTTGGAGTGCAAAAGTTCAACAACAGCTTAGAAGTTCTAGGTGAGCACACGTGGTCTTGCTCAAATGTCAGAGATATCTAGAAATTGTATTATGTTTCCCTGAGACAGTTCTTTCGTAAATATTATGCCATCTCCATTAACTTTAAATTGTTCGCTTACATGGGCAATGACAGATTCAAAATTATCCTTACTGCAAGAAATAAAGTAATCATCAGCATAATGACATACCCTATCGACGTGCTCACTTAAGGCCTCCTTTAAGCGGCTATCAAACTTGCTCAAATAAAGATCACTAAGAATAGGGGCAACCTTTAAACCTATACAAATCCCCAATTTCTGCAGAAATATGGCTTCAATAAAATGTTCAGCTGGGCAAGTTGTTTCATACTTCCAACCGAAACAGATAGTATTTGTAAAGTAGACAGGGACGCAGCAAGGACATAAGCAAGTGCAAACTTTCAACTGAGTTGATTTTTTGTCACTGTCAATACATACACACACTCGCTAATTATCTTCAAATAACGTTAATCACGTTGTCATGGTCAGCAGATCACAACAAGCTGCACAAGAGCCTCATCTCACTATGCAATAAATAAACTGATGTGTCACACAAGCACCCCCTCTTAATGGGATATAAAATAAAAAGCTATCAGTTCACGGGCAGTGGCATCACGTCTTTTGCCCAAAATCTTCGTGCCTTGGAAATTTGTGGCACATGCCCACTGAATGAAATCAGTTAAAGATTGTGCTCATCAATGTCTTCACAGCATCCTTCTCTAGTTTTTGCATATCCATTTCCACTGCAAATATGGCTTCACTGCCACACTGCAGCCACTTGATAACAGAAAATGCTTGACTATGGGTTAATAAAAGGGGAATGGACCAGGGCTCGTTTTTATTGTTAGACACAACCTCATGAAGCTAACAGACAAAGAGGCCAAGGAAAGAATGGGGGAAGCTATTTGTAGCTTTTAGCTGTAGTGTAGTAGTTGTGACAAATGGAAAAGGAATAAAGTGGACGAAAAAACACCAGCCATCAGTGGGGACCGAACCCACAACCCTTGTAGAACACGTCCGATGCTCTACCAACTGAGCTACAGCGGCGGTCGTTCCAACATCTACTTTATTGGGTATGTCTGTACATTTCTGAAGTACATGGGCTGACATTCAATGTGTGGAAAACCCACAAAGCAGGTGAAAGGGCTTCTATTTAGCTTCTGTGATGACAATCTCTCTATGAATCATCCTGAAGGGCTTTCATATTGCTTCTCTAGTGAAAGAGCATGTAAGTACTGCATAGTGTCAGCACAACTAGCAAACTTGACGGGCGAGGTAATGTGCCAGGCACGTCTTCAAGAAATTTCTGTTAACAGCCTTGTAAACAGGCATGTTTATGGAGTAAATTTGAGGCATGTGCCCTCCTTCAAATGCCATACTTCTAGGTAACATGTGAGCAACTGCAACCAGATATAATATGTGAAATTCTGGAAAATGGAGCTTAATGCGACTTATGCCACATACCTCTCACTTTTGTCCAGTGGCTGAGTTTATAGGCAAGGTATCGAGTAAATATCCTCATTCCAGTATGACCCATGTGGCTCTATAAAGAAACCAGTGCAGAAGAACATGTCATTTATGATGAGCAATGCAAGACTGAAGGGCACAGCCTCAATAAAATGGTGCTTGTTATTTCTACCTTAATTTCTAGGAGGTAAAATTTCTGAAAACAATGATGACTGGGACGCACTACTACAGTTGAACTAGACATGCACCAGGGAGCAGTTTCTGTCCCTTACGTGAGGAGTCTCTCATTAGAAGGGTGCCACGCTTTCATTTTCTGATCAACCCTTATATCAATATAGGCACATATCAATAACGACCACGAAAGAAGGCTACAGCCTGTTGTAAAGGGTACCATTTGCCTCAATGTTAATATATTTGTTTGGTAGACTGTGTCAATCAGAATCGTACTGTGTCAGTCAGAATAGTAACCACTACTTGGTTACTATTTCCTTTTGTTTCCACAACAAATTAACTGCTGATAGTAGCACACAGCACTGCATTTAGAGTTAAAATACCTGTTAGGAAGATGACTGACCAAAATTTAAGGTTATTTTGTCGTTTATAATACCCTGCAGTGTGTATGTTACAAAAGAGGTGCACCTAGTGGGAGAGATGGGGCAGCCAACTATGCAAGTAACTGGCATCTTTTATATCGAAATGTGTCCCCTTACATCAGTGTCTCTTTTACAGGGGTCAAAATGTAAAGCAGCAGTGGTGAATGGAAATAGTCTCCGCTCCTCAAATTCCTTCCAGTCACCTTGACTACTTAGTTGTACTCACACAGATATTTATAACAAAATTTTCTCAAGCATGCGCTAGTGTAGTAATTACAAAATTTGATCCTACAGTTCATTAGTAATTATAAGATTTGACCTTATATTTCATTATGCAAGGTTTATTCTTAAAGTACGGCCGTTGAAACTTTTGGTCAACGAGGTGTAATGCCATAGATCAGTATTTTCAAAAACCTGCGCAACATCAGTTAAAGACTTCCAAAATTTGAATGGCAGGCTTGCAGTGCACCACCGGTTTAAGCCGAGTTATCATCTACATACCTTCCAGCTTCTGAAGGTTTTTATACAGGACAAAGCAAGCCCATTGTCTGGAGCACACAGCCACATTGTGTAAAAAGAGGTCCTGCCAAATACGTCTTTTAAAGTGGAATATGCAACAACTGACCACAGCTCTGACAGGTGCATTGCTGTCCTTGTTCAGAAAAATGTGGATTTTGAAGGGTTCTATGAAATTGAAGCTCTTTGTCATGAATGGAAAGGTTCATATTTTAGCCAGCAATCTAATAGTACATGGCTTTTATTGTACAGTTAGGTTACAGTATTAAAAGGTGTCAGGTTTTAATGCACGCTCCTGCAGATAAATACATATACATGATGACAGCAGCATTGTTCTCAAATGGTAGATCATTTCAGAAGAGGGTTTCACTGCAATATCATGATATCATTTCTACAGTGAACTCGTTCAACAATATGTTGTAGTAGTTTACTATGAAAAAGAAGGAATGTCCTGTATGCAGTTTTTACTAATTGTCTTTTAACGATCCTATCAATATTTCATTTGATACTCATACTATTATGGCATTGAAGATGACAGTGTACCAGATGTTGAATCTACAGTGCTGTGTAGCATGTTGTACAGTTAATTACACTGTATTGTTCCCTTTTTCTTGTGTGTGTAACAATATTCTTAATGTATCATACCCTCTTACATATAGTAGGCGCGCCTGCCTCAATGCTCTGCTATTTCGACTGCATCATCTCACCCTTTTTCCTTGTGTGTGTGCGAAACAAAATTCTTATTGTGTCATACCATCCTACATATATTAGGCTCACCTGCATCTGTGCTCTATTATTTGGACTGCATCCTCTCATTACTGACTAAGCTTGAAATGCAGTAAACCTGCAGTCTGAGCTTTATTAATTTATTCTTTAAGCTTATAAAGGCACTACTGGGCCCGTAGCAAGGGGGGGTGCCCTAGGGGCCCGAGTCCCTCCCAAAATTTTGGGGTTGTGTTGAGAACACAGTGTGTTGCTAATAACATAAAATTTAAGCGCATTAATAACATTGCATTTAAAAATAACTTATTGGACATACTGAGATTTCTACTGAAAACCTAATAATAATAATAATAATAATAATAATAATAATAATAATAATAATAATAATAATAATAATAATAATAATAATAATAATAATAATGTTTTTTCTCAAATAGTCAAGGCCTTCAGCAGGTGGGCCACTCCCAAAAAGAATTCCTGCCTATGGGCCTGGGTGCTATGTATTGTTACCCCGTTGGCTGAACAAAAACATAATTAATTTGTCTCCCTTAAATAAAAATACCATTTACAGTGCACAAGCTTGGTCTTATTCAATTACGGGTGGAACTGAAACTATACATGGTTAAAGTCAGTGCACCACAGTCAGGCTCAGCCCCAAATTCATCAACAGCATGTACACTGGAATGAGGATCTACCATTGCTGGACTAAGTTGAGGTATTTTCAACTAGACATGTGTTGCAAATTGGCTATGTGGAACATACTAAGACTGACGAGATCATGGGGATCAAATACCCCTCAAACTTGTAGACTTACTCATTTCAACTTGCACTGGTTGAACTTGGGTTCACAAATAATACCTCATCGAAGACTCAGTCTTGAGAAAAAATAACTGCTAGTGTCTTTATGGTATTCCTTCAGTGTTGTCAAAGTGTCCACAAATACATCTTTTCAAAGTTTCTTTGTACCTTAATTATTGCCCTTTTTTTTTAGCCTTGCTTGTGCTGCAGTGTATTGTGAACAATGTAAGAACTGCAAATGAGAAATGCTTCCAGCATTGTTGGCCATTATAATTGTCTGGAACTACACCAAATTCTATACTGCTTGGGTAGGTATTCAAGGCACATTGATTGACCTTTTCTCTACAAAGATCTCAAGTGCTTATCTAGCAGGTCCACTGGTAGGTCTTGACGAACAATGCATGGCTATAGACACCAATAAATCCTCAAGTAGAAGTCTGTACACGTGCACTCCAACCATACTACAAATGAGTGCCTATGTGAATACTTATTCGTCATAAAGCTCTTACTGCATTGTGAAGACAAGGAACTCAACCTTAGCCCTACAAATACTAAGAGAAATACTGGATGCCATTGCTAAGTTTCTGAGTAAAACTGAGTTAACTGACTGCAGCCACAATGAAGTTCTGAATGAATGATTTAGAAGACACAACATATTGCTCTTCGAAATATTAGACAGCTTAAATGAAACAAGGATTCATTTGGAAGGCGTTGTTTATAATGCCTTCTCTAGTCACCTTAGACTACAAATTTCTGGCCAGGAAGTTTTTCAAATGCACAAGTTAGGATTGCTCATGGGTAAAAGAGACTTGACTTGTTATGATCAAATATCCATAATCTAAATGCAGGTGTCCTGGCAGAGAAACATATATAAGCTCGAGGGGACTGCACAAACAGCTAGCGGGTATTTTGCAGAGCTATAAAAAACTTGGGGAGGAGAATAAAAGTATTTGCAAAGATAGCTGGGAAGGCATACTCACTTCAAATGAATGAACTTTAATAAAAGGCCTACATTTTTCGTCCATTAATCAACCGACAGGTTGTGTATGTGAAAAAGTGAATTACCGTAAACAGCCAATATGCAGGATAGTATGGTCACTGCATATGCACAGGCTGGGCAATATCATAGCTATGTCTGTCTGCATTGTTAGAAAGAAATGCCCCTTCTGTTTTCCTTTCCAAATAAGTGTGTTATGTCTTCTGCTATTCATTCCTTCGCCACTGATGCTGTTAGCTTCATGGAGACTCAGCTTCCTGCAAACGTTACAATTGAGAAATTTGTGGACTATGAAACAGGCTACAGTTTTTATTGTAACCATGGTTACCAATCTAGTAATGGTGCTAGCAGTAGCTTATGCTCTTGCTTCCCATTGTTCTATTTGTGTCCTCACTTAAGTGTGTGTGCATATGTGGTGCTATTATTAGCAGCATCTTTAGATGCTAAGGAAGGAACTCATGGCCCTGACAAAGACATATCCACTGGTTGAAACATTGGCTGTAACGACGTTCCCTGTTCAACAACTTTCTTTATCAATTTGAGCCTTCATTGTCCCTTAAACTTCTCTTGTTCTTTCTATTTATTTTTCATTTATTTTTCAATAATTTTTTCATCACTACTCTCTGAACATCTGGCTTGTTTGTGTTATACCTTGCCGCTTTTCAGGTTGGCTGAGGCCATAACAGAATAAAAAGGTTAAAGAGGAAAAGCTCATAATGCTGTCAACCTTCATTGTCTTGCTTTCCTCGTCAGACACAAGTTCGCATCAAGCATGTTTGCATAACCAAACATTTTGTTCAATCTGGTAACTCTTCGAGTAGAATCCTACAGACCTTTCCACTGGAGCCATCCTGGACACTTCCATGAAATGGCGCTAGTAACGTCTAGCAGCAGCACCATCTTAGGCTGTTTGCTCTCTGGGCTTTTCCTCGAGGCATGTGCATTTCTTGTGTGTGTGTCAGCAACATCTTGGTTTCCTACTTTGTAAACATTGTGGAACCCTTATGTAGGTTCGTTTGTGAGTGTGTGGGACTTGGTTGATTGGCAGGACAGCTGCAAATAGTGTTGTTTTGCATGCTTTTGCATGGGCAGAGTTGGAACCAGCGGGGCTGGCTGGTAGCAGTAAAACGGGAAAACTGCAGACCATGTCTCCTCTATTTTGTTTGAGTTACTGTTTTAAAATGACTCAGCTCATAATAGGAATGCAGTTGATTTTGCTAACAATGGTCCCACTCATTAAGATGGGAGCCTTAATGCAATTAAAGTGAGCTGAAATGTGGAGAGTTCCAAAATTATGGTTAATTATCGGAAAAAAATGATACCTTGAGAAATCAGTGACCAACCGTGTATCATATGACATATCAAACGACCCCTAAATTCAATGCAGACATGACTAAGGTATAATTGGCATGATAGCCAAGCTTTAAGTCATGCTCATGACCATAACTGTGAAAGTCAGTTGCCAGTCAAGAAATCAAAGGTTGAAAATTAAAGTTTCCAAGATACAAAAGTTAGATTGGAGTGGTTACAATAATGAGGGTGCACCATAATAATGACCCAGTCATGATTAAAGAATGCTTTGGTTTATCAAAGCATGACAGTGGCACACGATAAAAAGAAAAGCTTGAAACTGTAGAAGGCGGTCGAGATAGGTGTCGTTTGAAAGGTGCATGTCGAAGGATGTGATATTGACCATAGTAATGTTCACGGCATGACGTGAACACGACTCTGTGAAAATAAAGATAGTGGAAGGGGGTCGAGATGGGTGTTAAAAGAAAGGTGCTTCTCAAAGAATGTGGTATTGGTCATAGTCATGTTCATGATGACACAACATGCTCATGTCATGATGATGACTCTGTAAAAATAAACTATCAGAACGGTCGAGATGGGTGTCAAACGAAAGATATAGGTCGAGTGATTTGATATCAATTAGTCGTGTTCTTGGCATGAACAACACAATATGACGTGAGCATGACAAAGCAAAAACTAGCAGAAGGGGGTCAAGATGGGTGTCAAATGAAAGGTAGAGTTCAAGGAATGTGATACGAGTTATAGTCATGTTCATGACATATGACATAAATGTCATTAAACACAAGAGAAATAATAGAAGGGGGTTGAAATGTGTGTGGTACGAGTTACACTGATGTTCATGACCTGACATGGTCAAATTAACACTGCATGAGATGAGTATTTCACGCAAATGAAACATATTTCATGACATGAATATCACTACATGCAGGTCTATACCTGATACCTCATGATGTATATGACATAGTGCCATCATGATGGCTTCACTATTTTTCTTTTAAAGTAATCTGTATCACATGACGTCAGCTTATAGCAAACCTGACAGAGAGAGAGAGAGAATCAAGTTTATTTTAGTGAGAAAAGAAAATTCACTGAGGTATAGCAGTCAGGCAGTGCCTGGCCGCCACCTTCTTTGCTTGTTTAATGGCCTGAAGCTGTTTCTCGAGGCTTGTGTCGCAGAGAACAGTGCCAACACCCCAAGCGAAGGAGTGGTCAGAAGATAGAGAAGGGATGGGTCCTTGTGGCAGTCCCAGAATATGTGCGCAAGGGTGTCAACTAGACCCACACTACGAGCAGTGCGGCCTAGACACTTCAGGGTACATGTGACTGAGTAATTGTGGGCATGGGAAAGAGTGCGTTTGCAGTTGGCACCACACAATTTCCTGAGATTTTGTGAGTTTGGGGTGCGGGAGAGATTTTGTTTGACGAGCAAGGCAACAATGCTGAGTGATGATAGATTACGACATTAATATTCATGACAAGCACGTCTTATAAGTTATGAAATGACTGACTCGGCTCATACGATATAGATGTTGTGAAGCCGTCGTGATCGTTTAATTAACGTAGTTGCAATGTGCATAAATTAGAAGTATATGATAACACAAGACATGACATGCCATGATTGCAATGACATGTCATTACAGCCAGTTCTTAAGCTGATACATATATACCAACATGCATGGCATCATATAGAAGTTACGGCATGATATAAAAGCCAAGGCATAGGAGGCATTTTCTCATTCAACACCCAACACGGTGGCTAGTTTCGGCTGAAGTTCCCTCATCTCAGTTAATCGTTAGCTATTATGTATTAACCTTCTCTGTGATGGCTAATTTTGGCTAACACATAGGAATCATGCTGGCTTTTTTGCATAACATCAGCTCCCGCAGCGCATAAAACCTGCTCGAACTTTTTGGTTCTAATTGGTTTTAACTTTTATCACATTTATTGCAGTCATGAATAATCAACATTTATCGAGGTGGGTCTGCTTAATGGGGTTCATTATTGACTTTAGTTTTGTAACTGCGTGCTGAGATTTCCACATTTTTCCTTCTTTATGAGAAACATTCTCAGAACAAAGGTGCTCAACCAGATGTGCCGTTCAAAGTCGGTTTGTTACCTACACGCCTGCTTGGTTTGCTCTGCTGAGGACGGACCTGCACTACACAGGACTGAGACACTGCTGCTTTGAAACACCACTGTGCACTCTGAACCACTACGCCACTTCAGCTGTTTCGAAAATCCAAATTTATTTCTTCAGACATTGAAGTATGATAAAACACAGTGCTAATACTCCACGTATATACGCATGCGAATGGACATGCCAGCGCACACACAGTACATGAGTTGGCACTGGCATGAGTGCCTGCGTGACGGGCGCGACAGGGCAGGCGGCCGCCAACGCTCATAGTTTAATTTCCAAAAAAATTCTGTAATCGACAAACTTCGTTGTCGTGATTACCCAACGTGACATCAGTTGCAAGAGGCGAGGTTTGTTTACGTCATTATGGTGTCAAGTGGGTACTCATATCTAGTAAATATACGTACAGTGCGGTGTACACACGAACGGCATGACAAACCAACATTGCGAACAGTCATGCCAAATTGCCAAGAAATCATACATCTCTAGGTTCCCCATTTACACCCTTAAGGGTGTAAAATATTTACTGTGTAAACTAATACAAACTAATAAAGCTATTTAAAGGATTACTGAGTTTCAAATTTGGTGTTTTAATAGTTATCTAAATCCCTAGCCACCTTGCTTGAGAAAAGATCCATTAGCCGAATTTTCAAAAGTCTTATAGAGCATATTGATATAAACTAGCAAGGCTAATAGAACAATGTATTAGACTAATACAAACACCTATAAGACAAGTAAAGGTTCCTATAAGACTAACACAATACTAATAGGACTAATAGAAAAGCTTATTAGACTAATACAAATCTCTATTAGAATTTTTGCTAGGGCAGTCTAAGGCTGTTACTGGAGGTCCGCTTATTTATCAGTATTACCAGGCCAACAATAAAGGTATTAAATTACTACCTTTCAGACCCCTTTCCCCTGCATCATGATTACGTTAACAAGTCCCACCAATTTGTGGTGCTCTTTCAATTATCCTCTGTGGTTAACACTACAAGAATGTTTCACACGAGGTAGTGGCGCGAAAGGAGGCTCCCACACCCAAAATTACTACCACGAGATCACATCTCACCAAAACATCAGTGTAATGATTTTCCATATGAGAAGTTTATAAGAGGGAAGTTTGGACAAGAGGACTCATTTTAGCTTTACAATAGGTACAATGTATCAATATATCAATAAATTTAACTCTAGTTCACCTCACATGGTTTAAATCTGAAAATTAACTTGACATCATGAAAAACACTTCCGAAAATTGTTTTTGTAGGCTAGGAAGATGAGTTACCCATTGACGCCCATTGTCATAAAATGGTTGGCAAAATTAAGGTGGGATCACTTAAGTGCTTCAGTCGTGCTGGCCGACATTTTGACAGAAGGATTTGCCTCTGTCAAAGCATCTGCGTCATCATAGGCGTGTTGGTTTGGTGCAGTTCGTGTGCCTGCTCTCTTGTCTTGCTGCTGACATTGGCAACCTGAGCAAGAGAACTCAGAGAGAAGTAAATATTATACATTATTTAGGTCAGCAGCATGGGCGCAAGAAAAACGCCTTGCTTCTTATGGCAGAAATGGGGTTAGGGTCAAAGAGAGCGGAGAAAGCACGCAAGTTGCGCTGACGACAGACACTATAGCGGCGTCTATTGTTATATTACAAAAGACAGCAAGTTGTAGAGAAGTGGTGGTCGTACATTCAAGCTCTTACCGAAGTAATCATGGCAGCGGTGAGTTTTGTAAGCATTTTAGAAGGTTGCTAATGACTGATGGAATGCACAAACTCTAGGATTGCGCAAGTTAAATTAGTTGGAACAATGAAGAGAATACGTAATCAAAACGAGTTGACCAGTTCTATACTAACATTTGGAATAAACTTTTTTTTTATTTATTTAACCATACTGTCAATCCCTGATGGGATTATAACAGGAAGGGCAAAAAGACAATGCTAACAGGTGCAAATTTTCACATTCAAAATACAAGTACATCAAACAAGTGTTAGTGTTTTAATAAGGCCTTGCTGACACTAAGAAAGCACATGAGTACAGACACAAATTTTTGGTAATATGCATGGCTATAAATAGCACAAATAACTTCAAGAAAAACATGCCAAAGATACCTGTAGGCTACAAATATACTATATAAATATGCTATAGATACAGGTTTTGTTCGCGAGGCCATATAGTTACACAATCTTCTGTACCACTAGAAGAGCACACACAGGTAATATTCAGGTACGATATCTGATGCTAAAGCTTCTAAGAAGGAAGAAGAAAAAATAAACTCAAGCTGAGCTATAAAAAAAGATCATACGCGAACAATTTCAGGTTTAATATAAGGCGATCAGTGCTGTGAGGCAAGCTTTCTAATGCACTGGTGAATACGTCTGCTGAGCAGCTGCTAGCAATTAAATCTCTGAGGTTATTCCACTCACTTATCGCTAAAGGAAAAAATGAATTTTTGAGGCAGTCACTATGACATGAACATTCTTTGAGTCATCGTGTGTGTTTATATCGGGATGGCCATGTCTCACTTCTGGACATGTACCTGGAAATATCAATGTTAATTTTGTTGTGTAGAAGCTGGTACAGGAATTTAGCGCGGGCTAGTACAGCATGGTTTTGTAGGTTAGGATTCCGGCTTTCTTAAGTAGCTCAGTGGCAGAATCAGTTTGCTTCTACTTATTCTATACAAACCTGAGCGCTTTCCTTTGTACACCTAGTTTTTTAATGAGTTGCTTAGTGTATGGGGACCAATAACATTTGCGTACTCAAGGACTGATCTGATGAAAGTTTTATAAGCTAAATATTTTATTTTGGACGTCGCTTGTCGGAGGTGTCGTCGAAGAAAGAAAATCCTTTTCAGTGCGGTAGATGTTACATTATGGACTTGAGAATTCCATCTCAAATCATGAGTTAATGTTAATCCAAGGTATTTATGTTCCTGAACTTGCGCCAGTGGAATGCCGTTTACGGTTTAGAACAAAGCCCGAGTTACTTTTCTTTCTAGTGATAGGTAGAACTGCCGACTTTTTATCATTGACATAGGCCCTTCTTTAACATCTCGTAGACAAATTTCTCATTTAACACTGTTTCACAAGATGTATCACCACTCCTTACTGCATGACCAATTACTTCTTCGCCCACATCACATATCCCGCCGCATTGATCACCATCACAAAGTAGGTATCCCTTCATGCAACACAAAAACTTTCTTCAATTCATTCTTGCCTCGTACATCAAAGGAGTGGAACAGACTTCCCGGTGACATCGTCACTATAAATGATAATAACTTGTTCCGTGGTGTATTAGCCAGCATTGTATAATTGTATAATTAGGCTTTTTATTGTATTAGCTAACATTGTATAATCATGTTTTGAGATGTATTAGTATATATGTATTAACTAAGATTGTATTATACGAGTTTTAGTTGTATGATCTAACTGTATTCACTGCTTTTTGTTCAATCTTGTTCAATTATTTTCTGTAACCCACACCCCTCTGTAATGCCAACTGGCCCTGAGGGTAAAATAAATAAATAAATAAATAAATAAATAAATAATTAATGGCCATCTGTCAGTTGGCACACCTTTTAGTCACCGCTTCCAAGTCCTCGTTTAATGTTTCGTGGTCCTCGTACAAACTAATTGTTCCTTAAAGAATGCAATCGTCTGAGAACAGTCTGATATTTCCAGTAATTCTCAAAGGTAAGTCATTCATGAAGATTAAGAATAATACAGGAGCCAGGACGCTTCCTTGAGGTACCCCCAAGTTACCTTTGCTGTGCGGGTTGTCTGTCGGTCCACTTCCACAAGTTGTGTGCGGTTAGTAATGTAGTCGGGTATCCAGTGAACTATAGGGCCACTACCATGGGTATTCTCGAGCTTCAATATTAGTTTTATGTGTGATACTTGGTCCGATGCTTTGGAGATATCAAGCAGGATGAGGTCTATTTGTTTCTGATGATTGATGTTGAATGACAGGTCATGAGCGTAGTAAGCTCTCTGCGAAATCCATGCTGATTTGGTGATAAGACTGCTTCACTTTCTAAAAAGGATGTGATATGTTTCAGTATGATGTGCTCAAGAAGTTTGCATACGGTACTTATAAGCAAGATCGGCCTAAAATTTGATGGATCAGTTTTGGAGCCTGATTTATATACTGGAATTACTTTTGCAGATTTCCAATTGTTTGTGAGGACGGATGAAGACAAGGACTTATTCAAAATTATGCAGAGGTACTTCGCTGTCCGTTGCGCAACACGTATCGTTTCAAAACGGCATTAGGTATGTTGTCTGGCCCCGATCCTTTTTTGGTGTCAATATTTAGGATGAGGTTCAGTACTCCCGCCTCGGTAACAGTAAAGGGCTATGTTTGTCTTTAACGGTGGCGTAATTTGGAGATGTTTTCCCGTCATCGGTTGTGAAGACAGAACAGAAAAAGTTGCTCAGAGAATTAGCGCTATTAGGGCGAGACCAAGGGATCGCTCGACGATTTGGGTTTAAGGTAGTTCCAAAACTTGCTCGGAGAGCTTTTTAAGAGCTATGTAAGTGTGTTGGAATAGAAGTTTTACTTGGCGTCTTTTATTTTATTTTTCATATCTCGAATATCCAACGTAGGGTCACTAAGAGTATTAAGCCTAGGTGAGAACTTCAATGATTTTATAATACGTTTCACTTTACGCTTCACGTGGATGATATCACATGAGATTGAATGATTGTGCTTCCTCGTTGTTTTAACTTTAGATGGTATGTACTTCGACATGCGATGTAAAATGATCGTTTTGAATTCACGCCATAACATTTGAATGTCTGTTGAGGGTGCACAGAAACTTCTGCAAAGGTTGTGAGTCTGAAAGACAGGTAGTCGATTATGGCATGATCGTCTGTGCTAGTAAAGTCCAAGTAAGTGATGCACTGATGAGATGAAATTGTATTTTATGGTGAAGGCACAGTACATAGAAGAATTTTGTGATCTGATATGTCATCGATCAATTAAAGTTTACTCTCGTCTACGGGAAATGATAGCTCAAGAAAACTAAATCAACTGATAATGAACCGGTGAAGTGAACGAAGAGCGAGATAATATAGTGTGGATAGAGCCTGAAAGTAGTAATGTGTATGATTAAGCACAAGTGAAAGAGCTAAACCAAACGAATAAAAATATTAAACCAACAGCTATAGGTGTATGCGTGATGTGGAAGCTGGAGTAAAACCACTTGATTCAGAAGACAGCGCCCATAAGTTGTGGGGTCTCGTAATGTTCACCATTCTTTCGGAATACACTGACAGTCATGCCGTCAGGCAACCAAACGCATGTACGTTCACTACTGCTTTTACATACGACAATATCGCCACCCAAATCTTATACATCATTGGTGCTATGCTAAATTAGCTTGTACAGTGCCAATACAATGCATAAAACAACATACAACACATACACAGGGCATCAAATGCGGTGTCACCGACGTCCGACCAGGGCTGGGCAGTATTTGCAATGCAAGAGTACCGCGATAGTATTTCAGAGATACTTTTGAGTATCTGTATTGCTGCATTGAGGTACATTTGAAATGTATTTGTATCTCAGTAGTCAAGTACTAAATCAAATACGCATACTGTGGCGCAACGGCGTTGTAACAAGTGGAACATAAAAGCGATGAACATTTGTGGCCGTGCATTGATGCAGCTTTCAAGCATAACCATCGATTTTTATTCGCACATAGAAAGCGGAAGCAGTCGCGCTTGCGCAATGGCACGCCGACGAGGAAGGGGGGAGGGTATAGGGGTTTGTAACGCCCCCCCCCCCCCTCCGAGGCCAACTTAACACCCCCTCCGTAACTGCTCCTATGTTCTTGCACCGAGTGCCCAACGTACACCTACAAAGGCCCTGCTGACATTAATTGTAATTTCAATTCACGATATGGCTTGAGGTCGATTTTTCTTGCCCCTAGAAATGCATTGTATTCACTCATATACTTATAAACTGAAAGAGTGCAAACCATAAGTTGAGCCGGCGCAGAAGTAACAGCAGGAAGGCTCTCTTTCGGGGCCGGCAGCGTGCCTAGACGGACGGCTCACGGCGGGGTTCGTGCGTACACAATTCCGCGGGGGAGGGGCGCATGGGCCCTCTTGGTGAGTCAGACTCAGGGCTGGGCATAGATACCCGAAAAAGTATTCTGGAATACAGATATTGAAGTGCGCGGTTTGGAAGCCTAAAATAGAGATACTGAGATATATTTGTAATTGACGTAGCTGGATATTTCAGAGATACCTTTGCAAAAAGACGAAAAAGTGTTTCGGAATACAAATGTACAGCAATACTGATACTGAAATACCTTTTTCTATGTCAGGGATGTTCATACTGCATAAATACCTTTATTAAGTGCAGCATAATATTTAAAATGTTGGAGCGCATTGAAACTTGCCATTTATTCATTATTTTATGACAGTACTCTGAATACAATTAAGGCATTACAAAGGAGGCTTACACTGTACATAATTGTTAATAACGACATATGTACAGATATCAGTTACAATAAAAAAATTATGCTGTATCAGAGCACACACACTGTACACTAAAATCAACATACCTGGTGGTAACAGTATTACCTATGCTAGAAATAGCATAGCTCAAGCAAAGCGATCGATTGATAACAAACGAATTGGGAAAAAGTATGCATTTATTTAACAAAGATCTCTTTTGTTGAAAAGTTTGGTGTGTTAATTACCCTTAAGCAGCAGGAGCATCTCAAATAGGCCGTCATCTAGACATCGTCAGTTCGGCCTCAGCAGAAGACTCGCGAACGAGAAAAGTCTCTCTACCGCTGCAGACGAGCCAAAATTCGTGTTAAAGGGTAATTATTTATTTATTTTTGCTACCCTGAGGTGCCAAAGCATTATAAGCGCGACTGCTTCAGCAGGCGCCCCTATTTTTATGCAATATGTACTCTGCATTATATATTAATATTTAGAGATAAGAATTATGTGTATGCTCAGACACTATCAGAATTTTCACTTTCCTTGAGGAGGAGTATTGGGGTATCGTAATATCTACAGGCCCTGCTCTGTAAAAATATGCAGACATTATATACAACCATGCATCTACTGCATTAAGTTTACATAGCAAGCAAAATCAGTGGAACCATGTCACATTTTTTATATATTTTTGTGCAATACATAATTGAAGGTCGCAGTCAAAGTTGAGAAATCGGCGTCTTTGTGTATGCGCTCATTTGACAAACTTTTACAACACTAAACTCGTTACTTTCATGCTACAACTGACAGTTGCCAAGCCTCCGAATGTTCAGCAGGGTATTCAGCACAAGGTACATACCGAGAATTTTATTTCGGTTCATGCTCGTTGCAGTGAGCTCGCCTGATGAAGATTAGGACGCAGTTCTAAAAAGCCCACAAATGCAATTGATTCTCCTCACTCGCTGCCGCTAACTGCTGTCACGCCAAAATGTGTGTGTGCGTTTTCCACCGTGCGAGCCGCGGCGCCCTGCTGGGCCGATGTTCAGTGGCTGTGGCGCGATGAGATTCGTGCACGTGCGCGTTATCGCCGTCATTGTCCGTGTGTCCATGACCTCACATTCGCCCGTACCGGCCATCGGCGGCGGCGCGCGCTCACCATTCAAATTCAAACTATACCGGGCACCGCAGCACGCACAAAAAATATGTATGCATCGGCGTGAAACGTATTCTAATAAAATATTTTAAAAGTTTTGAAATTGATTGCGTCGTTTTTGCGATAATTTGTAGCGTATTATGGGCAACAAGAAATCATAACTTCGCAGACGGCGGGCTGTGATTGGCCCAGGCCACGGGGGCCCGGGGCAGCCGGGGATTGCCCGCCAATATTTTGCTCGGCAGCTCTGCGCGGCGCGGACGCGTCGGATACTTAATCAATCTTTCGGTCATGCTCTCTTTGTGCTGGCGCTTGTTACGACTTTTCGATCGAGTCTTAAAAAGAGGATCACAGACGCTGAAAGAGCTTTTCGGAAACATGACATACGGCGCTTTGGTGAACTTCGATACGGCGCCATTACGGTAAGTATACTGCACATCTTTCGATCTGTTATTTTCCCATTGTGATCGATGCATTAATTCTTAGCGGACATCTGCGTTCATGCCCATGCAGATCCCGTACATGAATGTCATGCGAAAAAGAGCACTCCGAAATAACTACTAACTAAACGCGTTTTGCGCAATGAAATACTTGTCGCCGCCATTACAGAAATTTAGCGTTTCCGTGTAGTTTTGTTTTGCGCGGTGGTTTCCCTTTACATTTCCTCACATTTTTTTTTTTCTGCGCGCGCGTGGTTGTTAGCGCCCTTATCAGAAACGTTCCGACACCGTCTATTACTTAAACTTATTGAAAAGGCGGTTTTGTGGTCGCCTCAGTGAAGGAGCAACGTGAGCAGGCGCATATGCGTTTAGGCAGAGCGTGGCGGCATGAATGTACTGCATGTACTGCCATTAAACCACACGTACGTAAGCTCTAAGACGCCTGCGACAAGTCACCTCGGACATCAGGTTTGCCACTGTCATAAAACTAGCGACGGATGAGCAGCCCTCACCTGATATATGCGCGTGCGATTACTTGCGCGCGCTCGTTCGCGTAACGCATGCGTACACGGCGCAGGCTCATCTGGGCGCGGAGAACAAACCCGGCTATCGGCGGTCGATTTCACGCGTCCCACACGCGTCTGGAGTCCTGTACATACGCAACTACGACATGGCATTGTTCCTGCACCAGTTCGGCCGATGTATAGTAGCCATGCAGTTAAGGTCGTTTGTTCTTTCATTTTCGTGCTTATTTATCAAATATCTATATATTATTACGCTTGTACACATATATTTATTTTGACCACAGTTTAAAGACATTTAGACACACTAAAGCGCTTAATGAGCTCCGGTGCCTCTCGTCGCTGCGGGCATGCATCGCACTCCGTCGTGCGCGACCTATCGTGCACCTTGCTACAGCGTGCACGACGCCATCGAATACGCGCTAGCCTTCATCTAGCGGTGTTTCGTGGTGTGGAGTGGCGTTGTGAGGCACCACCTCTGCCACGGGATTGTAGCGAGGCCTACATCGCGTAGCGTGAAGCTCTATCAGTAGATTGGCACGAAGCGATAGCTGCTACGCCGACGTCTGCATAGCCGGAGTGAACGCGCGCTGGCGCTCGCGACGTGCGGTTGCAAGCCACTATTCCGCGCCAGGCGCGGCTGACTTTCACGCGTCGACGCGTGCATGGATGCGTACAGAAGCGTACGTGTGGTTTGGCCTTTAAAGACACAACCACAGGCACGCGTTCGCACGCGCCTCAGCGTCAAAAGCGTCAAATGTGTCGCTCTTGGAGGGGCTGACGCGCCGACGCGAGTGGATCTAGCAAAGATATTTTCACGTCGCGCACGGCTCGCGTCGGCGCGCCCGCCACGCGCCAACCAATCAGAGGATGTGGAACCTCGCACAGCTAGGCCTAGCAATTGGCGGCCGCCGTGGTGCCGCTGCGAAGACACGGCCGAGTTCTGTCGTGTCTCGGTCACGGAACTCGGTCGTCAACCGTAGCCGACAGTGATACTATAGTGCCTAGAATATGTGCTGAGCGGAGGGGGCTCGCAATGGGAGGATGTGGCAGGGTGGGTGATGCCTTCCACCTTTGGCCGGCAGGCGGCGCCGCTGAAGTAAAGGTGCGCATTGAGCAGATGCTTTCGGGTTTATTTTATGCTGACGATATTGTCTTATTCGCGGACAGTCGAGATGATATACAACGGCTGGTGAATATATGCGGAAAGGAAGACGAGGCTCTAGGACTTGGATTTAGTGTAACAAACTGTGGATTGATGGTATTCAACGGTCCCAACGACGAGGCAGTGTCTGTACAGGCCAAGAAATACCGAGAGTAAACGAATACAAGTACCTTGGGATATGGGTAAATGAGGGTGATAGATACATGGAGGTACAAGAAAAAGCCTTGGCAGCAAAGGGAAAGAGGAACGCTGCAATAATGAAGCACAGAGTGTTATGGGGATACAATAGGTACGAGGTGCTTAGGGGTCTGTGGAAAGGGGTAATGGTACCGGGGCATATATTTGGGAACTCAGTGGTGTGCACGAGGCCAGAGATACAATCAGGAATGGATGTGAATCAAAGAACTGTGGGACGCCTCGCGTTGGGTGCTCACGGGAAAACGACAAATGAGGCTGTAAAGGACGATATGGGATGGGCGAGTTTTGAGGCAAGGGAAGCCCAGAGCAAAATAAGGTTTGAAGAGAGGCTAAGGAATATGAAAGAGAGTAGGTGGGCAGTGAAGGTTTTCCGTTATTTATATAGAAATAGCGTTGACATGCAGTGGAGAAACAGAACTAGGAGGCTCACCAGTAAATATACGGCACTAAGGGAACTGACAACAAAGAGCTTAAAGGAGTACGGACACGATTTTGCGGGAGCACAAAATATACATTTTTCGTTTTCCAGCCATGTATTGTTAACGCCCTCTGCACACGGAAGTCAGGAAACACGAACAAAATATTTTAGTTTGCATTTAGAGTTTTCGTCTCCCAGCACTGCAAGCCAGCCCCAGCACAATGGACACTACGATGACGTATGAACACAATCTCTTAAAAATCACCGAAATCGCTGTCAGAATCGCTGGATGACCATGAAATAGTCGTTTGCGTGCCCCACGTGTAATTGACCATAGACTACAGAGTTACAGCGATGCTGTCACAAATTTCTGTCCCTATGTGACTTAGGTATACGTCCAACTGTGCTGATACGTCACTAGGAAGCCGCCCCCTCAAAATTGAAACCGAAAGTGGGCTTTTAAGGGAGCAGTATTAAAATATATTCATTGTGTTGCGAGGCACCACGATACTCTTTTTGGGGTTCTCCACGCCAGTGCTTTAATTCAGAGCAACAATACGAGAATGTCAAAAAATCGTGTCAGTACTCCTTTAAAGGGAAAAGTCAGAGAGGCGGAGAAGATTTACTGGATGGCAGCGATGGAAAAAAAAAACCGACTCTGAATAACTACCGAAAGGGCAAAAACGAAATAAAGAGGAAGGCATTTTATGATAATTCAAGAGGAAATGCTTTACTGTTTGAAGCGAGACCGGGCTGCCTTAGAACGCGTAGTTATAAAGCAAAATTCAGTAACGGAGAAAAATGCACGTGCTGTGAGGAAGATAGAGAAACGACGGAACATGTTCTGATTGAATGCAGAAATATCCACCCAGGTGTACATTTGGGCACTACCCTACATGAAGCCTTGGGTTTGAGGGAGAACAGTGGAAAGCTGAACATACCCATGATTGAAATAAGTAAGAGACGGTTAGAATACTGGTGGCAGAAAACCAGAGAGAACGAACAAAAATAATTATAGGGAAAAATAAGGACTTTCGCCAAAGGGGCAGAGAACCGGGCTATGAATTTATGTTTTAGCTATAGTATGATCGATTTAATTGAAATAGATTTAAAAGGCATGAGGACAACTTAAAGAGATAGGGGGAAAGAAAAAAAACTTAAATTTTTTTTACGAGCCTGAAAGCGTACATGTCACTGCCCCATTACAAAGGGGACGCTCCTAGCATCCATCCATCCATGCGGCCACGTGGTTTTGTGCGCCTGCAGCTCCGTCAATGCTCCGCATCTCGTGTTTTCCGAAGGTATTTTGCCCACATATGCATTGAAAAATGAGAGAGAGAGAGAAAAAAAGACTGAAGCGCCACAAAAGATAAGCGAAGCTGCTAGTGACAAAGTGCCCTTGGATTCCGAGCTTTAACTAGTGGACGAGAGGAAAAGCCCAAAATTGTTCCACAAGCTTCCACAGCCTAAAATGTGCAAGCATGGCAGAAGGATGAAACACGTGGGGGTAGAATGGCAGGCTGCAGTTGTACTTGAAAAATCTGCTGACGGCATAAATGTGCCAGTTTGAACGTCTCACTAGACCAAAGTTTATTTTCTAGCTGTTTGCTGCCACTTACTTCACTTCGTTTATGTCATACCCCTGTCACACGAGGCAACTTGAGTGCACTTTCAGCGAGTGCACTTACGCTAACAGAGCGCACTTACGCTCACACGCTGCTACACGAGCAAGAGAAGTGTGCTTTGGAAATGTGCATTCCCCTAGCGGACGTGGCCACAAACTGCCTGAGGGTGAGAATAGCGAGGTTTTATTTCGCTGAAATATGATTCGTTTTAATACATAGCAACATTTCTAATTACGAAAACAGTGTTTTAGAAATGCTACTGGCGCCGCGTCATGCATTAGCGTATTTGTTTGCAAGCTACTGCTACCGAGGCTACACACTCCGTCGCCGCGAAGCCCGCGAAGTGAGTTCGGCGAACGCACTCGACTGCAAGCGCGCTTTGCAGTGAGGGTCACTAATCGTTCCCATGTGACAGCGTGCAAATGACACTAGCGGCGAAGTGAACTCTCTCAAAGTGCACTTAAGTTGCCTCGTGTGACAGGGGTATCACATTCAAAGCTGTCCACTTTCAAAATCGCATTCTAATATCTTAGTTAGCTGCCTGGATGGGTAATTAAAAGCTAAAAAAGGGACCCTGGAACGGTTCTGACGATTTTATGCAAACATGGTGATCCTGTAGAGCAAGTCATTAGGATCATTAGAGGACAGATTTCAGTGCTCTGCGTAAAATGTGTAATTTACAATAGGGCTTTGAACATGCACATCGCAAAAGATTGCAGTGGCAATGCGTTTTCAAACGCTCCTGCCTATCGAACGATGGATGGGAGGCCTCTGATTGGCCCCTAGCAAGTGACGTGCACGTAATTTTTCCAACCTAACTGCGAACAATGTGCTCCTACAACGTGCTCCTTCGTTTCAGCCAACGGTATCGTCGTGGCATCTGGCGGCGTACACACGGGTCGCCGGCGCTCTATTGCAGAGGGTACCACTGCCAAGGCTGGCGGGCGACCTCAGTAAAGATATCGAGGCGCTATGTCGCTTCGGGAGGCTCGGCTGGGCGGCTGACGTGGGAGGCGCAGTCATCGCTAGTGCGCACTCCGCAGCTGATCGAGTTGAGGAGGAACAGCAGTGGTAAGGAGGAATGCAACAGAAATAAGCTCATAGCTGCCTTAGTGCATGGTGCTTCACTTTATTTATGGCGTGAATGATTTCACAATTGTGTTGTCTAATCAGTGACGCAATGTCAAAAAAACGTTTCAGGCACCCTTTAAGAGGGCAACTCACACTCTGAAGGTACAGAAGAGTATAGACGTTATTCACGCTGGTTATCAAAAGGTATATGTAGTGGCGGGCTTGTCGGTTACACACGATATAGGAACGCCTCACATGTTTATTATCTTTAGGAGACAGGGACGAACATGAAATGCGTACAGGCACATCATCTGTGCCTCCCCCCCCCCCTGAAAAAAAAGGTCTTGCACAACAGCTCCTGGTTACAAAGTCATGTACGTGTAAATTATACTTCCACATCTGGGCTATCAGATACAATCTTTTACATTACAAAATTATGTTGCACTGCTGCTGTCGTCCCCCCCCCCCCCCCTTTCTTTTTGCAGTTTCACTTATTTGGAGATGAGAATCGCTGTTCATACGTTCATACGTTTTTCAGCGGACAGGGGGGAAAAACGTAACAGCCGGGAAAACGCAAGAGTGAGGAAAGCTCCCAAAATGAATGAGAACAGGGCCGCTTTGATTTCAAACAATTTATTTCAGCAAGTTGAGCCATCTAGGTCGCCGACCGATAATCCAGACAGCCGCGCTGTACTGCCAGTGCCAACATAGGCTTATTGTGTTAAAACCGGCCGATATTTCGGAAGGTTTCTAGCTCTAAATTCGATAATTCGGACCCCGTTCGCGGCTGTCGAGCGCAGTGAATGGGCCACCATTATAGCCTTCGGCGCCCCGATGAAAGTATGGCCTCAGAGATTGCAATCAAAACTGTGATCATTGAGGTTTAGTTCTAGCGTGACGCGCCAATTTTGGAGGCAAGTCGCCCCGTCACTGCAATCACCGCATCCTGTTCCGGCACCCCGCGCGTGGTTTGTGATTGCGAGTACTGCTGGTTGGCTGGTCGCGTCGGGTCCGCGATCGCTCGATAGCGCTTTCACGTTCCGTCCTCAGTGCTTGTTTACCGTATTTACCCGCACAATTTGCGCACCCCTGACATTTAGCCAGCCAGCCGCGCGGCCGCGCCCCTCGCTGCGCAGGCGAGCACAGTCATACGCAAAAGGGGCTGCGAGTGCGATGTTCCTTTTTCCGATTCTTTTCTCCGGAAGCCCCCAGAGCCCAAAGTACGGTCACTAGAATAAAAGCACTCGAGTGGGGGCGACGAAAACGGCCGAAGCAGAGATCAAACGTGCCCGGCGGGCCATCTCCGTCGCTCGGAGGTGATAACATCACCCCTATCAGATCGCCTGCCGTCGAAGCAGGGAGGAAACGCCCCGCCCGTCTTTAACGAGCATGAAAAGACGCAAAGGCGGGAGGGAAGTGGGAGTGTCACTCGGCTGCCGAGATAGCGCTGGCGCTATCTCGGCAGCCATCAGCGGGCGGCGATTCCTGCAAGTGTGACCAAGACTGCCAAAAGTAAAATCAAAATAGCGATGCCCGGGCGGGTACAGCGTGCCTGGTTGCGACGCATCATGCGGGAACACGCCCACAGTTGCGACATAACAGCGGGGTTTGCAATACATGGGACCCTATGGGAGCTATGCCGGGACCGATGAAAAACAATGTAACGGCCAGGAAAACGCAGCAGTGGGGAACGTAATAGCGGGGTTCCACTGTATATGCAGGTTTGATCCTGGCTGCGGCAGTCGCATTTTCGATGGAGGCGAAAACGCCAGAGGCCCGTGTACTGTGCTTTATTAGCGCACGTTAACGAACCCCATGTAGTCAAAATTTATGGAGCCCTCTATTAATTACGGCGTTCCTCTTCCTTGTTTCTCTATCATTCGTTATTCCATAGAGTTTCTCGCAATACACCGTATCCCCACAGACGCTGAGCCATGATACTGACATGGGCTGCAGAAAATAGTGTGCTTTCCTTAACCGAGCCACGATAATCAGACGAGACCGTTTTAAAAGCCATGAGGAATGCTGAATTCGGAGCAGAAAGTGCAGTGCTACGGAGCAGAAACCGTGGGTGCCGTGGAACCCGGACGCGCCATGGACCTTAGATACTTGCAGCGCCGCTATGCGGTGGCTGTAGGAAGGCATCAGCGCGGTGGCCACGTGAGCGCACGCGCTCAGCACACTAGCCAGTATATTCTAGGCACTATAGCGATACGATCAAGGACCGCGAGTGTCGCAGGGTGATGTGATGTTGTGACCACTGTGATTTTGCCTACAGCTCCAGCGGCACTAACTATTCCATCCTGCCGGCTGACCTTTCACTGGCATGAGTGCGATCGCTGCAGAGTCAAAACCACGACCTACTGTACTCCTGACCTGCCCAGCAAGCAGAATGCTAGCGCCCATGTGCTAGCTCCTCTTTCTACCGCTAAGGGCCTTTTGGCAGCGGATCTTGGCGCCACTAGTTACTCCAACCACACCGCTTCTAGGCGGTCATCTGCTTGCACTGAGCTGAGACGCCTGTGTGGGCAGGCATTCTGCACAGCGAAGA
The DNA here is from genome assembly GCA_013339685.2 of Hyalomma asiaticum. Taxonomy (NCBI): domain Eukaryota; kingdom Metazoa; phylum Arthropoda; class Arachnida; order Ixodida; family Ixodidae; genus Hyalomma; species Hyalomma asiaticum. The sequence goes on from CM023481.1 coordinate 195,571,351, forward strand.
AAACATTTGCAAAGCTGCCTCTATTGAGGTAATTCAGCTCTGACAGTACATTGCAGCTCCCAGCAACGCGCGCCCGTGAGCCATGTGAAAAGGTGAAAAATGTCTAATATTGGCATGCGCGAAAATGTTCCTTTACAATTTGTAAGCAAATACGTAAGTTTTGTATGGCTAATGAGCTGAATTCATGAATTTGCTTTTGCTCGGTAAGATTTTACAAGTTATTAACTAACAATTTAAACCAACTGTCACTTGAGTGACCGGAATAATACGAAAAGAAAAGCTAGTACCGATTATCTCAGTGGCGTAACAGTGCTATTGGTTCCTTGGTAAATAGACTCTGAAACACTGGCTGAAATACCATATAAACATTCCTGCTATTAGATACAGTGCAACAGATTTGCATATATGCCCAAAGTTCCGAGTACTGCGCACAAGCAAAGTACTTGCACTGTGCTTGTTGTTCTGCACCCATGCATCTGTCGGTGCTCAGGTGGGGTAACTTGAGCGCCACCTTAGCGTGGAAGTCTAGAATGAGAGGTGGCGCAGGTGGCTCCATGGAAGTGAAGACTGCCGCTGCGCCTGTGCTTGTGCCTGAGTTTTGCTTTTCAATGAGCGGAGACATGCTTTCAAATTTCAAAGTCTGCAACCTCGCCTGGTGCTAAACCAACTGTGAGCGATGTCAGTAATCAATGTAGGCCTGGCGCAACCCGTCGACTTTGCCCGAAGGAGCACAGTTGGGAAACTCGGGTGGATATTGATGTTTGGCTGTTTACGTTGCAATGTAAATGTTATAACAACGCCTGTGATCATGATCATGCGTGGTGCTTATGCAAGAGCATTGCACCGCTGCATGTTTCTTTTCAACATTGGCACCTACTGCGATTGCTGCCAAATGTGGACTGCGCGCTCACCAGCACTTTCCGGTGACATATGGCCACAAACATGAGTGTATGGCACACTCTACAACGCTCAAACATTTGTTGATTTGAGAAAAATTGTTTAGTTGTAACATGCCAAGCCAGAAACAACTGACTGTCGTTTATGACTGCGATCGCTGTTACCGGTGTATTTGCTTTGTTTAGAATTCAAACTCGAATCCACGCTAACTGATGTTTGAACGAGAAAGTTGCATGCATGAAGAAATCCTGCTTTTGCTCTTGTTCTGCTTTTCTACAGTGCACTGCACATTGGCACATGCTTACTTGCAAAATACTTTGCTTTGCATGCTGCCTGCTCTGACACGCACACAGACGTGCAGTACATGAGCAGGTGGCATCCAGAAAACAACGAGGATGTAAAGAAAGGTGGTGCTTCTTTAGGTTTCTATACATAACGAGTTTTTTTTTTTTCTACACTTGACATATCTCATCGGTGCTTCTGAATTAGACGTGGCTTTTTAGATATCAAATATACAACGATTTAAAAATACTAAGACAGCATGGCACCAAATGTACTCGCATTGTTCACTAAATAAGCAATGTGCAATATTAGAGTACAGGACATTGTTGAAGAGAAATGTACTGTAGTGGGCAGCTATGGTAGCTGATATAAACATTAGTAGTCCGTATAAATTAGGAACAAAATTCTGATAAGGGCTATGTAAATGACAGCTGGTTTCCCGGAATGCCCTAAGTTTCATATATATAACCACCAAAACCTGTCTGCCCATTCATTGTTTCTTTTTTTTTTCTAAACATCGTGATTTGAAACAGGATTGTTTTTGTGAGTTTTAAATAACAAGATCAGACTGCAGTGGTACATGAGGGATAACAAAGAAAGCACTATTCAGATTAAAATGTTTGCGCATTTCCCCACATATGCTAGTACTCATGCACTTTAATGCTGCCGAAATGCCAAGAATTTCAGCATCTCGATCGGTGTTCAACAACTTGCAGAACATTCAGGGTAGGTGCTGTATTGCATGTTTTCAAGTGACACAAGTCGCATCACATAGTTATGAGCACATCTTGTGTTGATAAAGGCTTCTCTACCACAAATTGCTCGTAAAGGCATTCTACAACAGTGTTTGGTCGGAATTGTAGGAGTGGTAGCACTGGCATCGCATAATTATAATCACGTCTTGTATTAACAAAAGACCTCTCAGTTACAAATAATGCTTAAAAGTACGACAAAACAGTTCTTTGTTAGGATTTTACTTGTAATAGAAGTCACATCGCAATGTTACAAGCACACCTTTTTGTAATCACTAACCTCTCCATGAGTTACTCTATTCTAAAACAGTGCTTGGTTAGGATTTTGCAAGTAATGGTAGTCACTGTGCACTTACAAGCACACCTTTTGGTAATAAACGAATTCTCAACCATTGTCATGAGTAAAGGAGCCCAGAGCAAGCGCCACAGGATGAAGAATGAGAGATGGCATGCGAAGTAACACAGGTGCCAGAATTCACGCGCCGGTGACACGTTCATGTTTGTGGTTGGTGAATGGCTGGCTCATGGCACGCGACCCGTGCCACGATTGGAAGTGGAAAAGCGCTGAGCTGGCAATTGTCTTGGTGGCAACCGCCGAGGAAGGACGCATCGGCAGCTACGCTCTGTCGACGGGACGAGCTGTTCGGTTCGGGAGCCGGGACGCTGGTACCCCATCGTGTAGCCGTGGACCTCGATTATGTTCGGGCGAGGCTCCTTGGAGGTTCTGCAGCCGCCGGTTCCGGACACACCGCCAACAAATCCCCCTTCAAAGGTCGGCCAGCAGCAATTCACCGGGCCGTCACGACGTTACATCGAGCGGAGGCCTCAGGCTGGGCCTAACCCGGGAAGACTTGCCACGTCATCATCTGAGACCGGGCGTCGGCTACGGCAGCAGGCGGTACCCTCCGGCCGACGTAAGAGAGGCCGGCGACATCCTAGAGTCATCAAGCTAGTTCCACACCGGCAGCGGACTTTACAGCAACGGAAGAACATCGCCGAGACCAGTAAGAACAATATTCCACATGTGCTAGTCATGATACAGTGCACTAGAATATGGGTAGTGGGTTCAGGAGAGGGCATGCTCCACGTGCCGGCGTGAAGCGGAGAGTGTTGACGGGTCGCGTATGTATGCGGCGGCGCAGTGGTAGCGTGGGCTGTACACTCAGCGGCTGCGCTCAGCGATATCCCTAGCACTCCCGCCTGCTACAGTAGCAGCGACTTGCGTTTGCTTTTTTTTGCTGTCCTGTTTGCGTCGCTGTGTTGTGTGCTGTTCTCCATTACCTCGAGTGCAGAATGAAGTAACTCGTGTTTCCTTCGCTGTTCTGCAACTACAGCACAGTCGATGTGATGCTGTTGCGCAAAGCTCAGACTCCTTGTTTAGGATGCAGCGAGAACCCCGAAGTGCTTAATCCCGATGCTTACATCCAGCATCGCTAAGTTTGGTGCCGCCAGAAGGCTTCACTTTCTTGTAAAAGGCCTTAATGTGTCACCGAAAGCACCAAAGCAAAAAAAGCAAAAAAAAAAAAAAAAACTTGCATGCGAAGTTGAGTGAGTGCTCGTAGTTGTTTCTTTGGCCTATGTTCTCTGAAAGAACACCACGGGGTCGTGTCTCAACAACCATGCACAAAGAATTTGAAAATATCTGACCGCTGGATCGAAATAGTCTCACATACCTTGTGGGCAGTGATGTGTACTTTCAACGAGTATTTTTTTATCAGTATCAATTACATATTTTTTACCTGCTCAAAATTTTAAATATCGCTTTAATCCCTTATATTTCAGTTTGAAAGTTACAGCTTGCTTCAGATAAACCTTGAATGATTCCCTTCATGCTGAACTTTGTCACATTTGTTTTTGTTTTTTTACCAGTAAAGACAAGCAGCCTTGAAGTATATGTGGAATGCGAAATAAATGTGCGCTGCAAGCGATATTTGACAGTTACATAGCTATATGATGCATCTCGAAACATGCTTACGCTTATCTCGCTGCCATTTAGGTCGTGACACTTTTCGAACCTCCTTGCATGGCGAAGACATGTACGCTGCGACGACAAATGCATGCAGCCGTGCATTTGCCAAATCATCACTCGGGATGCTTGAGCAGCGCTGTGCAAGCACGCGTCTATTTCATTATAACACGTATTTCGCGATTTTGTTTTCTTTTCGAAATGCTTGATGTCCGGGTTATCTTGAGGCGGACTACTACTTTGCACGGACTTGTTATAGCGAATAAAGCAATATTTATGAAGTCGACTAATTACAAGGAATATGAATTGACACTTAGTCATAAAATGTAGCCGTTGATGAATTTAGCTGAGAAATTTTTTCTAGAACTTCTGCCTTTCTCAGAAATTTAGTGGATGATGGGAATTATGCATTTTCGGGAACAAAAAACACCGGCACGGCTGTAAGGAAAGAATGGGTATGCCATGAAAACATGTCTTTCTTGTACTTCCCTCTTATAGAACACGCAAGTGGCTATTTGTTACTTACCAACGCCTTGGTTTCTTCGGAGGGTAGGAAGTTATATGTTAAAACCGCTCAGTAGCTCTGTGCAGCCAGGGAACCTCGCTACCCAGTCAAAAAAACCAAATGGGTCCAACTGGACAATTTCCAGTTGCCACCAATTGGTGTTGGACCAGTTGGATTTTCGCCACCCTTTGGGTGACATACCATTCATAACCAATTGGGAGCGCCAATTGAATCCAACTGGCGTCCCATCTGTATTCAAATGGTAGCCAGTTCGAAATAACTGGTGGCCAATTGGTAAGCCATGTAGATCTAATGGGTTGCCCAACTGGATTGCTTTTGCAAACCAGCTCGATCGAACTGGTCACCCAATGGGATGTTAATAAAAAATTTTCTTTTTTTTTGTGAATTTGGGTCATTAGCACAGGTCTCATATGTCACACCATAGAAACCACGCAGTCTGACTGCGCGAGCAAAACATTAGAGAAGCAAAACGGAAAAAAATGCTCCACTAACGTTACTACTCGGGTATGATCACGTCCATCAGGCATATTCTGACCTGCATGGTAGTGCCACGTTTTCACAAAAGACAGGCAATTTTTTGGCAGATCCGTTAATGCAAAGATGAAATAAATGTTGTGGTCCTATGACCTGAGTAAGATACAAAGATCTTTTATTTAATCAGTGTTGTTACCGCTGCAAAAATATATATATGGGCTATTCTCTTGTTTCAAAGTGTTTCTCATTTCTGTGTCTTCCAATTGAAACCATTTGGGTTGTCAGTGAAGACCCATTGAAACCAACTGGTTGGACCAATTAACTCCCGACTAGACATACAAAGGATGAAAAAGTGACTACCAATTAGAACTGCCCTACCAACAACTCCTTAATGTCAAATTCATATAGCATAAACGACTAGACTCAGCAATCTTCAAGCATTCTGATGATGGAAAAGCTTGAATCAACCATAATCGGGCATCCAATTGGACAATCCAAATATTCCAATTGGAAAACGGCTGTCCCAATGGGTTCCCAATGGGTTCCCAGTCGGACCGTTCGCAACCAACTGGACTACAGGTATTCCGATTGGGAGCCCAAATGGAAAATTCTGTGCCAAATGGCATGGCCAGTTGGAACTGCCAAGTCCAGTTGGACTGTCCCATTGAAGTTTACCACTCCATTTGGATTCCGGTTCACTCCATTTGTGATCCCTTTACTAACAAATGGTATATCCAGTTGGACCAATTGACTTTTTTTGACTGGGTATTAATCAATGACAGCACCAGACTTTGAAATTAGCTAGGTGGCACCACCAGGTCTGTCCTTTGCGAACCCGGAAACATCATAGGATGCATCGAATGATAAAAATGGTCTATTCGGAAAAAGCTACGAGTTAGGTCTGCCAACCTACGAGGGGCGTTCAATAAAGATTTCCCCTGACTCACTTCTATTTATTGGAGGGTGCTGAAACTGTGCATGTCTAATTACGTATGTCACTATAGGTCACGTGCCAATGTGCAACTCTGAACTAATAACGGTCTTTCTTTTACCGGTGCTGAAGTCGTGTGAGGTGTGGTAATGAATGCAGTGGAACAGAGAGCAGTAGTTGAGTTCCTATACATGAAAGGCCGCATTCCAAGGGAGACGTTCGATGAGATAAAAGAGGTTTACGGGGAGGGTTCCCCATCATATGATGTAGGGAATAACTGGCATCGTCTATTCAAATGCGGTCGGACTTTGGTAGAAAAGGCTCTGATTGGAGGGCAACCCCACTCCGCTAACGATGAGCACACCGTCCAGCATGTGGAGGCCGCCATTTTGGAAAATGGCCATGTAACCGTTCAAGACCTCGCTCAAACTATGAAGATTAGTGTGGGGTCCGTGGAAAAAATTCTTCAAGACCGTCTTCATATCCGTAAGGTATCCACTCCCTGGGTTCTCCGGCTGCTCACACCTTTCCAAAAGCACGAATGTGCCGAGTGCTCCCAGGCTCTCTTGACCATGTGCCGTGGAAACCAGGAGGACTTTTTCAACGGACTGATTACACAGCATGAAAGCTGGGTCCATCCCTATGATCTGTAGACTAAAGTCCAGTCGATGCCGTGGAAGCACTTGGACTCACCGCCTCCAAAGAAGGCACGCGCCCAGCCCGCGGCGGGCCAGGTGATGCTCACAGTCTTTTGGGACCAGCACGGAGTAGTCTTGATGGATTTGCTAGCAAAGGGTGCCACAATTACTGGGGCATACTACCCTTTACTGCTGTGGAAATTACGAGAGTCCATCAAAAAAAGAGAGACGTGGCATGCTCACCAAAGGTGTCCACCTTCTGCAAGACGATGCCCGAGTTCACAACTCACACGTTGTCCAGATGGAAGCACGCTTCTGCGGCTTTGAAATTCTACCGCATTTCCTTTATTCACCCGACTTCGCAGAATCGGACTTCCATCTCTTTCGAACAGTGAAGTCATATTTGAAGGGCAAGCACTTTTCATATGATGAGACTCCGACTTCTGAAGTCATGACATGGCTTTTGGAGCAACCTGTCGACTTCTACAAGGGAGGCATTTACAGATGCATAAAAAGATCGGAGAAGCGTGTGTCCCTGGGTGGCACCTATATAGAGAAGGACTAATAAACCTGCAAAGTTTCGTTGATCTCCGTCCACAGGAAGGGGGTCAGGGGAAATCTTTATTGAACGCCCCTCGTAACACCTATTTTTGGCGGACTTCTGCAAATCGTCGCCGAAAATTTGTGCAGTTACATATAATCTGGGAATAATCGTTCACGTCATTGATGGTTCGAAATTTTCACTTCTTCAACATCGACTTCTCGCGTTCGGAATGATGCAAGGACGAAACTTATTAGGTAGGGATGCAGCGGTTTCTCCTTTGTATGCCCAGTAATAAATTTCATGTGCTGACCCCGGCAAGACCGCGCTGAGCTCCCAGAATCAGCTCTCAATCTGTTGACAAACCATTTCTCATAGGAATGTTCTCTATGTAAGTAGAGACAGCGCACACTTAAAGACACTGAGCGCCGCTGAGCAAATCCGATCCCATCGAGCCATGCTGTACGGTTTTACAAGCCACAATATCATTTACCTATGCCATTTAGCCCGGCGATTCTTGTGGGCAGCAATAACTATTTCACGGGACAGGCACTGAAATGCGGAGCAACAATTCCATGCTGCGACGTGATGCACAGCGCGAATATGGTGAGCGAGCCTGCGCGAGCTTCGTACTGCATACAGCCCATGCTCTACTGGCGCCATCTCGTGCCGTCAACGTGAGAAGCGTCACTTCTGGCCGCTCTCTGAGCCCACTACCCGTATATTCTAGTACACTGTACACTGTGCGTCGGTGGAGTCAGTGTGGCCTGACTTAGGACTTAGGTGCTGCGCCAAATTGAGACTTTAAAAAGTATTGTTAGAGTAACCAGTCGGTTTCAATTGGTAGTCAAGTTTTATGTATTAGCCTGTGCTTGTATATATTGTGTTCCTTCTTTTTGTTTGCCGTGTGCTGTCATAAATTTGGTTTGCCGTGCTCACAACGCTATCGTTGCCAAACGTCTCTCTCTTCCTCCCACGCTCGGCATTCGCCCTCCGAGATCCTCCGCGGTGACAATAATTGGCGAGCCTGTGCTAGGATTTTCATCCCCTGCCCAGTCACTGATGCTCGGAGAGTGCCGAGATGGATTGGGAGCGTTTGGCGGCAATAGCTAAGAGCAGGAACCTGTATGGCAAAGATGCTTTATTATTTTTTTAGGAATGCCAACGAGAAAGGGATAGAGAACTTGAAGTTGAATGGAAAGAACGCCAGCTGCAACTTGAACGGGAACGCGAAATTGAAGTTGAGTGCAAAGAACACCAACTCCAACTTGAATGGGAACGCGAGCGAGAGCATGAAAGAGTTGTGGCGAGTTTAAAGGAGCAAATATGTGAGGCTGAACAAAAGTTGATGCACCGGAGTCGGGAGATATCGTGTTTAGGTTTAATAGGAGCCCGGTCAGCCGAGTCTAGTGAATATGAAGGGGAAATTAGCCAATTTCAGGAAGTTGAGATCATTGAGGAGGTTGTTGCGCTAGGACCAGATCAATTTGACGTGAATACCGCTAGGCCGGAGGAGACTGATTTGGGACTGGATGAACAGACAGATGTAGGAGCCCGAAATTGGTTGAGCAAAGCGGGGGCAGAGAATGCGTCCTCGGTGAAGGACCGCCATGAGGGTAGTGCAGGCTGCTGCAAACCCAGTTTTCACGGGGTATGTACTGATGCATGCTCCACATTGAATGTTGTGATTATGGATTACGATCCGGTAGACACCCAAGAGCAGATTTTTAGCGCAGATTAGGTAGAGAACGCGTACTCGGTGCAGGACAACCGAGAGTGTATTGCAGGTTGCTGCAAGCATATAGCTAATGGGGTCCGTTTGGATGTATGCCCCACAAGGAAGGAGGTGAAGAAAAATGAGAATCTGGGTGACGAACCCGAGAAATTAGAAGACGAGCACGGTGGAACTGAAGTCCACGATGAGACTTGTAAATATGAGCAAAGACTGGCGAATAAGAAAAATGCAGTCTTAGTCAAGCCAGGGATAGTGGAAAGGTTGACGACGGTGGACTTGGCGATAAGACTCTTCCGAGAACACGCTTTAGAAAGCAGCGAAAAGTGAGGGGACGAAGAATAGCTAGTGAGCGTCAACCAAGGAGACACCTGGAAAAAGTCGGTGCAAGTAGGCGAAAACGCAGGGGACTGCGTTGGCGACAGCGTGCGTCAAGTAGGGTAGTGAGAGAAGTGGTTCGGAAGGTGCGCGAAGGGAAAGTCAGCACCCACGGAAGGTGTGCACGAGCGTGTGGAATAAATAGGTGCACAAGACGATGCAGTCTGAGGAGGCGTTTGATATGGGCAAAGAACAAACGCAGCTGCCGAACACTGCTCTTAAGAGAACACGCAGGAGTAGGGAGGCGTGCAAGAGTTGCGCGCGAGACACTGAATGAGTGGAAACTCGAAATTAATGCAGAGAGGTTTTTTCTGTGGCCGTTAAAGAAAAAGAAAAGGAGGCTCGCTGAAAGGTTGGCCTTCGACGGGAAAGAAACTTGGATTGAAAATCGGAGAAACAGACAGGAAAGGTAGAAGATAGACATTAAGTTATAGCATGTACGATAGTGGAGCTGGGGCAAGAGTTAGACGGAGCAGTCAGTGATACAAAAACCAAGGTAACGGTTTTAGTGGCCGGTAAGGAAACAAGAGAAACAAACCACGAGGTCATGTGATGTAATTTTTTTTATTGAAAAAAAACATGGAAACAAGTGCAACCACATCGAGAGACGAGGAGTTCAATGATTTAGAGGGGAATGAATGCGATTGGTGCGACTGCAAAACATCGGTATAGAAATATTTAGGAAGATCCAGAGCAAAAGGGCAAGGTAGTGATAAGGAAATCCGCATAGCTGTGAATGAGGTGGAAATGAAATACTTGCGTTGGGAGCCAATGAGAACTTCGCAATGAGCAGGTACGCATTGAAAAGAGCGCTGTAGTGAGAAACTGTAGGCATATCTAAAATTGTATTGGTAGTGAAGTGAAGCACTAGTGGACAAAAACACTTTAAGTGAAGCGCTGATGTCGTGAATATGTACCAATGTCCTGGAATGAATCCTGATTTTTTATGATGTATGCTAATTGATGTTATTAGTGTGATTAGCTTAAAGTGATAGATAGAGCATTTAATTTTTCAAAGGTAAAAGGATAGTTATGTGGTATGTCTGCAAAAGGCGATATTGATGAAGTTTATAGTTGTACACAGATGTGTGTTGGTTAGGGATCTAGTGTATTGATATAGTTCAGCGGACAGATACATGAACTTTGTGAACATTCACTCTTGTCGAAAGGGAACATTGTGTAAAGTGCTTATATATGTGTTAGTGCTGTGTGTCGTAGTGATTTGTGAAATGCGTGGGACAAGTATGTGATGAGACATCAAACAGGAAGCGCTGCAGATCCTCAGGTCTGCCTTCACTAGGACATAAAGGTTTTTTTTTTTTTTTTGGACAAAAAGAACTTTTAAGAAAGGGGCCAATGTCATGAGTAAAGGGGCCCAGAGCACGCGCTCCGGCATTCTACAACAGTGTTTGGTTAGAATTGTAGGAGTGGTAGCACTGGCATTGCACAATTATAATCGCGTCTTGTATTAACTAAAGACCTCTCAGTTACAAATAATGCTTAAAAGTACGACAAACCAGTTCTTTGTTAGGGTTTTGCTTGTAATAGAAGTCACATCGCAATGTTACAAGCACACCTTTTTGTAATCACTAACCTCTCCATGAGTTACTCTATTCTAAAACAGTGCTTGGTTAGGATTTTTGCAAGTAATGGTAGTCATTGTGCACTTACAAGCACACCTTTTGGTAATAAACGAATTCTCAACCATGAATTGCTCTCAAAAGCACTACAGAACAGTGCTTTGTTAGAAGTTTAAGAGCAATAATACTCACATCACACAATTATGAGCACATTTTGTGTTAGTAAAAGGCGCTTCGTCCACAAATAGCCATCAAAAGCATGCTAATAGAGCGCTTACTTAGAATTTTAAGAGCGACAGTAGTCGCACAATAAATGATAAACATGCCTTTTAATAAACAACCAGTGACTCACAAGTAACTGTCAAAGGCATTCTTAAGCTGTGTTTGGTTAGAATTTTGTGAGTGATAATAGTTGTATCACACGATTATAAGGATGCTTTTGCTTATAAATCACCCCTTAACCATGAATAGCTCTCCAAGCATTCTAAAATAGTGCTTGGTTAGAATTTTAGGAATGATAGGCTTGTTTTATGTTGTTAGAGGGCACTGACTGCTGACGAACTACCAGACAGGACTTTACAAATGAGGGCTGCCCATCATTTTCTGCTTATACTGTTTGGACAGGCAGTGACCCACAGTACGTGTTATAAAACGTGAAAAAAGGGGGGACACGAACCAAATTATAATCATCAAAAGTAAAATTTACTCCTAAAGATGACAAAAAACCCGATGTTTCGGGTCCCACTCGGACCCTTCTTCAGGGGTGACTGGAGGGCACCAGACAGCAGCAGTGCTTATAAGTCAAGTCAAGTCAAGTCAAATTTATTTCGTCCACAAGTCTGCGTGTTGTGGAACACGAGGGCTCGAGAAAAAGTGGATCTATCCACTTGAAAAACCTCAAGCCCCGTTTTACATGGCATACAGCGAGAGCGTGGTAGCACTTATACAGTATTTGGACAATGTAATTGCAATATAGTATTTGCGAGAAATATTATACAATACGATATTTACATACACATGGTGTAATGATTAACAGCTTACTTAAACATGGCAGGTAAATCAACATTCCTTTATACAATTTTAGAATTAGGACAAGAAAAACAGCGAAACTTAGAAATCAGATGAACATAATCTCTGCTTTTTCCAAAAAGAAAATACATCAATCTTTCGCGACAAAAAATGTTTTGAGTGCATGATTCCCAATTTTTTCTAAATTGATTTCGCATTGATGGAGTTCATTTAACAGATTTGGAAGCGTGTGACGGAGCATTTGTTTTGTTTGCATAATGCGTGAAAAAGGTATTTTTCAGATGTCATCGCTGCGTGAATTATAAGACCTTGTGAGTGGTGTCAACTCGGAAAGTGTTTGAAGTAGTCCGTCTGTATCGTGTTTATACTTTCTGGCTAGATTTAATGGGTATAAGTTGTGTACGGACGTGATATTGTATTTTATAAACTGGGGTTTTGTGTATGCAGTTTTTTCAACGCACGCAATGTGACGAAGTGCTTTCTTTTGTAATATGAACAGCTGGTTTAGGTGTGTGAACGCGGTTGTACCCCAGACTATACAGCAATAATTTAAATGAGAAAGAAATAGTGCATTATAAATATGAAGCTTAACGGCTGTTGGCAAATGGAATCTGAATTTCGCCAAAATTCCCACTACCTTTGCTACCTGTGTAACAACATGATTAACATGAATTTCCCAAGACAGATGCTTTTGAAAAAATATACCAAGTGATTTTACAGAGTCCACAATCTCTATACGTGAGTTTCCTAAAGTGGGATTCAAAATTGGTGCTACAGGTGATTGACGGGACGCAAAGATAATAGCTTTTGTTTTTGCGGTGTTTATTTCAAGAGAATTGATTGCACTCCACTTATGTAAGTCACGAAGAGCTGTGTTAATGTTGCTTTGAAGATCTTCGTACGAATGGCTGCGAAAGAAAATGGTTGTATCGTCTGCGTAAGTTATGTACTTTGCACCGTGGTTAATTTTGGAAATGTCATTTATATAAAAGTTAAATAGCAATGGTCCAAGTATGCTCCCTTGAGGTACACCTGAAGTAATTGCTTTGTGCCGAGATAACTTGCCTTGAATACAAACACATTGCATTCTATGTTGCAGATAGGAGGTTATAAGCGCGAGTGGTGTGCCTCTAATTCCATATGTAATTCAAGTTTTTTGGTAAGTGTTGAATGATTCAGACGGTCAAATGCCTTGGAAAAATCAATGTATATACCAGCTATTAGACTTTTGTCATCGAAGGCTTTTAGAATGATTTCTCTTTGCATGACAAGGGCATGTTCTGTTGATCTCCCTTTTCTGAATCCGAATTGGGTAGGGCTAATCAAATTATGCTGGTCAGCGAACCCAACAATTCTGGCGTAAATTATCTTTTCTATGCTTTTGGAAAACACGGGTAGTATAGAAATCGGCCTGTAATTTGATAAATTGTTTTTTTCTCCACCTTTAAATATTGTGGTAACTTTTGCTATTTGCATTTTTTTCGGAAAGACACTAGTAGAGAGAGCAAGATTATAGGTATGCATGAGCTGTGGCAATATAATGTCAAGAACGTACTTTACTGGCCTGATTTGAATGTTGTTTATATCACACGTTAAGCTATTCTTGAAAGATTTATACACATTATTTATTTCACTCTCAGTTGTGGGATTCATAAATATGCTTGCCGAGTTTCTGTAGATCCCATTTATTGCCTCTGGCGAATGAGAGCAAGAAACTGGATTTACAAAGAAATCATTAAACTCTTCAGCTAATTCTGATCCTTGTTTGACTTGATTGTTCAGCGTTAATTCATGAACTTCTGCGTTTCTAGATGCTCGATTTAAGAGCTCATTAATTTTCCTCCACATTAGATCCAATTTCTGTTTGTTCCCGATTTCGAAGTAATTGTACAAATAGTTTCGCTTAGTATTACGTAATAAGGCATTCGTTTTGTTCCTATGCGTCCAAAATGTATCCCAGTCGGCAGCGTTACGTGTTTTGAGAAATTTATTAAAAAGCTTGTCTTTCTTTTTAATCATCTTATGACACTCCTTATTTATCCAGGGCTTACGCGCTCGTTTACTTTCTTTATGTATGATTAATGGAAATGACTTCGAATATGTTTCAACAAATAGGCGTAAAAATTCATCATATGCATCATCAGAGGTGCTAGACATATATACAGTATCCCATTTTATTTTTTCAAGACTGTTACGAAAGTTCTGCAAGATTTTTTCATTGATGTCCTGAATTTTTACTTTTTTGCACGGTAAAGCGGTATACTCGGATTTAGGCATTTTTGTCAAAAAAATGGGTAAATGATCACTGATGCTTGATGCCAATACACCACTGATGACTTCGTGCTCTGGTAGGTTTGTTATAAATAAGTCAATTAATGTTTCCGTTGTCTTTATCACTCGAGTGCAATCTCTAATCACATTAGTTGAACAGTACGAAGATAGCAGTGTGCAAAACTTGTGTTGAGCATTTGAGTAATTTAACATGTCTATGTTAAAATCACCACCTATAATTAGTACAAGGTCGTTTTCACTTGCATAGTTCAATAAATCTTCCAAATACGCCATGAATGTATCAACAATTCCATCTGGAGGACGGTACATTACAGCTATGACATAGTTTTGTGAAACAATTGCAAGGCACTCTGCATCACGTCTTATAAAACAAAATTCAGGAATTGTGTCCCAGGTAATGCACTTTTTGATATTTAGTAGCACTCCTCCACCGCGTTTGTTCTTGCGGTTTAGTTGAATAGTTCGATAATTATCATTCACTATGGCATCGCATTCCGAATTTAGCCATGTTTCAGTGAGCATAATTATATCAAATTGAAAACCAAATTCATCCAGGAAGACGTTTAGCAAGTCTTTATTATAATAGGCAGATCTAATGTTTAGATGGAAGCACGTTAATCCAGTAGTGCTTTCGGATGCCGCTAGTCTGTTGACTTCTTCGGTTTGCAATGCCATTTTGGGTGCAAGTCGTGGTCAAAAGTGTATTAGAACTTCATTCAAACTATTTTCGCAATGTCACTTTCACTGTTTACGCGGAGTACCCTGGACTGTTCATCTTTACGAGCAAAAATCTTCCCATCCCTTGTCCAAACGAATTTCCATTCGCATGCCTTTTTCTTGCTGATTGCCATACCGAGCAGCCTCTTAAGGGTAGGGCAGAGATGCTCGTTAACAAATACTGGCTTGTTTGTTGAGCGACCGATGTCATTTGTTGATAGCCTAGTTTTCCTTGCCTTCAGCAAAAAAGAGTCACGCTTTGAACGGCTCTTAAACTGCACTATGATATTCGAGCAAGAAGAATCGTTCTTGGTTTTCACTCTATGACATACATCAATGTTGCTGGCTGTTATTGGCTCACTTAGAGCTGTACCCATATTGCACAGAATTTCATGCAGATTCTCATTACTCCCCTCCTCAATTCCCTTGATTTCCACATTGAGATTCCTAGAGTATTGCTCAATATTTATGATCCTTGTTTCATAATCATTCAGCTGTTTCGTACACTTATCACATTCCTCTTTCAGTACTAGGTTCTCTTTTTTCAGAGCCTCGTTTTCCCTATGCAGCGCTTCATTTTTTACCTTGCTCTCTTCAAATTGCTTGCTTAGAAAATTCAAGACATTCTTTGACTTCCCTGAACTCCTTTCTGAGGTCACGTTCAATTTTAGACTTGAATTCCCTCAATTCTTTCCTCATCTCTTCTTCGAACCGAGTAGACATGGTTGGAAGGAACAAAAAAGAGCAGTCGACAATTATGGCAGCAGGGAGCATCAAAAAAAAAAAAAAAAAAATATATATATATATATATAGATATATATATATATATAATATGGGAGCGATATCCAACCTGCGGCGATAAGAAAGACGTATCTTCAGGCGTGTTCCTCGCTGCCCGCGCTGCTGCCAAGTAGCCCGGTGCACGATGGTGTCCGGCTTAAGGCCTTCTTTTTCTTGTTTCTTTCTTTTTTTTCTGGTTTTTCTGGTGCCCTCCAGTCACCCCTGAAGAAGGGTGCGAGTGGGACCTGAAACGTCGGGTTTTTTGTCATCTTTAGGAGTAAATTTTACTTTTGATGATTATAATTTGGTTGGTGTCCCCCCTTTTTTCACGTTTAATTTCGTCCCAACCAGCCAGATCTCTGTCAAATGTTCACCTTTAGTACGTGTTATAGTTGGTAGCAGCCTTTGCAAAACATAAAGGTGTCAGCATATGCCTAATGGACATTTAATGTACACATAAAAGAGGCTCTAGTTTACATAGGACTTCAGTGGTCAGAATATAGTGACAGGGTGTCTAGTGACCGGGAAAACCGGGAAAACCGGGAAAAGTCAGGGAATTTTTAGCCACCGGGAAAAGTCAGGAAATTGTCAGGGAATTTGTCAATCAAGCGAGGTACGTCAGGGAAAACTGTCTTGGGGCCTTCCCACACTACTAATGACCCGCACAGCCGATCGCTTTGGGCGAAACGCTAGCGCCAGTGGAATGAAATTTCCATAGAAGGACGATAGGAGGTGTCCAAATTCCACGCTCAGTTTTTTTTTTTTTATATATAGGGAAGCTTGAAGACAATGCATTTTGGTAGCAAATCTTGAAGTTGATTTACTTTGGTAGCAAATCTTGGAGGTGATGTATTTTGGTAGCCAATCTTGGGGGCGATGCATTTTGGTAGCGAATATTGAAGGCAATGCTTTCTTACAACGTCAAGAGCCAGAATTAAGTAATCGAAATGGAAGACGGCATGTTTTCGGCGTCACCTATTTTTGAGCCATCGTTTGCACGCACTGACCTCTGCTAAAATTAGTTGGCGCATTCTGGCTGCAGAGGCAGGGTAACGTAGCATATTGTAATGGGCTAGCGGAGAGCGGACGAGTCAGTGCGCATGCTCTGCTGGTACACGCGCTGTCGGTTATTCGAAGGCCAGTAGGAGTAAGCGGGCCGTCGGCTTCGCCGTGGAAATGTTGCGGGTCGCTCAGAAAACATCCTGCGTGGGCCACGTCGCGTAGGACAAAACCGAGCGACGTGTCCGCGACCGCCACACTGATAGCACACAGGAAGTTCACGAGGCATACCGACGTTCACGTTGTTGTGATAGTATTCGGGATACTCTTCCCACTCCGGTGTGAATGAAGGCGATCGGCTGTTGTAGTTGAAGCTGTCGCATGGCATGTAGGGCTGTTCGAAATAAGTAGCCGCTTGTGGTGGAGCTCTCGACCGTAGTACTCGGTTGGGACAGCTTCGCTCATCGAAAGTTGCGGCATTTATAGTTGCCGATGAGGTACTGTCGCACGGGAAGTCTCCAGCCTGCGCGGGAATCGAAAGATGCCGACGGAGTTCCTCGCGTACAATGAGTCGAATGGTGGAGGAAAGGTCGGTAGGCGTGGTATCTTGGCAAACATCGACTGCGGCGACCGTCGCGACGTTTGCCAGCCGCCCAAACTTCGAATTGATGCGACGAGTCTTAAGTGTCTCAAAGGTTCGACAGTGCGCGATTACGTCGGCGACACATTCCAGACTCTCTTTGCCAATGAGGAAGTGGTATACATCCTCTGCAATACCCTTGAGGATGTGACCCACCTTGTCTTCTTCCGACATGTTGGCGTCCACGGTCTTGCACAGCTTCAGAATTTCTTCTATGTATGTCCAGCAAGTCTCACCGGTGGCCTGAGCCCTCTGCGACAACATTTCTTCCGCGCGTTTCTTTTTCGTGGATGGATCTCCAAAGCACTTCTTAATTTCTTCCACAAATATTTGCCACGTTGTCAACGAGTCCTCGTGGTTCTCAAACCATACCAGCGCGGCAAACTCCAGGAACAACCCCACGTGCGCTAACTGAGCGGCAGCATTCCAGCCATTGGATCGGCTCACCCTTTGATAGTGGTTGAGCCATTCGTCCACGTCGTCACCAGGTTTACCCGTGAAAGTTCGCGGCTCCCGGTAATGGAAAGGTGACGTCATTGGGGACCGTGACACAGTGTCTCGGTTCAAGGGGGCGTCTCCGTCCGAGATCATTTCTGGAGGTAGCGGTGCCAAGCCTGCTAGACGACGGCTGCGGCGAAGCTCGGGTTGTTGCCTTTCCGTCGTTAGTGGACGGTGTCCCTCCGTAATGACTTGGTAGCAGGTAGCTTACCCAGCACTTCCACCACAATTGTGACGATGGATCGCGTTTATTTACAAGATGGAAAAATGGGTAAACTCGCGTAGCTCAGTCAAGGCAGTAGCTGGTCGCTCGAGCACCGTTCAGCTTCGTCCTCCTTCTCGTCTGCTCTCCGCTAGCCGTTACACGACAAGCCGCACACAATAAATCCAGCATGGCGACGTCCCTTTGTTGTACCACAGCCTGTGGTTGTACAGTGCGACTAGGCTCTACAACGACTGAAACTGTGTGAATTGTCAGCTTTGCGTTTTCGCGGACGTTTTCCCGGAGCTCCGGCGTAGTGCGAATTGTGGTGTGCGACGTTGTCCGCGACTAGGTGCCTCTGTGATTTGAGGTGAACAGATCCGTATATTTCTGTGACGACATATTCCGGAGAGAAGAAATCCGTCGGACCTGCAGCATTTCCGACGCGAGTATCAGTGTCGCGCGCTGCTTATCAGTGCTGCGTTTCGGTGTCGCGCCGCAAAGTATTTTTCATGGAAAATGTCAGGAGGCAAGAAGTGTTCCTTTAATGCGGACTGGGCGAACCCAAGTGTCTCCGACTATGCAAGTTGGATTAGGCCTGTGGAAAATGATCAGCATGAAGCCATGTGTACAGTTTGCCGGAAAACGTTTTCGCTGAGCAACATGGTTCACAGAGCTGTTTCAAGTCATGCCTCTAGCAATAAGCACATTTGTGCATTGAATTTTCTCAAAAGTGCTTCCCAGCCAAAGCTCTTGTCATTTTTTAAGAGCCCGACGGACGCCTCGCCTAGCAGTAGCGCTGGACCTGCGCCTGCAGCTCTGCTTAAAGAGCTACAAGAAAAAAAAAGCAAAGGCTGCTCAGTGAAGCGCAACTTGAAGCTTCCATTCTTCAAGACGAGATAAACTCTCTCAAACCCTAATTGATTATGAGGGCAGTTGCAATAAATGCTTTCCTCTACAATGAAATGTGTTTTTTGTATACCCTTTTTATATGCTTCACGGACCGTTTCCACAAAATGGTGTCTGTTGTATAGGTCAGGGAATTTTAGCTAAAGTGGTCAGGGAAAACCTGGAAAAGTCAGGGAAATTGAATTCTCCAATTTGCTAGACACCCTGATAGTGAGAGATATATGGAAGTGACATACTTTGATACTATATAAAATTGTGCGAGAATTGCACCTTCCCACGCTTTAACGAGGTGTGGCCGTCCGATAGTGGCGGGTCATCACGGTCATCACGATCCAGTTATTTTGGCCATACTTACATTATTCCCAATATTGTACTGTAATAAAATTCAATACTAATACGTGTGTGACATAGGCACATTGGAAGGCCTTCCAGTCGATGACCTTCGAAAAGCTCACAACTCAGTCAACTCAAAATAAGCTCTGGCGCTGCTACATGACAGTTTTGAATAGCTGTTGAGTGGCCGAGTGATTTCGCAACAACATGGTGGCAACCAAAGTACCCGCTTCAATTCTAATCCGCACTAGTTGCTTGCTATGCGCACCGACGGCAAGAAACGAAGTTTAATTGGGCCTTCTCTTAATCTCATGTACCAAAAGGGACAAGATATGTGTGACATTTTACAGTTGTTATTGAGAAAACGTGCTGATTTTGACACTGTTAAGCCTAAGTGCCTAGCATGAGCCTAAAAAATTGGTTTGATTCGTAGACACCAGATGGCGCTACACGCCGTGTTTCCCACCAGCTGCACAGCATTTGTTTTTTATGCTAATGATGGTGTATTCTTTTTATAACTAATGCAATATAGTGAGAACGTTGGCCTCTCGGCACATTTCCGATATTTTTCACCTGTGTATGATTCTACTTATTGATACAACGACATTAATATGGCCGTGCCCTCTGAAACTAATGCGCGCGGGAGCTGTTGGTGCACCAAGTCTCGGAGTCGCACCGCTTCTGCTTCCGTCGCTCAAAGGCCTTCGAAGTCTTGAAGGAGTCTTAGGGTGCTCCGTTGACTCGATAGACTATCGACTCGACAGCCATCGAAACAGCCTGTGTAGCAGCTGAAACTTGACCTTTGAGTCGATGGACTGTCGGTTCGAAGGCCTTCGAAATGCCCGTGTGACACCAGTATAAGGCTTTCATAGTGTCTTTATTTGCTGTGCAAGCACACAATGTATGTTGAGCTTGCCTTCTTGCTCATTGCTGTTGTGGTAGGACCCGTGTCAACATTAAAGCTTTTTTCTCAACAATGACAAAGATACTGTTTAAACTTGTTTGAATTAGGGTGTGCACTTTCTTTTTGAGCTTAACTGTCTCTGCATGAGTGCACTATTCACCTTGGCATGACATGTTCAACTTGAATCTGACTGCACATTAGCTCATTATCAGCAACCTGTATTGGTGGTGTTGATCTCATTAACAAGTGAAAATCTACTGCTGTGTGAAAGGTCAAGACAGGATCTTACAAATAAACAGTAAATATAGTTGACCACATTCATTCAAAATAAGGTGAGGAAGGAGTGAAATAATGTGCTTGGTTGAAGATAGGAGCTTCTCAAAGGTAGCTCACTTAAGAAGCTGTTACGCACATTTCAGGGCATGAATATTATGTTGATGACCGTAGTATACAGAAATGCCACCTCTTCGCTTATGTGAAATTCATTAGGTACTGTGCCTAATATGCAGGAAACATTAATTTTTACTGTTTACAGCAAACGTCTAATTAAAAAAAAATATTTTTCTGTCAGTAGCCATAGGTCAGTATACTCGTATCACGCATTTGAGCAGTACATACAAAAATAGGCATTGAACGATATGAATGTGTCAATAACATGACTGATAGGATGTGACATCACTAACATGATGGATTAATTCAAGATTAATGATAATGAAATCTTGTGGTACACATGATTACAGGGCACTGAAGCAACAGACACAAGGGACAAACACACAGAAACACACTGGGACGCTGTGCTTGTGCATTTCTCCCTTATGTCTGTGCTGCAGTGCCTTGTCGTCGTGTGTGATTTGCACCAACTGCCCAGAAGAAATCTTATTAGGATGTGTAGTGTCTACAATGCACTCCTTGGCCAGGGACAAAGGTGGGCAAATATAATACTCTTATAAGGAGTGAAAAGTGTGATATTGTTGTAGTTGACAGCAGTCTCTGACTGAGGGTATCAAGTCGAGCTTAAAAATGTTCAGTTACCCCAGTAATAATAACTAATTAATTAAAAAGTTCATCGCACTCTTGGCCCTAAAATTGGTCGTAGCTCCACTGTGAACGGCACTAGAAAGATGGCATTGCGCCTTCAAGTACATCCTACGTATAACTTCATAAGTGGTTGGAATGGAACCCACGACCTTTCCCAAATATCGGGAAGTCCGTTCGGTCGTAGCTATGCTGTAAATATGGAGACAAAGATGTTTTCAGAATGAATTAAATTTAACGTTTCGATGATTAATTTGATGGACGGTTGGACTGGAACCCGCGACCTTGCCAAATGAAGGGGGGGTTTAGCAGCCGTAGATCCGCTGTAAAGAAAGGTAGAATGATGTTGTTTGGGATTTAAGTGGATCTTGGACTGAGGCATTCGATTTTATTAATGGTAGGATGCAAAAACATGACATTACTAAAACACAGTGGTGTGCGTACGTGGGGAAAGTGGGGGTGGGGGTTGTCTGTTTGAGTCAGTCAAAAATTAATATATAGCTCTGCCTCAAAACGATCTAATAGAGTGCACGCCGTTTGGAACATACAATCCTGGTGCTCATGGAAATCGAAGTTGCAAACTTGGAGTCAAAACCAGCCTATTTCGCTGATACAGAGCGAAGGCATCGACAGCAAAAGGAGTAAGTGCCGACATATATGAATTGCGTGTGCATTGTTACTGTTGGTATTGAGGTTGCGATTATTACTTAAGCACTCAAAACAATTTTGTGAGATGCACATTTTCTACTTAAACGTCATCTGTATATCTATGAAAGCATGCGGACAGGGCAACAAGAAGTTCAAGCATCAGTGTGCCTCAGCCAGGAGCGAGCGCTGCCGCATCTGCTCTGTGGTTGTGCACCCTCCTCTTCCACCAACGTGAGGTGATGCATTTGACGTGTTGGTGCTTGCATACGTGTGCCCGTGGTTGGGCCTTTAAAGGTCGAACCACACGTACGCTTCTAAGATGCATGCGATGCGCGTGCGCTTACTTGTGCACGTTCGTTTGCATAACTGCGCATGCATACATGGTGCAGGCACATCTGGGCATGTCTAGGCACGGAGAACAAGCCCAGCTTGATATTAGCGCTCGCTTACACGCGATTCATATGCGTTTGGAATCCTGTACATATGCAAGTACGACATGGCTTTACTTTTGCGCCAGTTTGGCTGACGTATCTCAGACTGTTCTTAAATGTCTATGCATTGCAATTATGCTTGTACTCATATATTTATTTTCGACCACTGTTTAAAGACATTTAGGCACACTAACGTGCTTAATAGGCTTGGGTGCCTCCCATCGCTGCAGGCATGGTCGCACTCCATCGTGCGCGACCTATCGTGCACCTCGCTACAGCGTGCACGACGCCATCGAATACGTGCTAGTGTTCGTCTGGTGTGGAGTGGCGTTGTAAGGCACCACCTGTGCCACGGGATTGTAGTGATGTTGTTGTTGTTTTGTGGGGTTTAACGTCCCAAAACCAGTTCTGATTATGAGAGACGCCGTAGTGGAGGTCTCCGGAAATTTCGACCACCTGGGGTTCTTTAACGTGCACTGACATCGCACAGGGATTGTAGTGAGGCCTACATTGCGTAGCGTGAAGCTCTATTAGGCACGAAGCGATATCTGCTGCGCAGATGTCTGCATAGCCGGAGTGAACGCGCGCTGGTGCATGCCGTGCAGTTGCAAGCCACTATTCCGCATGAGGCGCGGCTGAGTTCCGCATGAGGCGCGTCAGCGTGTGCGTGGATGCGTACAGAAGCACAGGTGTGGTTTGGCCTTTATGCGCACTCTCGCTGCACCAGTCTAGCCTTTAAAGCTGTTCGTTGTTTCGCTCTTGCTCGAACCCTATGCATAAATGCGCTCTCGTCCTCTTCCTTTGAGCTTTAAGCCATAAACGTGGCTGAGTTCGCCCATTTTTCCATTCTTGTTCGGTGTCTGCTATTTTACGTACTTTGGAGTGCTTTGAAAGCCACCCAATTGTTATTTCTGCAATTGTATGCTTGCATCATGGCAACCATTACATGCAGGTGAATAGCAAGAGCATAGTGTGCCTTAGTTGATGCACCTGAGCAAAAAGATTCTAGGCAGGCAAAATTTGTCAGTTTGTTGAAAGGACAAATTGGCAAACGAGAAGAGTCACTTGCTTTTGGACCAGGGGCTGTCAAGCAGTATTTACCCATTTTTATTTGCCTTCCATTGTGATAGCAGATATGACTAGTGTACGAGGAAAACTTTGTTCTTGTTGTGCATAACGCACAGCTGTGGAATGCAATAGCTCTGCACAGTGGCAGCTGTTGTCATGTATGGCCCTCATATATAAATGAATGAGGAAACTTGTAGTTTTTGCAACTTTTAGCTAGACTTGTTAAATGCAAACTAAAGATAAAAAATGTACTTTCCCAGGTTGCTGTAAGCCTTGCATAGCCTATCTTATCCGGGAAATGTATACACATGTCAAAGACATAAAAATAGGAAGACAAGTGGCACTTTCAGCTGACACACTGCCACTGTAGTAAGCAATGGACGTGCTATCCAAAGGTCATAGGGTGGACCCCCACCAACAACAGGTTTTTTTTTGACCACTTTAGTTTCTTTCTATTTGATGTCATAGGCTTTATTAGGTGGTGTCTAACAAAGTAACAAGCCCTCCATTCATTTACCTTGTTTCATTATATCATAGCGAGGGTCCCTCTGTGACAGACTGTACGTTTAGGCAGCATGCACAGGTTTATTGGCCAGCAGCCATGGCAGCGAGTGTGGATCACTCGTGCAAAAAGTGTTTCTTGTCTGAGTAGCGCAGGCTGACCGACTAAAGTGGGCGGGGGAATGATTGTCTTTATCGATGGCAGGCATTTTTCTGTCCTCTTTTAAGACCTTTCCTCTTGTCATAATTACTATATACCAGAGTTAGAACTAACTTTTCTTATACCTTCCTTGGTTTCATTGCCTGTTGGCTTTATTAGGTTGTGTATTTATTTATGCAACCTAGTGTATGTGTGCGTGTGTGTGTATATATATATATATATATATATATATATATATATATATATATATATAAAATTAAACACACATGTGCGCACACACACACACATTTGATCATCATGGACAGTATTTGGAAACAAAGATGATGCTCATGCATTAGGGACAAGAGCTGAAGAATTTATATTCAGCGGTGTGCAGGGCAG
This sequence comes from Hyalomma asiaticum, assembly GCA_013339685.2. NCBI lineage: Eukaryota > Metazoa > Arthropoda > Arachnida > Ixodida > Ixodidae > Hyalomma > Hyalomma asiaticum. Next base: position 195,595,575 of record CM023481.1, read on the forward strand.
TTCATGGCCCACTCACTGAACAAAATGCTTTTTTTTTTAAATAGGCGTGAGAGGTGAGTGTAGGAGTGTCTACCGTGATTTTCCAAAATAGTAGTTCTTATGGTAGTTCACGTCTGCACAAGCATTAGTTTATTCCGCTAAAAGTGTGCCCTTGTGCTCCCACACATTCCTGGCAGCAGTGCATTTTGCATCATTTGGCATGCCTATCTACACTCTAGCTACCGCATTTCAAGGGGTTGCGACCCTTGATGTTAAACGGACCCTGAAACGGTTTTGACGATTTCGTTTAAACATGGTGATCCGGTAGAGCGAGTCATCAGGATCATTAGAGGACAGATTTCAGTGCTCTGCGTAAAGTGTGTAATTTACACACTTTACCCAAAAGATCGCAGCGACTTGCCAAAAGGCATTTTCAAACGCCCCCGCCATCAAACGAAGGAGCGTGCCATTGAACGTAGGAGCAGGGGGGGGCCGCTGATTGGCCCCTAACCAGTCACGTGCACGTAATTTTCCCAACCTAACTTCAAACAACGTGCTTCTACAACGTGCTTCTACAACGTGCTCCTTCGTTTCAGCCAACGGCATGGTCGCGGCATCTGGCGGCGCACACACGAGTCGCCGGCGCTCTATTACAGAGGATAGCACTGCCGAGTCCGGCAACCTCAGTAAAGATATCGCGGCGCTGTGGGATGCGGGGGCTTTTCAAAGAAAACGAGGCGTCGCGCGGGAGGTGCGGCCCCCGATCCCCACAATTTATAGCATATTTTATAGTATATTTGTAGCCTACAGGTATCCTTGCCACGTTTATCTTGAAGTTTTTTGTGCTATTTAGAGCCATGCATATCACCAAAAACTCGTGTCCTTACTCATGTGCTTTCCTAGTGTCAGCAAGGCCTTGTTAAAACACAATACGCTTGTTTGATGTACTTGTATTCTGAATGGGACAATTCGCACCTGTTAGCATTGTCTTTTTGCCCTTCCTGTTATAATCCCATCATGCATTGACAGCATGGTTAAATAAATAAAAAAAAAGTTTATTCTAAATGTTAGTATACAACCGGTCAACCTGTTTGGCTCGCATATTCTCTTTGGCTTGGATTTCTTTTTCAATTTGTGCATATTTCTGCTGCGCGGCAGTTAAGAAGCGGGAACAACAGGCTATGGGGTGGTCATCTTGTAGGATGACTGCGCCAACGCCGTACTGGCTCGCGTCAACGGACAATTTCACTGCTTTGGGTTGGTCAAAATAGGCTAGGACTGGTGCTGTAGCAAGACTAGCTTGCAACTTTTGGAAACTGTCTTCCTGCGCTTCTGTCCACGTCCACGCAACGTCCTTTTTAAGCAGCTCCCGCATAGGCGCAGATGTAACAGACAGGTTTGGGATGAAACGAGATACAGAGTTGATCATTCCAAGGAATACTTGAAGCTCCTTATGGTTATTCAGCACAGGTACTTGCATGATGTCTTGAACTCTGTCTGGATCCAGTGACAGTCCTTCTGCAGTGAGGAGATGGCCCATGTAACATACACTGGACTGCAAAAATTGGCACTTTTTTCTTTTAAGCTTAAATTGCATTCTCCGCAGCATTCAAGCAAGGTGGTGAGGTTTCTGTCATGGTCCTGTCTTGTCTTTCCCCAGACTAATACTGGTGTCACACAGGCGTTTCGAAGGCCCTCGAACCGATAGTCAATCGACTCAAAGGTCAAGTTTGAGCTGTTACACGGGCGGTTTCGATGGCCGTCAAGTCAATACTCTATTGAGTCAACTGAGCAGCCCACAACTCCTTTGAGATTTCGAAGGCCATTGAACGACGGAAGCGGAAGCGGCGCGAACTCCGAGACATGGCGCATCGGCAGCTCCCGCGCGCATTAGTTTCTGAGGCCATGGCCCTATTTATGTCATTGTATCACTAGTAGAATACCACACATGTGAAGAATACTGAAAACTTGCCGATAGGCCAACGCTCTCGCTTTATTGCATTAGTTCTCGAACGAATACGCCGTCACTGGTATAAAAAACAAACGCCATGCAGCTGGTGGGAAACACTGTGTGTTGCGCCATCTGGTGCCTATGAATCAAACTACTTTTGAGGCTCACGCTAGGGACTTATGCTTAGCAGCGTCAAAATTGGCACGTTTTCTGAATAATGGCTGCAAAATGTTGCACATATACTTTGTCCCTTTTGGTACATGGAATTCAGAGAAAGCTCAATTTGAAGTGGTTTCTTGCCGTCGGTGTGAATAGCAAGCAACTAGTGCGAATTGGAATTGAAGCGGGTGCTTTGGTTGCTGCCATGTTGTGAAATCACTCGGCGTCTCAACGGCCATTCGAAACTGCCGTGTAGCAGAGCCAGAATGTATTTTGAGTCGATAGAGTTGTAGGCTTTTCGAAAGTCGACTCGAAGGCCTTCCAATGTGCCCGTGTGACACAGGTATAATACATCGTCCATCATGACTGCTACGCCAGCCAAATTTCCAACCACTTCATGCATGGCACGTTGGAAAACCTGTGGTGCTGATGTGATGCCGAACGGCATATACAGAAACCTGTACCTTCCGAAAGGTGTGCTCATGGTGCAAATGTGCGAACTTTTGTTTGTCAAGGGTTGTTCGCCAAAAGCCTAAAGCAGCATCGAGGGTGGAAAAATATTTGGCTCCTTGCAGCCATGGCAGTACGTCTTCCAAAGTCGACATATGGTAGTGCTCTCGCAAAATCGCCTTGTTTAAATCTGAGGGATCCAAACATATGCGTACCTTACCATACTTTAATACAACGACCATATGGCTGGACCACAAGCACAGCTCTTTCACCTTTGTGATGACGCCGTCGCGTTCCATGTCATCTTGCGTTGCTTTCACTGGTTCTTGAAGGGCGATGGCAATTCTCCTTGCTGGTTTGATGGTTGGTGGTACATCGGGATTTCGCTGCAGGCGATAGGTGATGCCTTTAAGTTGTCCTAGGCCCTGGAAAATATCATCAAAGCCGGATACCAACGTGTCAGACGCTTCAGCATTGACTGCATCTATGTATTTTATTAGGCCCAGTCTCTCAGCGACGTGACCACTTAAGGTAACTGGCATCTCTTGAGCGACAACAAAGAACGTAACCTCAGTGCTCTGCATTCTATTAGAGACAACAAGGTTTATCTTTCCGATTGCGTTTTTTTGTGTGACCGAAAAAGCTACGCAAGGTAGTGGAACTGTTTTGCACTGGAGTTGCAGATGACTTTCGAAAGACAGATTCTGGCATAATGCAACAGTTCGCTCCTGTGTCTATTTTGCACCTGATCATAACACCGGCCACATTCAACGTCGCCGCCCAGTGCTCGTCGCTCTTGACCGCGTGAACTTCCAGTGTTTAGAGGAAGTATTCTTCATCGTTGGTCATTTCTGCTTGTCGTGTTTGTCGTCCTTCTGGGCACGTTTTCATGCTTCGAGTGCGACATACACTTGCAAAATGATTTCGGCCATTAGATTTCTTGTAATATTTCCCCATTGCCGGACATCTTCCAGCTTTGTGATGTTGTAAGCCACATTTCGGGCAGGGGGTGGTTTTTCTTCTACCGCGTAAATGCTTCTTTCAGATTCAAAAGAAGTGCTGCCTCGGATTTCGGCGACCTGCTCCTTGCTCTGTTCTGTAGCACGGCAAATCTCAACCGGTTTGGCATAGGAGGGATTTTCAGAGACAAGTCTTTGCTTAAGTTGTTTATCTTGTATCCCAAGGATTATTCTACTGTGTAGAAGCCTATCTTCAAGCTCTCCGAATTCCCACTGCGCTGCTAGAATCTTCAGCTCTGTGAGCCAATCGTTGAACGACTCGCCTACTCGCTGGTCCCTGGAACTAAACCGGAACTCGTTGAAGGTGAGGTTTGTAACTGGTTTGTAGTAGTCTTTGAACTTCTGAGTTAGGACTTGAAGATCTTTCTTCTGCTCCTCGTTTTCAAATTTAAAAGTTCAAAAAACACGCCTTGCCTCTTCGCCGATGGTCACACATACATGCGCGCACACACACACACACACACATATGTGTGGGCGTGTGTGTGTGGCATGCAATCAGGCACTTTCAGGCGCCTGGTACGTTTTCTACAACGCTAATGGTTTTATGAAGGGTTTAAGCATTTCGGTGGTGGTGAAATATTGAGGCTAGTGTACTGTGCGATGTTAGTGGTCGTTAAAGAACCCCTGGTGGTTGAAATTTCCGGAGCCTTCTATTACGGCATCTCTCATGATCATAGCGTGGTCTTGGGGCGTGAAACCACAGAAAGCAATCATGAATGGTTTCTAGCCAATTCGCCAATACACTTGGCGCATTTCCACAACCTGGACGTCTTTGGTGTCGGCGCCAGCTCGTATACAAGGGTTGCAAAACCGTAGTGGCGGTGCTCTTGATTCGTTGACTCCTGTACCCCATGGACCCCTGGAACTGACGTTTAGTGCCTCTAAACTGATGCTGAGTAATTAGAAATTGTTGCTCATGTGGTAGTAACTCCGCTTGGTACTCCGCTTGGACATGTTCTGACGAAATATGTCAGCTTTATCACCAGTGTTCTTAAGCAGTACCCAACAGTATGGCGCCTCGTAGTGGCTTCTGAAGAGAATTGAATGCGGGTTATCCGTTTCTCTCTTTTGCCGATCACTAAGAAGATACTCACCGAAACTGCATGTATGGTGTGGTAGAGGGAGGGAAGAGTATGTGAAATGTCTGGATGATGTCAGACACCTAGCCTTTTTAAATAGCCTTCTTTATGAAGTGCAGACAAAGGGACGAGTATCAAGGTGTGACGACATATAAAGGCAGCGACTTTCCTGTAAAATTTGCTTGACACTGCATGAATGCACATGAAATCGATTTTTTTAACACAATGACTGATATCGTGGGCCTTACTCAATAACAGGCTACACTACATGGGACCTTTCATGGGTTTTTCTTTAATACTCCCTTCCCCAGTAGAGAATAGACAACTGGACATGTCTTTAAAGTAATGTTGTACAACCTTAAAAAAAAACTCATATGGCAGCCAAGCCCGACCGACCGCGCGCTTAGGTATTACTCTGCAAGCGAATCACAGGAGCAAACAAAATCGTCATCATGCGACCTTTTCAAAACGGCACCTTGTTCATGCCTTCGGTACCAACGGAGCGTCAGCCGTTCTTGAGTCCTTTAATCGGTATAAACCACAATGTGTGCAAGAAGCATGGAAAAAATATGTGGATCCTCGGCGTTTTCATCCTCAAAAGGCCGCAGTAGAGTTCATTTTGCTTTCGAGCCAGTTTTCCGCGTGAAACTTCACTGTACCGAGTTGAAGAACTCGGGTGGCGGCGGTTGTAACGCGCCGGGTTTCTGCATTGCAAGTGCTTGATTTCAGGTCAGTAATGCCTTTTCCTTTCTATGTTCCATTTTAATAAACGAATGAAGACAAAATTTATGCACCTATCCATGATTGTTGCCACGCTCGCTTTATTTCGGCAACATGGAAAGTTCAAAGAAGGCACTTATTTGAAGTTTCTCGGGGGTATAGTGGCTTGCGGTTAGAATGCTGTGGGAGGGGCTTCACTGCAGAGTTTTATCCGGCCATGGGGGCTTTGGCTTAGCGTACAGCACCCCACCTCCCTTTTGTCAACTTCACGCACTCTCCCCTGAACAGACGCGCTCACCATCACGGAAGTGCCTAGGATATCATTCACCCTCCACCCCTCGGAACACTAACATCAATCATCTGCCTGTTCGTGCATATGAAGACTGCACGTCCGCTTTCCTTGATCTCATAGCGCCCGTGTGGGGAGGGCGGTATATAAAATCACATCTCACATGGACGCATGTAGGTATACCACTACAGCGGCGCCGTCCATCCACTATTCATATGTCCTTATACGTTTGGCTATCATTTGACAAATGTTGTCACGATAGTTTGTTCGGACATGCCACACAACAATTAAGTGAATCAATCACCACTATCACTGCCCCCTCCCCATGTCTCCGAAGAAAATCGAGGAGATTCTAATCAATTTGGAGGAAGCATGAGGCACAAGTAGCTGTCAGAAGTGCTTAGTCTACCATATACATAGCAATTGCACATATAAGCATGGCAGTTCCAATGGATGACACACTATCATATTGAGTACACGGAATTATACCATATTATTCGCACGTTGGCAAAGCACCCGTTAGAAGTCTGGCACAAGTTGACGCAGTATTTCAAACGGCAGCAAGAGAATACCTGCTGCCTCGCATTTTAACAGGAAAGTGTTTTATGCCGGGGTCTACCACGACCCCCTACATCACTACCGTAACGGATATGACGCAGTAAAATACACTTGAGCAGCAAAGAAAAACACTCACAAATACTTCTGTTGATGCGCTGGGAATCGAATTCACAGCAGCCCGCTCCACCACGAAAGGTGGCTGGTGCTGTACTGCTGCGCTAACACCGCACAAGCGTGACGCTATACAAACGCACCTTGTATTCCTTCTTTCTTCGACGCTCTCGTCCAGCTCAGCGCAAGCGCATCCAGGCGCACATTGCCTGGAACGATGCTGTCATGCAGGGGAGGTGAGGTGAATCACTGCAGCTTTACTTCGCCTCTCCTAAATGGAGGCACCATTCCAGGCACGTTTCCAAAGTTCGCCTCGATGCACTCGTGCGGAACTTCGCATGCATGAGAAAGAGGTGTGCTAAGAAAGAACGTAGCCGCATTTGTACTAACGTTGGTTCGTCCAGCTTATGTGCCCCAGGAGCGCAGTGGTAGGGCACTGGTCACCTTTCGTCGTGGGTAGGGTTCTCCAGTGGACAAGAACACTGCTGCGTTAGGCGCCCAAGCACGGCAGTGACGATGATGGTCAATGTGGCGCAAGTAAATATGACTGACACCTTTCTCGTGCGGCATTTACTATGGACTGTGTCCAGTTATTATGTAAAGTACTTCAGTTACCACAAGGGGTTGGTCCTTGATGCTACGGACGATGCGTGGACGTGCGTTCATCCACAAATGCCGCAGTACCAACGACCTCGATGTAACAATTAATGGGACTGACAACTGGCCAGAACGCGTCTTTTGTGCATTTGGAAAAATCTTGAATTATAGCGATGGAATCGGGCACCCTTTCGTGATTTGAACAAGATTTGTGTTTTTAGGTTGAGCTTGAAAATTCCGGGAACTGAAACATGGCGTAGCCTGGTGGTGAAGCCTTGGTGCTGCGTTATGGAGTCTTTAAATTGCTGTACGTTGCCTGCTGCTGTTCATATGGCCATAACTAGAACTTAAAATTGCGGTCGGTACAAAAAAACACATCTCCATTTTATTATTTCCTGTCTACACCATAAAAGGAGCCAACGCTGAGAAGCTGCGCTGCCTTCACGGCCCCCGAAAACCTGTTTTTACTTGTGGTGCATGCGTGCGGTGTCTGCCAGGCAGTGCTCTCTGTCGCGGCAGAACCTGGCGCAAGCACACCCGATGGCTTTCGGCCACTGTGCAACATGTGTTGCCTTTAAGACTCCATGGACAAGCTCTGATGAAAATTTTCCAGGGCATTTTCTCCGTTGCCATTACTTGGTTGGGCACTCCGGCCGGTAAGCTTTCCATTGAAATAAAGAAAACAGGTACCTTAAAAATTGGTTGTCGGTCTTGTATGTGACCAGGGATCAGCGTGACAGCAGGTGCATGCCTCAGGCAGCCAGTACCGCCCCATTTATTCAGTCCGTCACATTTATAATACACTCGGGGCAACGCCCCTTTGATAAACAAGCGATAGCATCATGAACAGTCGGGCGAAGCCCCTTGAGCTTATCGTGCGTAGCGCACGAGTGAGGCGCGATACGATACATCCTTTTTCCTTAGGAAAACAAAGAAACTGTGTAGTTATTTACATATGTGGCAAACATGATAGATTGAGGTGGCACTTCATAACAAATGAGGAACATGTATAAACAAAGAGAGAGTTCAGGCAATTTGATTAAAGTTTTGATCATATTCTAGCCGTCGTGGCGGTCCTTTGCGTTCTCAGCGACCTTCTGGGTGCTGGCGTTGGACGACTCTGTGTGGCCGCGGTAGTCGAGTCGTTACTCGGCGCTGTGTCTTCGACGTGTCGTGCAGCTGTCGAGCTATTGGGCTCTACGTTGCTCCCGTTGGGAACAGAGTCCTGCTGGAAGGATTCTCCAGTCGGTAGCAAGTGCTTGCGGTTGCGCCGGAGACAGCGCCCTTCCTGTGTGATCACGTGGTACGACCTAGGATATGTTGACGGCTTCAGAACCCGTGCTTTGGTGGTCCACGAGCCGCACTGGACTCGCACAACGTCGCCTTGATGGAGTGGGGCTAGCGGTTGTGTGGATGGTTGAGACTGCCGATGCTTGACGACTTGGTGGGAAGGGCCACACTGGTAGTCGGGTAGCCGTATCCGTAGCCGGCGGCCCTGGAGGATCTCTGCAGGTGTCCGTCCACATTCCAAAGGAGAGGTCCTGTAGGCCAAAAGAGCCAACCAAAAATCCTGTTTAGCTTCGGTAGCCTTCTTAAGGAGCCTCTTCACCACCTGCACCCCCTTTTCAGCTAGCCCATTAGAACGCGGGAACCCTGGACTTGATGTAATGTGCTTGAAATCGTAAGTTCACGCAAATGAAGCGAATTCACTGCTCGAAAACTGAGGGCCATTGTCCGATAGCACCTCCATAGGCATGCCATAACGTGCAAAGATAGCACTAGCGGCGTCGACGACGGTCCTCGCAGTGGTGTCTCGGAGGCATTCGACTTCCGGGAAGTTTGATAATGCGTCGTAGACACACAGGTAGGACTTCCCGCCATAGCAAAAGAGGTCTATGCCTACACGATACCAGGGTTGGTCAGGCACGGAACGCATCATAAGTGGTTCCTTCGGCTGGCTGTACGCGTATTTTTTGCATGTTGCACACCTCTCGGCGAATGCTGTAATTTCAGAGTTCATTCCAGGCCAGAAAACGAGACGACGAGCCCTAGCTTTACATTTGGCGACTCCTAAGTGCCCTTCATGGATCCTATGCAACGTCTCGCATTTCATGCTGTCCGGAATTACGACCTTGAGCCCCTTAAATAAGACTCCTTTAATGGAAGAGAGCTCGGGTAAAAAAGGTTTCAGCGGACCCTCTATTGGTTCACCCATGGTCAACTTCTGCAGCACTACTTTCAGATAGCTGTCTTTGGCAGTTTCCTCGGCAAGACGCTTCCACGTTCCCTCGCTGATAAATGAGGAGACCGTACTTACGGCATGCACTTCTGCGTCTTCCGTGCTGACGTCATTACTGCCTTCGCTGCTGGGTGCTCTGGACAGCATATCTGCGAGCATGAGCTGCTTCCCTGGAACGAAATGCAGTTCAAAGTTATATCTAAGCAATCGCATGAAAAAACGTTGCAGCCTGGGTGGCATGTCGCCGATCGCTTTCTTTGCTATGGCAATCAAAGGGTGATGGTCCGTTTCAATGATGACCGTTCTTCCGTACACGAAATGGTCGAACTTCTCGCATCCGTATGCAATGGCAAGGGCCTCTTTTTCTATTTGGGAATAGCGCGTTTCCGCTTCAGACAGCGTTCTTGATCCGTATGCTACAGGCTTCCACGAGCCGTTGTAGTTTTGCAACAGCGCGGCACGCACACCACTGCGTGACGCGTCACATGAGATCTTAGTTTCTCTTGCCGGATCGAATACCACCAGCAATGGTTGGCTACTCAAGCTGTGGCATATTTGACGCCATTCTTGTGCGTGATTTGGAGTCCATTCGAACAACGCATCTTTCTTAATTATGCTGCGCAGTAGCTTCGTCCTCTCAGCTAATGTGGGGATAAATTTGCCGAAGTAGTTGACAACCCCCAACATTCGTTGTGCTGCTTGCTTGTCGCGTGGCTCAGGAATCTGCAGCATTGCCTCAATGAGTGAAGGATTTGGCCTGATGCCTTCCGCCGAAATTACGTCGCCTAGGAAGCTTATCTGAGTGACGCCAATGATGCATTTAGCTGGGTTAAACGTTAGCCCTGCTTTTTCCGCAGCCTTCAGCACCTGCCTCAGTCGTTCGTCATGCTCTTGCCTCGATGATCCCCAAATAAGTATGTCATCGACATAGACTTTAGTTCCAGGCAAATCCTCAGAGATGTCGGTAAGGGCTTTCTGAAAGACCTCAGAGGCTGCCGATATGCCAAAAGGCAATCGCAAAAAACGGTAACGACCGAAAGGCGTCGCGACAGTGCAGATTTTCGACGTTTCGTCATGCAGCGGAATTTGGTAGAATCCTGAATTGGCGTCTAGTCACGTGAACACCTTAGCTCCCGCGAGCTCCGACTCGATATCTTCTCTCCTTGGCATTTCGAAGTGTTCCCGCTTTATGGCCTCGTTAATTTTACGCGGGTCCATGTACACGCGCAGTTTTCCATCCTTCTTGCGCACTATGACGAGAGGGCTCACCCATTCTGTAGGTTCCGTGACTTTTGCAATTATGCCTTCCCTCTCCATGCGATCCAGCTCCTTTCGAAGCAGCTCTCTCAAGGCCAGTGGTACTCGACGTGCTGTCTGGACGACTGGGAGTGCTCCTTCTCTCAGGACCATGCGGTAGTGGCGTTGGAGACAACCTGTACCAGAAAAAAGATGGCAAAAGTCTTTCACTACTGCTTCGGAACTGGTTTGCGAAACGTTGTCCACCTGTCGCGCGATTATTCCGAGCGTCTCGCATGCCTGCAAACCGAGAATCGCTTGAGCTCCCTTGCGGACAACGAAGAAGTCCTGAACGGCAGTACGGTCATGCAATGTTACCTCTTGCCTCACGATGCCCATATGTTTGATCTCGTTTCCACCATAAGAGCGTAAGACAGCACTGCTGGGCTTTAACTGTGGCTTGCAGTTCATGCTCGCGTACAACGCGGCTGGGAGCAAATTAGCCTGAGACCCAGTGTCCACTTTGAAAGCAATAAGCTTTCCTCCAACTTTTGCCGTGACTATCCAGTCTGATCGACTGCTCTTACTACCAATCGTGAGAGCTTCAAAATCATCGTCGCTGCCCTGCAGCTCACCTACTTGCGGCTTTGTCTTGCAGCATGTGGCAAAGTGATTTTTCTTATGACACGCGCGGCATGTTTGACGGTACGCTGGGCATTTGCGCGGTGCGTGCGCCCGACCACACCTTCGGCATTTATAACTCTTCTGCTGCTTAGCCTGTGAACTGCCACTTTTCTTGTGCACGGCATCTACTGGTTTCTGCTCTCGCGTCCAGACTTCTTGGTTTGCTGCCGTTATCTCAGCCGCCTTGCATACTTCCTCGGCCTTTGTAACGTTAACTTGTTGTCGGCCAAAAGCTTCTCTCGAGTCTTAGCGTCATTTGTGCCAAAAACAATTTGGTCTCTTATCATTGAATCTGCTTGCTCTCCAAAGTTGCATGCTCCTGCTTTCGTCTTCAAGTCTCGTAAAAAATGTTCAAAAGGCTCACCTGGTTCTTGCTTTCGGGTACGGAAGCAGATAGCGCTGATGTACCTCATTGACTTAAGAAGCGAAATAGTCGTCGAACTTTTTGATTACCACGTCGTAGTCATCCTTGTACTGGTCTTCGGTGAAGCTGAAGGTGTTGAACACCTCTATGGCTTCTTCTCCAGCGATGCTCAGCAGCAGTGCCGTTTTCGTCGAAGCACCTCGTTTCTTCGTAGGCTCTGTCGCTGTCAAAAAGAGCTCGAAGCGTTGCTTGAAAAGTACCCATCGCTTGCCTAAATCGCCTTCCAACCGCAGCGGCTCTGGAGGCCTCACGAATTCCATGCTGGCATTCCTCGGATGGGCGTCTGGGGGTACGGCCTAAATGCTTCTGACACCATGTATGTGACCAGGGATCAGCGTGACAGCAGGTGCATGCCTCAGGCAGCCAGTACCGCCCCATTTATTCAGTCCGTCACATTTATAATACACTCGGGGCAACGCCCCTTTGATAAACAAGCGATAGCATCATGAACAGTCGGGCGAAGCCCCTTGAGCTTATCGTGCGTAGCGCACGAGTGAGGCGCGATACGATACAGGTCTCTTTAACATTCATCTGCTTATGCAAAGACCCATCTCACTTCGTGTTATACTGATCCCTTTGACAAAAGGGTGAACCACTTTTATTTTTGTTTTTGTTTAGTTTTTTTGTTTTTTACACGATGAACCATTGACAAGCATGCGGATTTATAAGCCTTTCCTCCGCTTCATACAGGTATGCTGTGGTCTAGCCGCACCAACTGTGAAGCCGCATCAAACTGTCAGCACAGGACTGTGCAGGCCATATCTCACGAGCTATGAAGTGTGGCCAGTGATCGCATCTGCTTCATCAGGGCCACTGGTACAGCCTCCCTTGCTTTGTGACGACGCCTCTTCGCCACCCCAAGACACTCCTTCGGAGGCACCACTTGTTCTTCACACGATGTCGGCACGCTGCCTCAGTAAGCATCGACCGCAAGCCTACACTTTTTGTGGGTACGGCGGGCTATCGACAAGCATGTGGATTTATAAGCCTTTCCTCTGCTTCATGCAGGTCAGTCACTACTATTGTACAATTAATAGTGATTATCATGGTCTTGTGGTCTTGCCGTGCCCCCAACAGTGCATCGCTATTGTCAAAAACTTGTGTTCTTGTGCATACTGTGAAGAGGTGTTGAGTCAAACCCCGCTCCTCCAACGGCACTAACTCCTCTGTTAAATCTATGCTTAAGGAACTATTATGATGTCAAAATAATCTGGCAGAGGATGTAACAGCACTTAATAAGCAAGACTAAAATGTAAAAACTCGTTGCTTATCTTGGAACCAGGTTTGCTGAACGAAAAAGAAAAATTTCGCATATCGACAACCTTGAGTGAGCAGTAAAGTCTCTGGAAGGAAAATTGACTGTCCTAGAAAATAAGAGTAGACGTTCAAATATGGTGGTCTTCGGTATTCCTGAAGACCCAGATGAAACTGAGTCAATCATAAAAAGTAAAGTTCTCGAAGAAACCTTCACTGGAAAACTTGACGTTCACTGTGAATCCGTTGGTAGGATTCATCAGCTTGGGAGGCCGGGCAAACAAAGACCGCGAACATAGACTAATCATATCCATTTCCAGGATTTTAATGAAAGGCAGCCTGTGCTGAAAAATGCTTACATACTGAAAGGCTCCAGTATACCAGTCCAGAATGACTACTCACGAAGCACACTAACGAAGCGAAAGCTCCTGTGGGACAGCGCGAGGGCTGAGAAGGAGCAGGGAAAGAAAGTTAGCTTAATGACAAATTGGGTGGGTAATAAGCTCTTCATTTGGGATGATCAGAATAAGTTGAGAACGCAAATCCATGGTGACCATGGTACTACGAAGAATGACCGACGCACTCCACTTGCAGCTAAAGAACTGCATGTTCTAAACATTAATGCTGGCAGCATTAACAAATCTGAGAATCTTGAATCTGTTATCTTGATTTACAATCCATGTAGTTGCGTTAACGTGGCTGCATGACGATTTTGATGACACAGTTGCTTTCGCTCCGTCTTATCAAGCCTATCGTCGCTACAGGTCTTCAAGGGTTGGCGGGGTCACAGTTTTGGTTAAAGAAAACATAAGTGCTGTTCTTTTACGTCAAGCCGGTAACTTGGAAACTTTCATTGAAACTTTTTTGTTGGGTAAATCATATTTATTGTTTGCCGTGTACAGAGCCCCTAACTCATCTGCACAATACCTGATCTTTGTGAACACATTGCATCGTTTACAAGTGATAATGTGTTGCTTATATAAGTGATTTTAATCTCCCAGGAATTGACTTGGAAAACGCGTCCTTCTTCGCCGAGTCGAACTTGCACGTGAACTACTTACGCAGTATTAGGGTTTATCACAAGTTGCAACAGGTTGTTAAACATTTGACACGTATTCATGACATGTCATCTATGATTCTTAATCTTGTTTTCATAAGGCGATCTATCGAAAAATTTTATGTGTTCTGGCAGTGCAGGCCATCAACTGGTGCATTTCACGTGTTCATTCGTGTTCGTTCAATTCATGTGGCTTCAGTATGAAGAACACAGTCACAAGTACTGTGAGCAAATGCTTTTATTGTAGGCGAGCCTCGATCCGTAGCAACCAAGATGGAGAGCAAGCCAAGCAGCTGATGATGATCCATGTAGATTGGGGAAAATGTACAAGTGATGATGATGGGCAGAGATGAAGAGCCAGTCGTATGTTGAGCTCACAGTGCATACTATAGTAGAGCAAATGATGAATGTGTTTTAGATTACCTTGAAATATGCCTTGATAGTGTTCGAGACCATGGTATTATTGCACTTTGTCACCAATTCAAGAAATTATTAATCACTGCCTCAGCCATTTCATTCTGAGCAAAACTGAACGAACGTCTGAAGTTACTCCCTCAATTCCAAGGGATATCTTGCACCTTGAAAGAAGAGTTAAGCGCGTAAGATGGCAGCGTGCTTCACGTGAAGCTATTCAAGAAATTAAAAATAATTTAAAGCAAAAGGTGGGGCATACGAAACGTTGGTACTTCCAGCACACGCTAGTTTATACACTCCACACCGCAAAAATCTTGGGCGTTTCTAAGAAAGAACAAGGAAATTAGCCACATTGTACACGAGGAGACTTTAGTTAAAGAAACGCACAATATTGCGCAAAATTTCAATGAATACTTCCCCAGTGTTTTTTTAACTCTGATACTACAACACTTCATAACAGTACTCCATGCAACTCTGCGCCTAATATTGTCTCAATACCAGGTGTCGTTTCAATGCTACTCAACCTTAAAACTAAATCCTGTCCTGGTCCAGATGATCTGCCTAACGTGTTTTTGAGAAGGTATGCAGAAGCATTAGTGTTTTTTATGGCTCGCATATTTCAAATGTCTTTGTCTTCAGCTACGCTGCCTTGTGATTGGCTCTCAGCACGTGTTGTGCCTGTACTGAAAAAGAGTGATGCCACACCAGTAACAAATTATCACCCCAGTGTCACTAACCTCATCATGTTGCAAACTACTTGAACATATATTGACTAATGGAATTAATAAGTTTGTGGGTGATAACTACATACTTTCTTCCTGCCAACATGGTTATTGCAAAGGGTTCTCTACTACAACACAATTAACAACAGTTGTTCACAACTTCGCTCGTGTTTTTGATGGGTCTGGTCAGGTTGATGTAAATATTTCCAGATTTTAAGAAAGCATTCCATCTTGTATCTCATCGAAAGCTCATTACTCAACTAGAATCAATTAACCTTCATACTTACCGTAAAAACACGCATATAGCTCGGACCCGCATATAGTCCGGGGTGTGATTCGGGGATAGCAAACATGAGAAGAAAAGTTATCACCTGAATAGAGTCCGAGGAAAAGGGAAAAATGCATTTATTTACACCCTTGAGTATGCGTCGTCGTCGAACGTGCTCTCTTCCGAAGCTCCCTTGTCGGAAATGTCACTTGACAGCACATCATCTTCAGTGCCATCAAGCGCGTTTAAGAGCCAACACTTTTTGAAGGCCCGACGAACGAGCACCTTGGGAATGCAGGCCCAAGCGTCGACTATCCATGAGTAGAGCATCACTGGCGAGGCCCGTCTCGGCCGTCTGGCGGGGATCCCTTCTGGCTCTCCGGACCTCATGCACTCCATGTACAGGCGCTTGATGGCTTGACGCACACATCAAGTGGCTGCAGCTGGGATGTCGTGCCTCCCGCGATGACGACGAGCTCGGTGCGGGAGTCGCGCAGCAGTAGCTTAATTAACGGAGTCGGCCAGGTGACACCGAAACGCGTCAAGCACAAGCATCAAAGGGAGCCCCAGCAGCGCTCCAGGCCGTCGACACCACACGGACTTATCCAGTCCAGCACTAGCGATTTGTCCATCCACCCCTTGTCCTGGCAGCAGACAACATTTTTGGGAACTTCTCCCCTCTCGGCAGCGTCTTTGATTTAAAACCACGTAGGGTGGCACCTTGTGACCATCTGCCATGCAGGACAACATTACAGCTACCCGCATTTTCTCATTCCCAATCGATCGCACGGTAACTTGCCTGGAGCCTTTTTGATGCACAGTTAGCGCCAAGGGCATATCCTGGTACACCGGTGTGTGATCCGCGTTGCCGATCTGGCCCAGCTGAAAGGGGACTGCTTTTGCAACACTATCACATACTTTTGAAAGGCCACAAGCTGCTCTTCGTAGTCCTCTGGTAGCTTCTGTGAGATCGACATACGCTGACATAGGGAGAACCCAGCGCGGCGCATGAAGCAAGGCACCCAATGCATGCCCGCCTTGAAGTCCTCCTGCTGAATGGCTTTGTCGCAAGCGATCTCCCTTGCCTTCGCTTGTAGCAGTTTGATGTTGACAGCAAGATGTGCAGCTCGTTGCTCCCGAACAAAGTCCTGCGGAAACTTTTTCTCTGGCCGCTGCATGCAAAGAGGGCTTCCTTCTGCTTCCTCCAACCACGGATGCTCCGCTCGTTGACTCCAAACTCATCTACAAACTTGGTTCTGAACTGCTTACAGAAGTCAGCGAGTATAAGTACCTGGAAATTACAATAACCTCAGCTGGAATATTCACATTTCAGACATACGCAGCTCTTCGTTCAAGAAACTTTGCTTTCTCAGACACAGACTAAAACATACACCTTGTAGTACTAGATTAACGGCTTATACATCTCTAATTCAACCTACACTAGAATATGACAGCATTCTGTAGGATCCATAAAAAAAGACTAACATTGATACTCTCGAAATGATTCAGCGAAAAGCTGTTAGATTTATCTACTCTAAATATCGTAATAGTGACTCTCCCTCTAGTCTAATGACACAGCATAACATTCAACCACTTCAGTTACGCAGGAAAATACAAAGACTAAAATTTCTGTTTTAGCTCACAAATAATCTTTTAGCTATAGACCCAAGTCACTATTTAAAACCCCTTACAGCTCGTAGAACATGGCATCGACATGCTGGCTCTTTAACACCTTACTGCACAAGAACTTATCTTTTCAAATATTCCTTCTTTCCATGCACCATAACAGATTGGAACAACATGCCTTTTTCACATTTATCGAGTGCCAATTTCTTAGAATGTGTAGCTATTTGTCCTTACTGTCATTCATTTGCTATTTTTATACCTTCATTGATTATCTCGTTGTCTCTGATCAATAGTCTAATAAGCTAATGCAGTGACTTCATGAAATAGTTTTATTTCTTCTTTTTTTCATGTGTATGTGTGTAACTATGTATGACACGCTCTTGTCAACGTGGCCTTAATTTGAAGTACGTCAAAACTTTACATTTATTTCACTGTGTTGTTACTTTTGCTGTTTACCCCGCAGGGGCGTCTGTGTAAGCAGGCGTTTGGTGTGTGGCGGCACCACGAACCCGAGCCAAGGGGGGGGGTGTTTGACGCCCTCCCACGCCTCGCTGTGCATGGCTTAGCCGTGTCTGGGGAAAAGGGGATCCTGGGGGTTGAGGCGACGCCGGGCGTTTGGACCTTTAAGGCCCCCCCTGGAGGAGGCAACATGCCCCTTTGGCCCCGGCTTCATGCTGACGGCATCCCCAAGCTCACCCACCTGGGGAAACCGGCAGTCGCCTTTTCCTGTCTCTCTCCCTTCACATCTTCCTCTTTTTTTCCTACTTTACATCTGTCCTGTCTTCTCCTCTCTTCCATTTACTTCTATTTTCCCTGGTGGGGAGGGTTAACCTGGTGTGACCTGACCAACCTAGGTTATTACATGTCTGGTTATAGCGGCAATGTACTGTTGGCATGGCAGGGCTTGCTTTGTTACCCCTATCGTGTGTCCTTGTTGGGCTCGGTGGTGGGCAACTGGCATTGCCGCAGAACATATTATTCAGGACATGGGATCTTTGAACCCTTTTTCAACTGATTGCTCTTCAAGTGGGGGCTCACCGATGCAGCCTTCTTCTCCCCAAAACACAAAGAAACTTTTCCGAAATTTCGTGATCCAGTGTGAACAGACTTCCATGAAAGCACGTGTGATTTCACCATCTCTTGTTTTAAAATGCCTGAGAGATACCATTCGCACCGGCTGCAAGGCCACGAAGATGGCAAGTGGGGACTTGCTTCGTGAAGTCAGAGATGAAGAACAGTATGACAAGCTTGCACACCTCACAGCATTTTGAAACATTCCTGTTGTAGTAAGCATGCACCGAACCATAAACACTATCAAAGGAGGAGTCTCCGATGAGGACCTGATGGAACTGACCGAAGAACTATTGGATGGATGGAAAGATGAAAATGTACTCAATGTGCAACGAATTAAAATCAGATGAAATAACACTGACATCCCAACAAAGCACCTCATAATAACCTTTGGATCAACGACATTACCTGAGACGTTAGAAACTGGCTATGTTAAGCTTAACGTGAGACCTTAGATTCCTAACCTGCGACATTGTTTTAAGTTTCAGCGATTTGGTCACGCGTCGCAGGGCTGCCGAGGGCAGCTCACCTGTGCAAAATGCGGTGCCAAAGAGCACCCCACAGACGACTGCAATGAAAAAGCACAATGCGCGAACTGCGATGGCAGCCACCCAGCATATTTGAGAGCCTGTCCAGCCTGGAAAAAAGAAAAAGAAAGATTAACCATAAAGGTAAAAGAAAATATCTCGTTCCACGAAGCTAGACAATGTGTATCAACACTGTTTCCTCTCAGAATGTCTTTCGCCGAAGTGGTGCAACAGGGGGGAAGCACCACAGCGGCTCTTGGCGACTGCCTGAGGCACGCATAGCATGTCGTCAGCGTCATCCTCCGCCCCCCGGTGGGACCAGCGAAGGCTAGCCCACTTTCCTCAAACTCTACTACACCGGTAGCCTTTACTGCCTCTGGCAGTGGTCAGGCCAGCCCAGAGCCTAGCACTGGTGAGGCAAGCGCTGGCGAAGGCCAGCGCAACTCTGAACTCAAGTCGGCCCCCTCGACCTCTGGTCCGGCGGGCGCCAAGGTCTCGTCCTCCGAGGCGAGACTGTCACGGCCGATTATTTGCTCGCAAGAGCGGGTGTACGGCGCATCGCAAGATGCAGTGGACACCACACCAAGCTTAGCGGCGCACCTAGCGCCGAAGGAGCGGCGAGACACTCTCGGCCACTCCAAAAAGGACGAATCCCATATTGCAGGGCCTGGAAAGGGCCCCGCAAAGTAAGACTACACTTCTTTCTCTGTACACACAGCACATATTTACTCACTATGAATATACATTATACAGTGGAATGTGAGAGATCTTATTAGAAACCTTGATGACGTTCAGGTTGTTCTCCACGAACACTGCCCAAAAGTGCTGTGGGTACAGGAGACACACTTGAACAGTAAACATGCAAACTTTTTACGTCCGTATGTTATCTTTCGAAAAGATCGCGACGATTCTTTTGTTTCTTCTGGCGGTGTTGCCATAACAGTCGACCGAAGTGTACCTTGTCAAAAGCTACACCTACAAACATCCCTTGAAGTGGTAGCTGCCCGAGCGGTGCTTTTTAACAAACTTATTACGGTTTGCTCGTTCTACGTACCTCCACATTACCACCTACACAAACATGAATTTCAGTTCCTGGTTGATGAATTACCAGAACCTCATGCCCTTCTTGGCGATTTTAACGCACACAGTGGCTTATGGGGTGATTCCCGTACCGATGCTCGAGGGCGCCAGTTTCTCTTTTTTTTTAGGTGCATGTTTACTGAACAAGAAGTACAGTTTCTCTTTTTTTTAGGTGCATGTTTACTGAACAAGAAGGAATATACATATTACAGTCTCGCGAAGAAAACTTACTTCTCTAACGACCTCAGTATAGTTTCCCCTTCTACAGTAAAACCTCGTACATGGGAAGTTATAAAAAATTCTTACGGGATCGAGCACTTCCCTATGGTACTGAGAGCACGAAAACAGCAGGAACCTGTAGCAGATGCACCCCAGTTGAGGATTCAATCAGCCGATCGGGACAAATTCCTAGCTTTAACTGGTAATATCAATTGGGCAGAGATGTCTTCATTAAAAATGGATGCTGCAGTTGAGTACTTTACTATTTTTGTCATTGATGTCGCATCTAAATGTATTCCTAAAACTACCAGGGTGTCTAGCGACCGGGAAAACCGGGAAAAGTCGGGGAATTTTTAGCCACCGGGAAAAGTCAGGAAATTGTCAGGGAATTCGTCAATAAAGCGAGACACGTCAGGGAAAACTGTCTTGGGGCCTGCCCACACTACTAATGACTCGCACACCCGATCGCTTTGGGCGGAACGCTAGCGTTCCATAGAAGGACGATAGGAGGGTGTCCAAATTCCACGCTCAGTTCGCTTTTTTTATGTAGAGAATCTTGAAGGCAATGCATTTTGGTAGAAAATCTTGAAGGCGATGCACTTTGGTAGCCAATCTTGGAGGCGATGCATTTTGGTAGCGAATATTGAAGGCAATGCTTTCTTACGACGTCAAGAGCCAAAATTAAGTAATCGAAGTGGAAGATGGCATGTTTTCGGCGTCGCCTATTTTTGAGCCATCGTTTGCACGCAATGACCTCTACTAAAATTCGTTTACGTGTTCTGGCTGCAGAGGCAGGGTAACGTAGCATATCGAGCCGAGCCACGACAAGCCGCACGCAATAAATCCAGCATGGCGACGTCCCTTTGTTGTACCACAGCCTGTGGTTGTACAGTGCGACTAGGCTCTACTACGACTGAAACTGTGTGAATTGTGAGCTTTGCGTTTTCGCGGATGTTTTCCCGGAGTTCCTGCGTAGTGCGAATCGTGGTGTGCGACGTTGTCCGCGACTAGGTGCTTCTGTGATTTGAGGTGAACATATCCGTATATTTCTGTGACGACATATTCTGGAGAGAAGAAATCCGTCGGACCTGCAGCATTTCCGACGCGAGTATCAGTGTCGCGCGCTGCTTATCATTGCTGTGTCGCGCGCCGTAAAATATTTTTCATCGAAGATGTCAGGAGGCAAGAAGTGTTCCTTTAATGCTGACTGGGCGAACCCAAGTGTCTCAGACTATGCAAGTTGGATTAGGCCTGTGGAAAATGATCCGCACGAAGCCATGTGTACAGTTTGCCGGAAAACGTTTTCGCTGAGCAACATGGGTCACAGAGCTGTTTCAAGTCATACCTCTAGCAACAAGCACATTGGTGCATTGAATTTTCTCAAAAGTGCTTCCCAGCCAAAGCTATTGTCATTTCTTAAGAGCCTGACGGACGCCTCGCCTAGCAGTAGCGCTGGATCTGCGCCTGCAGCTCTGATTAAAGAGCTACAAGAAAAAAAGCAAAGGCTGCTCAGTGAAGCGCAACTTGAAGCTTCCATTCTTCAAGACAAGATAAACTCTCTCAAACCCTAATTGATTATGAGGCCAGTTGCAATAAATGTTTTCCTCTACAATGAAATGTGTTTTCTGTATACCCTTTTTATATGCCTCACGGACCATTTCCACAAAATGGTGTCTGTTGTATAGGTCAGGGAATTTTAGCTAAGATGGTCAGGGGAAACCTGGAAAAGTCAGGGAAATTGAATTCTCCAATTTTCTAGACACCCTGACTACATGACTTTCTAGGAAACGCTGCATTCCATGGTGGAACAAGGAGTGTTGAAGCGCATGTAGGAAACAATAAAGCGTGGAGACTGCTGCGAGTTTCTCCCATGGATGAAAATTTTGTCTACTTTAAGAGAGGTAAATCTGAAGGCAGGAGAACGCGTTGACAAGCAAGACCGGAGAGTTGGCAAATGTTTCTATCAAGCATTAACTCATACGCAGATAAAGCAGAAGTGTGGAATAGGATTAACAAGGTAAGAGGGCGACAAACACATTGACTGCCCTTCGTAAACACTGGCGGCGACAGCTTAGAAGACAAGGCAAACTGCCTGCGCACACAATTCGAACACATATCGAGTGCATCACACTACAGTGAAATGTTCAAATGATACAAAGCAACAGTAGAAAGGCAGAAACTGGAACAAAAATGTGTGTAACGCAAAGAATACAATGAGCCATTCAGCTTAGCTGAGCTACAGGCAGCACTAAACTGCTGTAATGAATCTGCCCCCGGTATCGACCGTGTCTCATACGAAATGTTAAAGCAGCTTCCGTCTGAGGCAAAGCAAACTCTCGTTGCCCTGTACAACGCTATATGGGCTTCAGGGCGAATGCCATCCGCCTGGAAAGAAACCATTGTCATACCTATTCTCAAACAGGGCAAGGACCCGTCTTCTGCTTCTAGTTACAGACCCATAGCTTTGACAAGTCGCCTCTCTAAAGTCTTTCAAAAAATGGACAACCGGCGATTGCTGTATTTTCTCGAGTCAAACAAGCTGCTTGATCCATACCAGTGTGGGTTTCGAGATAGCCGATCAACCACAGACCATTGAATCCGTATAGAGGCACAGATACGTGAAGCCTTTGTTGATAAACAGTTCTTTTTGTCTGTTTTTCTCGATATAGAAATGGCTATAGATACCACGTGGCGGTTTAGAATACTCAGGGATCTGTCACGCTTTCATCGAGAGTTAATTATCTCTCCAGTTGCATGTTGCGGGTTTGTGTGGGCGATGTCTTATCACAAACGTTTGGGCAGGAAACAGGAATGCCACAAGGTGGGGTGCTCAGCTGCACTCTGTTTATTATAAAAATGAATTCCTTGTATCTGCACATCCCGCATAACATAATTTATTCAACCTATGTCGACAATGTACAGATAGGCTTTAAATCATCCAACCTTGCAATATGCGAGCGTCAAGTTCAACTGGCCCTGCTCAAGGTGTCTAAATGGGCGGACATAAACAGATTCACGATAAATCCACAGAAAAGCGCCTGTGTCCTTTTTTCTAGAAAGAAAGGCCTACACCCCAATCCCAACATTGAGTTGAAGGGTGAGCGCCTACCTGTAGAAAGGGAGCACAAATTCTTAGGCGTAATGCTAGGCGCAAAGTTAGCATTTGTGTCACATTTAAAGTATTTAAAGGACAAGTGCATAAAAACAAGGAACCTCTTGAAGTCCTCTCCCACACCACGTGAGGCAGTGATACAAAGTGCCTATTGAATTTATATAAGAGCCTTATACTATCACGCCTGGACTATGGTGCTATAGTTTATCACTCTGCGGCACCAAGCGCATTGAAGATGTTGGACCCCATCCACAACCTAGTCATCTATCTTTCTACAGGTGCCTTCAGAACAAGCCCCGTAGAAAGTCTCTACGTTGAATCAGATGAGTGTTTGTTCCGTCTCAGTGAACCATACTTATCCTTCATCTATTTTCTCAAAGTAAAGGCAAACAGAGAACACCCTGCATTCACAACAATAAATTATGTGTCCAGCACCCCAATTTTTCGGAACCGCCCTGCTTTGAGAGAGCCCTACTCCTTGCAAGTGAGGGCCCTTGCTGAAGAAATGGATGTGGCTCTTCCTGAAGACGATTTGATGCCTCCTCCTGTTCAACTTCTGCCATGGCAGTGGCAGCTGGTTGACTGCCATATATCTTTTGTAGATGTTACAAAGCACATGCCAGCCGCACACGTCTGTATGCACTTTTTAGAACTGCGACATAAATACTCCTGTGCGGAATTTTTTACTGATGCTTCGAAGACTCACATTGGTGTAGCGTAAGTGGCGGTCGGTCCATCATTTTCCGTTGCTGGCATTCTGCATCCTAACACTAGCATTTTTACAGCGGAGGCGTATGCCGTACTGGTAGCACGTAAACACATTAAACAGTCAGATATACCAAGAGCAGTCATATACACAGATTCCTCAAGTGTGGTGCCAGCATTAAGCACTCTCAAGAGCTACAGAAATGCTTTCATTATATCTCTATGTAGAACCCTGTGTGCCGCGTATGCATCCAAGCAGAAAGTCGTGCTGTGTTGGGTGCATGGGCACCGCGATATTGAAGGGAATGAGCTAGCCGACCGACTGCCCGCATCTGTACAGACGAATGTTCCCAACATATCCGTGGGTGTCCCTGCATCGGACCTGAAGCCCTTCTTGAGGAAGAAGCTCAGGGCTTACTGGCAGCACTTACCGGACAGAGAAACGCAAGATAAACTGCACGTCATCAAGCCCTATCTCAGAAACTGGCCGCCAATATCAAAGATACGTAGTACACAAGTAACACTTTGCAGACTTAGTATACGACACACACACAGCACACACACATACCTTCTGTCCGGTGACGATCCACCTATGTGTAATCACAGTGGTGAACCCCTCAGCATGGTTGATATCCTCGTGAAAGGCAAAGAACTAGAAGTCAAGAGGAAAAAGCATTTTTCGCTACCGTTCAGGGAGCATCGCCTACTACATCCATGTGTGCTTTTAGGCAGAGAGCCACTTCTTAAATACGAATCACTCCTCGGGTTTTTTAAAGGCATACACGTAGTTTTCATGTTATTTATCCAAGTGACCTATAGCGCGGCCTCTCAAAAGAGAGCGCGCTACAGTTAGGACGTTCTTCAAGGTCGGCCAGCATGTGCCCCCGATGCCCGCTAGTTCCCTCCGGCCAGAGAATTCCTTGGGATCGACGAGAAGTGCCGCGATGTCGTGGTCTGACAGAAAAGCCTCGTTCCCGCCGTCGCTTGACCGACCAGACCGAGTGCACTGCGCCTTTCTCACGTTAGTGGCTCGCATCGCTCGGAAAAGGTGGTGGCCGGGCTTGAGGATTGGCAGCACATCGAACAGCCCTTTGCTCCCAGCCTTGAATATGTCGTTTAAACCATTCTCCGCAACAAGCAAGAAGTTGTCTACGTTACTGATCACGAAATAGATGCAGGTCCTCTTCTCCTGGCCAAACAGAATAAACCCATGACCTGGCATTACTGTCTGTACGGTGTTGCTACATCCACACATTGTGCTGCGGGCACGAGCTTCGTTTGGCACCCGACTTGGCCTGGGGTTCTGTTCGGGTTCTGTGGCATTTTTTTAGTGGTTTAATGCAGGTCACATGATGCTTTTCCCTCTGGCCTGAAGGGCTTCTTATACTGCGTCTAACACGATGCGGTCGCCCACCTTGAGCCATGACTTGGTCAGGTTGTTGTGCCTGTTCTTATTGAACAACCGTTCTTCCAAAAAGATGCTTGCACGGTGCATGGTTGATATCCTCGTGAAGGCAAAGAAGTAGAAGTGAAGAGGAAAAAGCATTTTTCGCTATCATTCAGGGAACATCGCCTACTACATGCATGTGTGCTTTTAGGCAGGGAGCCACATTTAAATACTAATCACTCCTCGCGTTTTTAAAAGGCATATACGTAGTTTTCATGTTATTTATCCAAGTGACCTATAGCGCGGCCTCTCAAAAGAGAGCGCGCTACAGTTAGGACGTTCTTCGAGGTCGGGCAGCATGTGCCCCCGATGCCCGCTAGTTCCCTCCGGCCAGAGAATTCCTTGGGATCGACGAGAAGTGTCGCAATGTCGTGGTCTGACAGAAAAGCCTCGTTCCCGCCGTCGCTTGACCGACCAGACTGAGTGCACTGCGCCTTTCTCACGTTAGTGGCTCGCATCGCTCGGAAAAGGTGGTGGCCGGGCTTGAGGTTTGGCAGCACATCGAACAGCCCTTTGCTCCCAGCCTTGAATATGTCGTTCAAACCATTCTCCGCAACAAGCAAGAACTTGTCCACGTTACTGATCGCGAAATAGGTGCGGTTCCTCTTCTTCTGGCCAAACAGAATAAACCCATGACATGGCGTTACTGTCTGTGCATCCACACACTGTGCCGCTGGCACCAGCTTCGTTTTGCACCCGACTTGGCCTGGGGTTCTGTGCGGGTTCTGTGGCATTTTTTTTAGTTGTTTAATGCAGGATGATACTTTTCCCTGTGGCCTGAAGGGCTTCTTATACTGCGTCTAACACAATACGGTCGCCCACCTTGAGCCATGACTTGGTCAGGTCATTGTGCCTGTTCTTATTGAACAACCGTTCGTCCAAAAAGATGCTTGCACGGTGCAGGTGCGCTAAGTCAATGAAGCCACAGAGCATCAGCAACATTGAGACAGTGCCTGCAGCATTCAAGAGATCATGAGGTGCATTGCCCTCACCGAAGTGTTGATTCTCTGGAGGCTTGAGGACATTCACTGAGCTGTTTTTGAGAAACTTGTCAGATGCATACTTTATCGTCAGCACTTTTGTCGAGCCTGCCTGAAAATCACTTCGCGACCAAGCATATGGTGTCCTGTGTAGCAGCAAATTGGCCCAGCAGCGGTTGTGAAAGCTTTGACAGTATGCCCTGTGCTTTAATAAAAAAAAATGGCACACGTTACTCTTTTTGCAGAGTCTGGACTTGCCACATATATCACTCTCTTTATTGATACTCATCAACTCTTTTTGCTGGAGAGTCACTGCACTGTGAGAGAGTACATTGACTCTCTCGCGAAGATTCTACGACTATTAAGCAAAGTATCAGATGACCGCTGCTGAGAGAGTTACTTAACTCTTGAGGATAGGGCAAGGTAACCATACCAAATGAGTCAAATGACTCGGCAAAATAACTACTATAAGTCAGACAGGTGACTCTATGGAGTGTACGTCAGAAGACTACTGATGGGGAGAATCAAGTATTCATTTTAGGCGAGTGAAAAGGCGCTGTTGGGCCAAGTGAGGGCTAAGGCACTTGCATTTTTTCAATATATTCAAGAAACACCAAAAAATTATGTAGCATTTGGAGCACGGTGAAATGACTGCAAAAGATTGTCTGCAGTGCCAAATTCCCTGGCAGAAATATTTACCCCAACACACACAATAGTTTCTTTTAAACATTCATTACTCTAAAATACATCATGGCACTGGTCACAGGTGATCCCCTTCAAATGAGAAATGAAACAAGCACAGTCGCAATTGTATTTTATTCCACATTATGTGGAATAATATCACTTCAAACACTTGAACGTGAACTGGGATAACTTGGAGAGTTTACCAATCAATATTAGTATGTTTTTGCGAAAAATCCCCGTGAACATTCAATATATTCAAAGCATTTACCTAAAACACATCATCATCAGTAGCTTCTTTATTTGCAAATGTAGAAATACCATAAGAAATTATGACACAACTCAGAGCAGTGTCATTGCAAACTAAATAAACAAATTACTAACATGGTGCTGCAATGTGTTCCCAGTCTACTATACATCAAAAATGACTTCAGTGGCACAGATATGTGTCTCTACAAAAAGGGCATTGTAAAACAAGGTAGTGCATCAGTATATGCATGTTACAAAGTCAAACATAGAATGTCACTGTATCAAGCCACAACAGGCAAGAGGAGAAAAGAAATAATCTACAACTACAAAACAAAAAAGTGTTGTACCTGCACTGGCATGACTATGGCGATCAATTCTCTGCCGTAATACTTGACTCAACAGCAGTTAAGAAACATTGACTGTTACTTAGCTCATACATTTGGACAACTGCAAGAACCCCTATTATTTACGAAATAAGAAAATGCCAATATCACGTAACGCAATGCCATGTGACATGTCCCTGCCAAAGTCATGTAACACAATCTCATGTGACATGCTTCTGCCAAAATGACACGATACGATGTCACGTGATATGTTTCCGCAAAATTAACATAGTGCAATGTCATGTGACATGTTCCCACCAAAATCACATAAAGCAGTGTCACATGGCATGTTTCTGACAACATCACATAAAGACAATGTCACGTGTTATGTTCCCGCCAAGATCACGTGAGATCATGTGTCCACGAAAATCACGGAACACAGTGTCATGGACATGTTCCTGCCAAAATCTCGTAACACAGTGTTACGTGGCATGTTCTCGCCAACATCACGTAAATGCAATATAACGTGACATGTTCTCGCCAAGATCACGTAACGCAATGTCACATGACACGTTCACATGACTATCAATTAAGTGACCTGTTTCAGTAAATTGCATATAGCAAACGCTTGATTTCAACTATATTAGTACAGAATGATCTTTTCCATGTTCTACTCTAATAAACGAATGAAGACATAAAAATTGATGCACTTTTTCATTACCGCTGCCATCTTTGCCATTGCCACCTTTGCCGTTGCCACCCTTGCCGTTGCCACCCTCACCCACGCTGGGAGGACAAGGCTCGACCCTAAGGAGCTTCACCCCTAAAATGTGTCGAGTCCCAGTATGTCCATATACAAAAGGCCGCGGTACAGTTCATTTTGCTTCTGAGTCCGTTCTACGTGTGAAACTTCCCTGAATTGAGTTGAAAAACTCGGGTTGGCGGTGCTTGTGGTGCGCTGGGTTTTTGCATATAGCAAATGCTTGATTTCACCTCAATACGGATATCCTTTCCATTTTCTACTCCAGTAAACGAATGAATTAAGACATTAAAATTGATGTACTTTTCTATTACCGTTGCCACCCTCGCCTTATTTCGCTTGCATGGAAACCTGAAAGAGGGAACTATTTGAAGCTTTAGTGGCATGGGAGGGGCTTCATCGTATACTTGAGTTGTATCCAGCTACAGTCAATGTCTTCGTCTTCTATAGGAACGTCAGCTCAGCAAAATGGTCCTTTGAGTCTATCTAGCGCAGTGCGCGCAGCTGTGAATGGCTGCTGGACAGAAAGGTTAGCCAAAGGAAGAGGTGGTTTAGTTGCCCTTGTAACTAAACAAAAGAGCGTCCGACGGTTGGATTTCAAATCTGGACCTCTGATAACGGAGCCCAGTGCTCTACCCTCATGTGGATAGAGCAGCGGGATTTTATCCCTCCTGAGGAAGCCGATGCATGCATGCCTCCTCCCGAGAAATAAAACGCAATAAGATGTGCGTGTGTGTTTTTGTGTGGCATGCAATCAATCGCTTTCAGATGCCTGGTACGTTTTCTCGAAATGCTAACGGCTTCTTAAATTGTTTCAGCATTTTGATGGCGGCGAAATATTGAGGTCCGTGTACTGTGTCTGTGGTTGTTAAAGAACCCGCGGTAGTAGAAATTTCTAGAGCCTTCTGTTACGGCATCTCTCATAATCGTAGCGTGGTTTTGGAATGCGAAACCACAGCAATCAATCATGAATGGTTTCTAGCGAATTTGCCAATACACTTGGTGCGTTTCCACAACGGTGACGACTTTGTTGTTGGCGCCAGCTCGTGTATACACCATATGGTACGAAGGTTGCAAAACCATAGTGGCGGCGTTGAATCGTTGACTCTAGAGTTACTGCATATATGCTCCTTAGGGGAGCAGAGTTGTCCATAGGTCTGCCATCTTGCACATTCACTTGCATTAAGCAGGAAAGGCGCAACACTCGAATGTAGGAGACGGCGCGGGTCAGCGGCAGTGTGCGCTTTCTCGCTCGCTCATTCCACGTCGCTGCCGGAAAGATTTCCGCATAAAAAAAAAAAAACAGGAAGGGGACTCGAACAAACAATCAATTCATCAATTTGTACATAAGTGGTGTAAACTGCTCGATGGCCCTATTTTCTTAATATCAAATGATAATAGCATCCAGGATAAAATAAGTTGAACAAAACGCTCGTTTCGGATCGTTATTGACACATCTCTATAAAAGATAAGACAACCACTTTAAAAAACGACGAGTGCAGGTAAAACAAAGCAAAAAATATCTACCTGGAGAATTTTACGCATCTACGTACATCGGGCGTAATATGGAAACTTGATACGGCTTCAAAATTTTATGCTGTGTAGTGCTCTGCGCATGTTCACACGTGCACATTTTTTTCTTTCTGGTCTAATTTCTGTCACTGGCTTTCCAGCTGTTACTAAGGGGGCGTGAGCCCTGCATATCATGAACGTTTATGCCTACTATATCGCAAAAATATTGTCACGGTGCTACGAAAGGAAGGAAGATGATGATCGCTAGGAAGACGAAGGAGACGACGTAGTGGAGTAGTCTCTC
Source organism: Hyalomma asiaticum (assembly GCA_013339685.2). Classification (NCBI taxonomy): domain Eukaryota; kingdom Metazoa; phylum Arthropoda; class Arachnida; order Ixodida; family Ixodidae; genus Hyalomma; species Hyalomma asiaticum. The sequence goes on from CM023481.1 coordinate 195,625,381, forward strand.
TCAGTCCGCCATTAGGGCTGTACATGCCGGCGTTATACTTGTTATTATAAAACGGCCTTCCTATTTAACCTTATATATATGTGCTCGTGCCATTGTGTCATGTTGCTACGAAAGGAAGACGACGATCGCTAGGAAGACGAAGGAGACGACGGTTGGCGATAAGGGCAATAGCGGGAGATATGCCCTACGCCGCTACAGGTGAAGCATATCGGTTTGTCGCCGGGTGTGCGCGCCATTGAGCCGGATCTCGGTAACTGCGAAACGTCGGTGTTGGACGATGAAACGGAGCAGTCGGTAGAATCGGACGGCGAGTCACGGAGCACACTGGTTGAATGCCTGCGCTTGCAAGCTCGTCGCGGACAACTGCCTGTATAAGAGAGATCGTCGGCTGAGCATCATTCGAAGGGCGTACAAAAGAAGATGGCGATGCCGCCTCGATTACACGCCGCACAATAGGTAAAACGCTATCTGAGCTGGACGGCTGAACGGAGGAATAGGCGTCTTCGCACGACGACGTAGCGGCGGTGTTGGGAAGCCGCATGAACTGTTTGGTAATGCGCCGGCTCTTTGCGCCTTCGAAACGTCTGCACTCGCTGATTATTTCGTCCACGGTTGAGCAGTCTTTAACAGCCAGCAGGTTAAACGCATAATTGGAGATGCCCTTCACGATATGGCCCACTCTGTCAGCTTCGGACATGCTGGAATCGACGCGACGGCACAGAGCTAGAACGTCAAGGATATACGCAACGTAAGACTCTGTAGCCGTCTGAGCTCGACAGGATAAATCTTTTGCAGCAGCGCACTTGCCGCCAGCGAGTGGGCCAAAGAGATCGCGCAACTTTTGCTTGCACAAATCCCAGCTCGTCAGTTCTTCCTTGTTGGTATCATACCAGAGCCGTGCTGGGCCTTTGAGGTAGAAGACAAGATTGGCAAGCATGAGCGTCGAGTTCCACTGGTTGTGCGCTGCGACGCGTTTGTACAGGACCAGCCATTCCCTGACGTTCTCTCCCTTACCAGAGAAATTGCCCGGGTCGTGCGGATGGGCAAGGACGACTGGTGGTGGCAGCGTTGCGGGTGCTTGCATTGCGGGGGCCGACGGGGCGGCTGCTGATGCCCAGACTGGCCCGTCATCCTGGTCGTCTGTCGGCATGGTAGGACGACCGAGAACAAGCCCGCTGCGGAATTCCGTCTTGTGCAGTATCCTGCACCTCCACCACGATGGAACGAGCAGATATAAGGTTAAATAGGAAGGCCGTTTTATAATAACAAGGATAACGCCGGCACAGCCCTAATGGCGGACCGAGAGAGACTACTCCACTACGTCGTCTCCTTCGTCTTCCTAGCGATCGTCGTCTTCCTACCTTTTGTAGCACCGTGACAATATTGTTAATGAGAGTTACAGTTAACCCATGTAATCAGACTTTGTGCGTGGCATGTGTAGGGGCGTATATTTTAAAACGTACTGTTGAGCTGAATTAAATAATTGGTCGCATTGAGCTGCCGACATATAACCTGCTGTGCTGGTTTCGATGGCTGACCACGATCATTTGATCATTTTGCTTCAAATGTCATTTCCTCTTTGATTTCGTTTCTTTTTTTTTGCACGTGTTTGGAACATGTTTGACAAGAAAGTTTAATCTGAACCTTGAAAATACAAGCAGGTTAAAAGAGGTGGCGATTGCCAACACCGATATCCAGTTTAGCGAATCGCAGATTTGGCACTGCCTTGCTCTTCTCTCACTGTGAAACAGGCCGCGTATTGAAACGAAGCGCCGAATCATGAAATTTTGCTGCTTTTCAGCCAGCCGAGTTCTTCCTGAACGTCGGACTCAGCTGGGACAGCGGTGACGCGGCGAGCGTGAGCGCAAGCGCAGCTGTGAAGTTGGCTTTCCCTCAAAAGGTGTATTTTGCGCACGTGAGCGCTCTTGGCGAATTGGGGCGCGAGCGGCGCATTCTGTCATAGACGTAACTCTGTACCCCTAGGGGAACATATACAGTAACTCTATTTGACTCCTGTACGTACCCCGTGGACCCCTGGCGTTTACTTGTATAGCTCTTAATTGATGCTGAGTAATGAAGAAATTGCTGCTCATGTGCTAATAACTCCGCTTGGCACTTAGTTTTGCCCGTGTTCTGACAAATTATGTCGGCTTTCCCACCAATGTTCCTAACCAGTACCCGACAGTATGGTGCCTCGCAGTGGCATTCAAAGAGAATTTTATGCGGCTTATCCGTTTCTCGCTTTTGCTGACCACTAAAAAGATAGTCACCAAAACTGCATATCTGGTGTGGTAGAGGGAGGGAAGAGTATGTGAAATGTCTGGATGTCGTCAGACACCTTGCCGTTCTAGATGCGTTCTATAAAGCGCGGACAAGGGGACGAGTATCAAAGCATGACGTTATACAGGGTGTCCCACATAACTTGAGCCAAGACTTTCAAAATGCAAGGCACTTCAGAGGTGAATTGAACCAAGCGTGTACTATTTGCACTAGCCTATAGATACTCAGGTTACTTTTTATTTTCCCTAAATTAATTAATCACTTATAATTACTTAACTTTTTGATTATTGACTGAAGACCCAAAATATGAACACTGCGCTGTAGAGAACTTTCAGAAACCACCGACTGAATTGTTTCCTGCACTATACGTATTACGCTGTTATTTTTCCCGCATTGTAAAGAAAGCCCGTGAAATTTGAAAAGAAGCCTCGTGACGGACTATGAGCGCAGTGCTATTATAGTGCTGCTTTCAAGCATGCAACTGTTGAACGAGGTCGCCTGCGCCTGCCACAGCGAAGCAACAGGGCGATTTGAAGGTGGCCGATGTTTGGGCGTCCATCTTCTGTTTAATGACGGTGCAAATGCATGCTGCTGGCTGAGCGCTGCCGAGATAAGCGTCCAATGTGGATAAACAAAACAAGAAAATAGTTTTTTTCTCTTTTGAACTTGAGATGCGTAAAAGGAGGCGACGACGTGAGGCTAGTCACAGGTGGCGGTGGGTAGGCAGACGGCACGAGCACTTTTTTTTTTCAGTGATCGGTGCTCGTAAAATTAAGCCACGATTTCAAAACATGTTCAAACAGGTTGCCATCTGCTGCGATGCAACTCTGGCATCTCTTTTTATCAAATTTTCCGTGACGTTCTTGACCATGGTTTCAGGAATGGAGCTGGAAACTTGTCTTTTTTCTTTTAGATCACCTGATGTTGTGGTTGGTGCCCGGTATACCGGAGTCTTGACGTACCCCGAAAGAAAAAAAATCAAGGCTGTTTAAATCTGGAGACCTTGCTGGCCAAGCAATGGGCCCGTGCCGCCCTATCCACTGCTGCGGGAAAACTTCATCCAGCCAACTGCGCAGTTTGCTGCTGCCGTGTGCAGGAGCTCCATTATGCTGATACCAGATACTCAATCCTAGCCAGTGGAATTTCGCACAGAAAATCTTGAAGTGGTCTATTCAAGGTATCGTTGACATACCGCTCGCCTGTAAGTGTGCCGTCGAAGAAGACAGGTCCGATTAAGTACCATCGTAAATGCCTCATCACACATTGAAAGACCACTGATATTGGTGACGTGCCTGCCAAACTCGGTGAGGGTTCTTGTCACTGCAATAGTTAGCGTTATGGATGTTCACTTGGGCATTGCGTGAGAAGTTAGCTTCGTTAATCCAAAGTACCTTGTTAACAAAGCCTGGGTTCTCCTCTCTCTTGATTAGGATCCACTTTGCAAAGTCTGTGCGATTCTGGAAGTAGCGGGGCTCCAATGCTTGGTGCATCTGCACGTGGTAGGGATGCACTTGTCTCTTCTTTAGTATTCTCCACACCGAAGATTTCAGGACACCAGCTTCAGCGCCCACACTACGGACACTTGCCTGGGTTTCTTCAGAAAGCTTGGGCAGGATATCCCTCTCCACTTCCTCGCCCAAAACTGAAGATTTGTGCCATTTCATGGTAAATGCCCCAATTCCTCTCAGCATTCCATGTGTATGCACAACGTTTTTTTTATGTAAAAATAAATTAAGGTGCTGTTGTCGCCATTTTTGGTGACGGCTGCCTGTTTTCGCTTAGATAATGTAACATCATCATAATAAAAATAAATAAAAAAGAAAATATAATAATAAACTAGTCCCAAAGGAGTCCGTGCTCGCGCGTCACACACAACACTGTCAGAACGGTCCAGTCAGTGGTTGTCACTAATTTTTGTCTCATCAAAGAAACGAAGGACCTTTAAGGCCTCGTGGTGTATCCTTGGTGGCCATGGTCCTAATATTTTCACAATAGTCATTGAGCTTGGCCACGTACCTAGATGCCAGCGTTGAAACAGCTTAACTGCCTGCCTTCTGTTTCCGCGCGATGCACCTAGGGCCAGAACCATATCCGCTCGTTGCTCATTTGAGTACGGCATGTCAGCTGCTTACACAGATTAAAACAATGTAAGGTTGCTGTCCAGAACACAAGGGGTTACAGATGTCTGAGGAGCACCTGAACAAGCACAACTCGTTAGTATTGGTTCGCATGACGCAGATGCTTTGTGGGGTTTCTTGTTCAAATTGCAGCAGCCATCGAGGCCTTTCATCGGTTTGTCACGTTTCGCCCTATCTTCATGAATCAGAATCAAACTGTTTTTTTTTGTTTCCTCGCAGTTGCGAGTGCTTTATCACTGCAGTAGCGCTCGGCCAGCAGCGTGCATTTGCACCGTCATTCAACGAAAGACGAACGCCCAAACATTGGCCACCTTCAGATCACCCTGTCGCTTCGCCGTGGCAGCCGCAGGCGACCTCGTTCAACGGTTGCACGCTTGAGAGCAGCAGTGTAGCACTGTGCTCACGGTCCATCACGTGGCTTCTTTTCAAATTTCGCGGGCTTTCTTTACAACGCAGAAAAAATAATAGCATAAGACATATCGTACAGGAAACAATTCAGTCGGTGGTTTCTGAAAGTGCTTTACAGATCAGTGTTCATATTTTGGGGTTTCAGCCAATAAGAAATGTTTAGGTAATTAAAGTTAATAAATAACTAGTTTAGAGGGAAATAAAAAATAACCTGAGTATCTGTAGGCTAGTGGAAATAGTATACGTTAGAGCACTGCATGGGCCCGGGCCGGCCCGGCCCGCGGGCCGGGTCGAGCCGGGTAAGTAATTGTTGGATCGGGCCCGGGCCTGGGTCAGGCCCGAATCAGGCCCGGGTCTCGTACGTGTCGGTAATGGCGCGTGTATGCTTTTTGGTTTTGTTGTTTTTTGGGATTTAACGTCTCGAACCTAGTCGGGCTATGTGAGACGCCGTAGTGGAAGGCTCTGGGTAATTTAGACCACCTGAAGTGCATTAGCGTGCACTGAAATCGCACGATACAAGAAGTCTAACATTTTGCCTCCATCAGTATGTTACATGTAATTTCGGGAAACTGCCTCATATAAGTTCCCGCCATTATATTGAGTGAAATATGTTATTGCGTACCGTGTATCAAAAGATGGTAGTCAGGCAGCACTGCGGCAAGTGCGAAGCAACGGTACACTGCCCAGATTAGTGCATATAAGATGTACTCATCGGTATCATGGGAAACATTTCGAGTATGCAGCTATGATCGCATGCCCGCCGTGCCTGCTTCCGCCTTCGTGACTCTGTAGACTTGTCAGCGCGACTCGTGAGTCACCTGAGGAGCTGCTTTTCCTGCAGTTTAAGCGCAAGAAGCGAAGTGACTCTTGTCACAGGCTCGCCGATCCACGCAGATGTTGCTGATTTTTGTGCTAGTAAGGCAGTGGCAAATATTTATGATTTGGCAATTAGCAAATCAGAACTAGCATTTAGCTCGGATGCTCATCATATCGAGTATGTTTTTGCTGATTCTCACGGCCACCTTCGTCTTCGTCACACTTCGTCAGTAATTCATAAGTTTCCTCATTCGTCGGAGCACAAGTGTTCCCATGGCGCTCAAAAACGTGGAGGTGCTCCCGAGACAGAAGTGAGCAAGCACCTAATGAAGGTGATAATCAAGGTGATTTACTGCAATACCCTTTGTAACAGGCGGGTGTATTGACACCCTTTACCGCATAAATATCTAAGAGGTCCAGCGACACCCCGTGTGGACGAATTTTTCATCCCTTCAAGCTTCCATCTTCCCTCGAACTTGTGCCGCTTTTAGATTATAGTGGTTAAGTAACACACATCAAAACGGGAGACATGAGCCCTTCCTCTGGTGAAAAAAACGTATGGCAGCTCCGCTGCTGTGAAACCTCAGGACGCGCGTATCACGGGCACCCAGCGATTCCCATTCGTAGAGTTCCCACTGCTCCGTTGACCAAAGCGTCAATGACGTCAATGTTTGTGGTAAGCAAGTAAGGTTTCCCCGGCACGAGGTTTCCCCTGCCTTAATAAACGTTGTAAACTGCGTTTTAGTGTATATATGTGTATATAAGTGTGTGAGTGTGACTGTATGTACGTGTTGTGTTACACGTGATCATTGTAGATATCATAATCACCGCTAATACCTAGAGTAGCAAGCCAGGCCATTGACCAGGCTAACATCTCCGGATTCATCAATAAAATATTCTCTCTCTCTCTCTCTCCCGGCACGAGTAAAATTTATTAGGCAGATTCGCTAAGTCGGTGTGCGACATGTGCGCTACTTTTTTGTTGACTTTTATCGGCTGCGCTACCACCGTCGCGTGTTAAATGTACCATGATCCAAAATCGTGGCACGGGTAGCTCGGTGCGTGCGCTAATATAAGATGATTATAGTGGGTAATACAGGCTTTACGGAAGCTATATACAGAGGCATAGACTGAGCATTCTGTGCCACATTTGAGATGCTGAACACCCTATACATGTTTAAACAAAAGCAGAAGGGCCCAAGTTCTTTCATATGATGGAACACATAACCTATTTTATTGACTGAACAGTTGACACCTTCTGAAATGAAGCCTATACTGAAGCAATAGAATATGCCTGATCCGCGTGAAATGTCCTTCCACGTGGGTGCTACCCCTCTCATAAGTTTGCTTTTTCTCTACGTTCCTCCTTTTCCTGCCCACCGTAGTCACTGCTTTTTCCTTTCTGGCACACATCATCTCCACCGTCACAGCCGCTAGCTGCAAGACTGCAACCACGACTGCGAGCCACAAACAGCCAGACTTCGCTCCCCTGTTCGCACCAAGGTCTCCGGCCCTCTGCGGCAACCCACTCCACCGATTCCAGTCATTGCGTGGGATCGCACTCCGGACATCCGACCTGCCGCGTTCGACGGGGAGCGCTTAGGCCACCGGCTAGTTCAGTTCGGCGCTCTAATAAGCAGTTATTTCGGAAGCCCTTAGTCCGGTCTTGATTTAAGGTATAACACTTTCAAAGACCGACGACGGTCACGCAAAGGCGACGAGATAGGCATCTAAAGCGAACAGCGAGGACGGTATCTCGCTCGCTAACGTGTGTGGCTTGCTTTGACAGATCTATGGCACTGCAGTGGCGGTGACTCGGCGAATAAAGGTGCGCGAGAGGACTCCCTTCTTTTTTAGCACGAAAATGTAGCGTTCAGTTGGAGACAGTTGCCTACCAAGGAGTCGAAACGACAGGTTTAATAACGCTACTCAGCCTGGCGAATGCTCCCAGGAGTAGTTAGAGCACATTTTTTTCTCTCTCCCGTTGCATTGTGCAATAAACGAAGTTTGCAGGATAAGCTCTGCGCTATTTACTCAATAGTCCCAGCAATTAATGCAAACTCAATTATAAATGTCACCGTTTTTCCACTTTTTGTGGGCGTTGTATGTTGTAGTCGTTCTTTGAAATGAAATGAGAGCATTGCACGGTTAGCACTGCGTGCATGGGACAGCCAGCTATGCCTCCTCATGTATCCCCCTGCAATTCTTTCGCAAAATTGTTACAGGCGTAATTAACCGAAGGTAAACACAGTACCAGTGCAAATCATGACACTGTCATAAGTTCGCACTACACTCTCCAGAAACTATCTTGAGTGCGGCTGATATCTTCACTATAAGAGAAGATTGGACAGTGCCTCGTTTATGCTCAAGGAATAATTGGTGGAATTGGGCCGGGTCGGGCCGGGCCCAAACCTTTCGGGCCCGGGCCGGGTACGGGCCGTATTTAAAAACACCGGGCCGGGCTTGGGCGGGCCGGAGCATGGCGCTTTCGGGCCGGGCCGGGCCCGGGCCGGAAAAAGTCGGCCCGTGCAGTGCTCTATTATACGTTTGGTTCAATTCTCGTCTGAAGTTCCTTTCATTTTCATAGTCCTGGCTCAAGTTGTTGGACACCCTGTGTAAAGGCAGCGACGTTCCAATAAAATTCACCTGACACTGCGTGAAAGCACATGAAATCTATTTTTTAACACAATTGCTGATATTGCGGTCCTTACTCAATAACAGGCTACACTACGTGGGGCCTTTATGGGTTTTTGTTTAACACTCCCTTCCCCAGTAAAAGATATACAACTGGACATATCTTAATGTTGTACAACTTAAAAAAAAGAAAAATTCAGTTGGCAGCAAAGCCCGACGGACCGCGCGCGTAGGTGTTATTCTGCAAGCCAATCACACATGCGAACAAAATCGTTGTCATGCAGTCTTTTCAAAACGGCGCCTTGTTTGTGCCTTCGGTACCAACCGAAGCCGTTCTTGAGTCCTTTCATCGGTATAAGCCACGATGTCTCCGAGAAGCATGCATGGACAAAAACACGTGGAGCCTCGGCGTTGTCATCCTCAAGAGGCCGCAGTAGAGCTCATTTCGCTTCCGAGCCAGATTTCCACGTGAAACTTCACTGCACTGAGTGAAAAAACTCGGGTGGTGACGTTTGTAACATGCCGGGTTTTTGCATCGCAAGCACTTAGTTTCAGCTCAAAAATGCCCTTTCTTTTCCATGTTCCATTCTAATAAACGAATGAAGACAAAAATTTATGCACCTATGCTTTTGTCGCGTCTAGGTCGCAGCTTCGCCAAATGCGACGCTCGTGAACTTAAAAGTTAAGGGAATGACAGCAACACAGGGTTCAGATGGGGAAGAGGCGGAACATGTCTCTGTCAAGAGGGGGTACTGCCGCTTCGGTGACGGCGATGTGAGGGAAGGGAGCGCTCACTCAAGAACATCGCCTGGGCTGTGGCAAGACGCTACTCCCATGACAACATTCGGCAGTCCAGGCGCGGCACGCAGTTGGGAATGGTCAGGGTAGAAGTCAAGGCACTGTTCCCGCTCGTGCCGGCCTGTGTACGAGAGAGGAAGGTCAGGGTATAAGCCAAGAGACATTTGCTCCGTGCATCGGGCCACCACACCCGCGGTCGTCTTTCTGCTTATACCCCTCCGGGAGCCAAAATGTCTTCCAAGAATTCTAGATAATTCTATCTGCTGTAGCCCTCTTTGTCAGGCAGACGCGCAAACATTCTTTATTTCCTTTTGGAAACCTAGGTGGCGCAAGCTGCGCCGAGTATTTGCTTTTTATACGCTTCGAAATGACGCTTGCTCTTCTACAATCCTAAGGTCCCTAGATAAAAAAAGTTTCAAGGCAGCGACACTCATCGTTCTCTGCGCCGTCCTCCTCACTCTCGCGCATACTCCTTCTTTTTCTCCGCGTCTGTGATTGGTGCATTCCTCGTACGATACGTTGTTAGTGGTTGGTGGTGACATTTTTCTGCAAAAAGGTTCAAAACTAGTGCGCATGCGCCTGTAGTCCTGGCTGGATTGTGGCCATGACGAGAGACGAAATCCTAGTCAAGACATACGCTGTAGAAGAGAAGCGTTCCATTTGGCGCCATGTTGGCCAAGCTTGCTTCTCTGTGCATGGTTATCGCTGCTTGCAAATTTTTTTTAACAATGCCAGGTTGCTGTGGTGTTGGCTGAAGTCGCAAAACGGAAGGTGGTTATGCTCTCTTCAACTGCCTCGTGGTGTTCGAAATAGAGCATGCCGTGAAGTGTGCCTACGAGTCATTTCACGCGTTCATGCAATGCCGTCGACAGTTCTGTCGGCTTTTGTTGAAACGCTAGGCAACGCGTGTCCAACGCGTGTCTATTGCGTACCCGTTACAGATATTTGTGAGCACGTACGTACGGTCGAATAGAGCTGCAGTACTTAACAATCGCACTTTGAGGAACATCCTGGCATCACGATTGCGAAAATGGTCGTATTTTTCCAGAAAAACTTTCATCGCAGTGCTCCTACTCCAGCGTTCGTTCCCATCTGGCCGGGGTTTTCTGTCATCGATATACAAGCCGGCTATGCAGTAGCGCACCCAGGATTTCTGCCAGGGGGGGGTTCAATTTTTCACGAAGGACCGCAGTTGTTGCGTGTGAAAAAAGTAAATAAAATGCCAAATAATAGTGACATCAACGATGATTATTTTGATTATTTTTTCGGCGTTTTTCAGACATTAGCTTCACATTTTTCTAGGACATAGGAGCAGTTACGGAGTGGGAAGGGGGTTATTTAGGTCGGCTTCAGGGGGGGGTTACAACCCCCGAACCCCCCCCGGCTATGATTATTCGTCGCAACAAGCTGCTGAACGTTACTTGTGCCACATAATATGCACAAGCAAAACAGTGCATTGAGAGAACTGGACAAACTACGACGTATGATGCGAGATGCCATGGCTAGTGGTGTGAAATTTGGCACTTGCACAACGTTGCCACTTGGGCAACACACATTATGCTTCTTATGGTGTACCGTTTATATGCAACTAAGTAACCGTTTATTCTATATCTCATTTCCTTCTATTAAAGTATAATTGCTTCCATTCGCCATAACAAGTGAAAGGAAACATTGACATTTTTATGCACGCTTTGAACCTTATTGGGGGCACTCCAGGCAATTAAGCGAGGAGGAAAAGGGAGGTTGTCGCTACCTTGAAAGCCTTTTATCTAGAGACCTTAACCCGCTCGAAACCAGCTATCGGCCGTTGCGGATTCCAGCGCGCTCAGGGAATGTTCGGCTTCAGACTTGCCGCGTCACTTTCTGAAGCTCCTCTATATGGTATGCATGATACCAATGCGATGAGAACACTGTAGCAGGCATATATGATAACTCCGGTGATTTCCTCTTTTCGGAAAGGGAGGCACAAGCCACTGATTCGCCCGCTTCTGCTGCTCGTGAGAGCACTTGCCATTGCACGTCGTGCTTAGAAGGCTTGGCCGCATGATTCGTCACCGACCGTCAGAACAAATGACACGAAACATTCTTTTTTGGAGGAAAGTGCGTTTACTCCCAATGCACTTTTGGCAACCTTTACTGTACTTGAAAATTATAAAATATGGACATTTTTGTGGAAGGTATGACAGTTCTTCCTTTAATATTAAAATAAATACCTGGAAAAGGGGAAAGTCACTTTTTCCCACAAGCAGCCGTGGGTCGCAATCACAGTAGAAGGAACATAATAATAATAATAATAATAATGTAGTGAAGCACGTTACACCTCGTTACACCTCGTTACAATAATAAGGTCGCACAACACCACGCTGAGTTGCATGCATACAAATTCCCAAGCCCTCATGAGTCCAGATGCAGTCTTAGCGTGCAAATGCAGAGATTAGAAAAATTTGCTTATGCAATAATGCACGCCGTCAGCGAAGAAAAAAAATAAAGAACTTTCACAGAAACCGTTCAATATGACATAGAATGTTCTCCTTGGTACTAAAATAATGAAATGCACAAGAAGAACTGAAAAAAAAGAAGCGCTGCTTGTAAAACGCTGTCGTGATGCTTACAGCTAGTTTAAAGTATAGCCACATTGTTAAAGGCCGGAAATGTTACCACGTGGGCTTGTGAATATAGCCAGAAGGCCTGTCGTTCTGATCTGTTAACTTTTTTGTGTATTTCAAAAGAAGAATCCGAAGAACCAACGCCGTCCTTTTTTTGCGCTGTTTATCTTAAAGGGGCCCTCTAACACTTTTTTCGCACTCGTTTTCATGTGTGTATTGTGTAGACTGGAGGGTGAACAGACAAATGCTACAAGAATGACAGCGATAGGAGCAGGCAGTGCAAAGTTATTAAGGAGACAAAGTTCAAAATACAAGCAAAAAAATGCGGACCCTCAACTTGGATTTCGCGGGGTCAGGTCAGGTCAGCTCGGCCAATGGCATTGTCTTTAGGCGCCGACGTAGCGGAAGTGCGTACGCCATCGTTGGCTGTTCGCTCCAGTGTAGTGATGACGCCGTTGCCATGCCAACAAACAACGCGGAACGAGAGCGTGCCACACTGTCAGTTATGAGCTTTTCTGACCGCTCCGACTTGTAAGACCGGACGCTTGTGCTTTGAACCGAGGCTTTACGCGTCGTTCTGTGTTAAGTCACTTCAAGGCAAGTGCCGTCGTCTTTAAACTCGCCGTCATGACCACTGAGAGGGGCCGGCGAATACGACCATACTCGGCAACGTTTCTTCACGGGTTGTTCAGCTAAACGCGCAGACATGGAAGCATAGAAGTGGGAATAGCGAATTTTAGCGTGTCAACATAACCCCAATGCGCAAAGCACTTTGCGTAGAGCGGAATACCGGGTGTAAACATTGCATGCGCAAGCACGGCAGACCACCTTCTGAAGCGGTTGCCGTCCGCTTCGAATCTTTTGAGTGGTCGTCGCGCGCTATGTAGCCCTCGAGTTACTGACGGCTTTAGTTGCTTTAGCTTTGTATGCTGAAGCTTCGACGGTAACGCACCCGCGAAAATTCGACACCGTTTCTCAGCGCGACACAAATTGTCGAGGCTGTAGGGTAGCGAGTGGCTGCCGGTATCTCGGAGGACATAGATCACGCGGTTTTGCTTGTTCTGTTTCCCACCCACAGCTAGCGCCACTTTACTGTGACAAACAACGCTATCCGGTATCCAGTACGCCTTTGCGCATACCGGTTTAGCGGACACGTTCAAATTCCCTTATAGAGCTGCGCGCGATACAACACTCTTTGACAGAACGGCTAATTCCACCCAGTGGTTCAGCGCTTTAGCGAGTCGCGAACGCATACAAGAGAGATGAAACAAAGGAATTCTTTTTGTGTGGACATACGGCTTGTGTAAGCAAAAGGCAAGAGGCGAAACGGGAGCCAGCGCCTCTATCGCGTTTTATAATTGTGGGGATCTTTCTTCTACGACTGCGTCTATTGGCGTTCAATAAAAACCTACGCAAGCGAAAAAACAAAGCCGAATATTGCTTGCTTACCGACGTAGTGCCACGAGCACTTATAGTGCTACTTTCATCCAATCGCCGGCTCGAGCCTTAAGTCGTTTCCGCACAAATAGTTCTGACACGCGCCACTACGCGCTGATGCGGTCGGCAGCGATGTGATGATTTCACTGAACGATTAAAATATTAAATCAACTGATATGGGTGGTTTGACACCTGCCAAAAATATCCTCAGCAGTCTGTCTACGCGACCCGCAAATAAAAAATGGGTGCGAGGAAAGTGTTAGAGGGCTCCTTTAAGTATGCACAAACAACTAGCCCAGTTAGCTACTTTGTTACCTCTAACAAAAGCGGCACACTCGCAGTGCTACGAGAAACGCCGATGTCCTCAGCCACTGCAATTAGGCCGGCAATCTCATCGTTATTGCAACAGAACATATGATGGTTCAGGGAAGCATTGTGACAATCATACAGTCGAGCGGTCCACCACAAGGCTGAGCAAATCTGTCTCATTGTCTCAGAAGGACGCATTGTCTCAGAAGGACGCATCTGTCTCAGAAGGACGCACTTGGTGATATCTGCACTAGCATGCCGTCTGTCACCCGAAAACTGCGTTATGTTTATGAAGGACGCTGTAGTGGAAGGCTCCGGAAAGTTCGACAACCTGGGATTCTTTAGCGTGCACCGAAATCTAAGCGTACAAGCCCCAAGCATTTTTGCCTCCATAAAATATAAGATGATCAAGTTTTACCAACCAACCAACCCATTCTTGTTGCTACTAGCGCTGAGTGTGCGTCTTGTTTTGCCGAGTGCATGAGTACTGAGAAAGCCAACTGACCCCACACGCACCTGTACTGCTTTCACCACTTCCTACATGCGGAAGAAATAATTAGCACGTTAAAGTGGCCGGGAACAAGTGGTTTACCATACGAAGTGCATGCAGAGCAACGCGTGTTGGAGGGTTGGCTTGCGACGCCCTCACGCGGAACGCGCCGTTGTGCACTGTATGGAAACAGGTCCATTGTACTCGCGGCAGCTGCTCAGGCCGTAAAAGAGGGAGCGAACGCGCGCGCTCGGACCAGCCGTGTCAAAACAAAGCGTAATTCTCTAATAACTCTTGGCCAATCCCCCTTGGTGGGGGAGCGCCGATGTGTTCAGGAAGATCATCATCATCAAAGGCGACGGTGGGAGGTGGGTAGTGGATGAAATGGTACGGCACAAAATTGTGTATGTTGTGCAAAATTTCATGCCTGTGTTGGGGTAGTCTGCTTTATAAGATTGTAGTCTGCTTTATAAGATTGATGATGGCAAATGAGTTGTGCGGAAACCCGCAAGGTGGTGTAATGTTTTTATGAAAGGGAAAATTAGCATCCACCCGTTTTGTAGCACAAGGCTACAAGGAAATCCATATGGATTTTTCAGAAATGAAAGCTTCCTAGTTGCCGAAGAGTTTGAGTGACATCTAGCCAGCCGAAGACAACCGCTTTACGCTCCGCTTCCTGGTGATCAACCAGCCGACCACATGCTGCACCGCTTACTTTACGACAAGCGATTTAGGCTCTTGTATTGGCTTCGTGAATCAAATAAAGTGGCCTTTTAGAGACTCCGCAACACTAACGCTGCAATATGGTTCGTCGGCAAGTGACAGCCCTAAATTGCGTTCTTCACGTACGCTTGCAGACCAAGTGGCTGTGGCACAGATTGTGAGTGAAGCATGCTCTTCCGAATGTTTTTCGTGTCGGGACAAAATTTCTGTCTGTCTGTCTGTCTGTCACTATTGTGGTAGATAGCACTTACGAACAACACCCACCCAACCTTTTATCTTTTGGTGCCTCTGAGGATGGTATCAACTGTAATGCTGTTTGGGTAGCCTTACATGAATTTATAGATGCTTACAGAAGGTTACGCTGCTAGTGCTGCCAACCACAGAGTTTTTTTCCTAATCTTTCTTTTGTGTAATGGTTTCATCTTAACTCTGTACATTGCATTTTGTGTTTGCTTTTTCTTTCTCGTCTGTGCACATACCTCATTAACTGCAATTTAACCAATACCCTTAACGCGTATGTACCAATTATAGGGGCCACAACAACGACATTTTTTCTTTTCTAAGTGGTATAGCGAGAAAATTGTTCCAGCCTCGCTTCACATGTCATCAGTGTGATGCATGCAGCTCATGGAAAGCCACCTTTTGAGCGTCACTCGGTGGCAGCCCTCTTGGGATCAAGGTGATACTATAGAGTTCCTTACCATTACCACGGCCGCTGGATGAAAGCGCACAGGTACGGCCAGCTGCGTGCGCCGGAGACGGCAGCAGAAAGCTAGTTCGTTCGGCGGCTGCCGCGGCGCCACCAGTCAAGGATAGTGAGAGCGCCTGGACAGTGGTGTATGCGCGAAATCGTATGATGTTTCAGCGGCGCTTGCGGTACTGCATGCGCACATGCCGAATTCGATACTCCCTCAGCGCATTGTTCTACGCTGTGGCAGTTCATTTTTCTCATAATGGCAAATGGTTTTCCTTTGCTGCAGGAGTCGAAGTGTGTTTGACTAAGCATGCCAGTCTCTATGACAGACAACTTTGCACTTGTACTTAAAGCGTTAATGACAAGGTTTTCCCTTTTGTAGGACCACTGGATTATTACAAATGTACTGGCACATGCTTTCGGGGGATTCTGTTCTTTTTATTCGCTTCTTGTTAAAAACGTGCTTCAATGGCTATGGTGACTTCTTTTTGTGTTTCTAAACTAGAACGGCAGTGAATACATGAGGTTTTAGTTAATTCTAGTTTATTTTGCAGTTGTTATATAAACAATGTCCTGCGTGAATTGTGTTTAAAAGGTGATGAGAATAATTTTGTAATCTTCTCTGCACATCCAGAAATGAAAATGCTAGGTGTGGTGCAACAATCAATCGTACGTTTATTGAGCGAAGCTCTCTACCCGTCCGTGTTTACTGGTGCAGTAAACAAATATCAGAGGTGTTTGTGCTCATCGCCCTCAAAGGCGACGAACTTTTCGGGAGAGGGGCTTGTGTGATAGCCTCACCAGGCATTGCACAGTTGCACTTATATTTCTGGCCCAGTTATCCAGCAACAGTCGCAACAGCTTCTTTAAAAAAACATCACAGAGGCGGCTCGTGTGCCCAAGGGTGTTCGAACCACACCGTATTGCTGGACAGCTTACAGAATGTGGGAGGAGAGCTGAATGAGGAAGTTTGCAGAGATTTCCACTTCTCCGAACTTCTCCGTGCTTCATCATCTCACTGACAAAATTGCATGTCAGCTTGCAAATTTGTACGATGTCGTCTTAGCATATCGAAGTTTTCCTTTTGAAAAATTTTCTGAGAACTCGTAATTGCTACCGCAAGGATTTGGGTCTTGCATGAGAACCGTGAAAGCATGAGAGGTCAAATGCAAATAATAAAATCAAGCCAAAGCATAATTTGTATCAAAAGTGCTATGTAACAGGAATGTGCAGGAAATTTCAATTGCTTACATCGCTCAGCCAAACAAATTCAACATCTTAATTCCCTAAAGAAGCTAAAGCGGTAATTATGATAAATTATTTTGTCTCCATCGATGCCGTTGTTTAGAATAGTAGCAAATATTGTGAAAAATTGCAGCTCTCCTTATACGGGGAAAAACTTCGTAACTATTACGTTCTGCTGAAGAGCATGCCGGCAACATATAATATGTTCTATTATAATGATCTAGGCTGCTACACACAGCAATTACTCATTTGATAATTACGAGCAGTTCATATCTCCTGGTTCTAGTAAAAAAAATTCAGTTCGAGTCCCAGCAAAGAAATGTTTATCAACTAAGAAGCGGCTCATAGAAAGCAGGGAGAGGCATACGTCCTTAGCGTGTGTACTGATAAATCCATATTAGGCGTGTCGTCTTCAGTCGACAGAGCGGCCTGCACTTTATCAACTCAACTTCCTGTAACACAATTACTGCAACACCCTGCAATACTTGAAGAGACGTAATTGGTCTGTAGTACCTGCCGACTTCCTGTTATTACTGATGCGGTGCCTATTTCACCTGTTGTGTGCCCGACATAGTTCTGAAGTGTGGCACGACAATCTTAAACAGGCCTCTAGTCACGTGCTCGTAACCTTTGTTGGAGCAAGCTTTCCAAGGCGTGTACTCCTTCAGAGTTGATTCACTGTACTCTGGCTTCTTTGAAGATTTGACACTTGGTTCTTCATAAACTGGCCTGTTTTATTGCCTGCGGCGGCGCTGATTCCAGCACATTAAAAAAACAGGTTATTTATTTGCTGCTTTCGAAAGCTGCGAGCTATTTACGCACTGTATCATACTTGCTTTGCAGTAAGACTGATAACTGGGCGAGTTGGTATGTATCCATATTTTAACCTTTTTAGCGCACAAAGACAGGACAAGAAAGACACACGAGCGCTGCTTTGCAGTGTCTGTAATGAGTGCTTGAGATATTTTCTTCTGCAGGCAGTTACTTGTTCTCTTCGCATCCTCTACTACTCGCTTAACATCAAGGTCTGTTTGAGACATTTCATCTATCCTTGAACTGATTTGGCGTATACTCGCAGCAGGCAACCTAGAATTCGACGTTGCCTCGGAATATTTGCCTGGTGCAGCGACCTGTTCTAGGTCTCTGATGCCGGGCTCGAGATCATCATGCAGCCTCTAATGTGAGCCACTTGGTGCACTGTTCGCGTAAGCTAAAGAAGCGTCACCTCCTACTTCTCGTCGAGGCCACTTCCTTGTCCTTGGAGTGCTTGCCATCTGCATATACGACGGGTAATGAGGAAACACCGTCGGGGTAGCAGTTGGTAGAAGCATACGCAGTTTGGTGCCTTGTGATCATTTTTGGTGAAGTGCAGCGAGCAAACGGAAGAAGGGTCTCTGGGCACCCTTTCCTCTGTATTCTTGCCTGGTGATGTTGGTGAGCCATGCGTGTCGGCGTGCAGCATTGGAGGGAAATTCATGGTATCCCAAGCCGGGATTTTTCTTCACGTTCGACGTGCGCAGTGGAACGCAGCAGTTCTTGGGCATACTGGTGCTCTAACAACCTATTCAGGCTATGTTTGTGTTGACAGGAGGGAGAACACATGGAATTCAGAACTACTAGCACTCCGCGCAACGCAAGAAAGGCGCGCTCACCACAGCGCGCGAGCTCAACTTCGGAGTACCACCTGCTGCTAGTGCCCCCCGCGAAAGTTGTGGCCGAAACTGTCGACGCCGCTCTCCCTCCCTGGGCAATGCGCGGCGGCTCCACGCAGCAGTCCGCACATATGCGCGTTCATCCAGCGGCCGTGCCATTACCTAGAGGGAAAACTAGTACTCGAACACCGTTGTTTGCATTGGGCAGGGCCTCCTCTATTTTTTGCAATGCCAGTGCAAACGCTCGCTCTTCAAGTTTCAAGGTAGCGACACTCATTGTTCTCTGCGCCGTCCTCACTCTCACGCGTACTCATTTTTTTTCTCTGCCATCCGCGTCTGTGATTGGTGCATTCCTTGCACGTGACGTTGTTAGGGGTTGGTGGTGACATTTCTTCTGCAAAAAGGTTCAAAACTAGTGCGCATGCGCCTGTGGTCCCAGTCGGACTGTGGCCGTGACGATGGTCACTGGGATCATCACAATAACGAAATCTTACCCAGCAAGACAGAGGTGTTTTTCCAGCATATTACATGTTGTATCCCATGATGGAGGACGGATACTTCAGATAAGTCCTTGCGTTGACGTGGCGTTCAACTCATTAAACATTGGATCGCGCGCGCGCACACACACCCTCCTCATCCCTGAATATTACTCGTTCGTTGCTGCCATAAATTCCTTCAGTTACACTTGGCTTAGCATATTCATTGATCCTAGCATCATTGTACATCCGTTCGTGACTCCGACCAGGCATGCTGGTGCTCCGTGGCTTGAAGAAACGCTACTCACGCAGCAAACCTTATGCGGATTGAGCTCTGTAGATATCGCTCTGCAGGCTTAGTCGGAGAGACTTCGGAGAGTTGAAAGAGGCACGACACGTCCGTTCGCTTTCAGCGCACCAGGACGACTACTTTTGAAGGGAGAAACAGACAGTGGTAGTAGAGAAAAACAACAAATAACAAAACACAAAAGGTTAGCAAAAGCGATCCTCGAGTCTCTTAAGCATACAGCGTGAGCTTGGGCACAGTCGTGCACACTTGCTTTTGAGGGGCCCAGCCTGTCTGTGGTACCGCATGCAGGCCCTGCAGGTTTCGATCCCCGGTGCTTTCGCGCTGGGTTCCCACACTGGGTGTGGGCTATGTCGTTGAATTAAAACCATGCCGCTCTTTTTCTTTCTTTTTTTTCCCCAGAAAGCTTGCCCTTGGCATAGTGGCATACAATACTGCTCTTCAACGGAATGTCGACGAGAAGCGAGCGGTGCTTGCGGGTGATCGCGCTTTTTGTGTCGGCCTCGTCGGGCAGCCGTGACCCACGGCACTCGAGCGGGAGCAGTGAGGGCCGCTGCCGCCGACACCGAAAAAAAAAAGATTAAGAACTGGTTCTATTTGAGCTATGCCATCTACATGTGCCGCTTACGGGTGCACCTCTCGAGGAGTTCCGTGCAGCGAATTTCATTTTTTCCGCTTCCCATCGCCGAAGCACGATCGTCAGCACTGTGTAGAGGTGCCCTGCCGTTTGTGACGGTCGTGCAGCCGTTCGCGACGGTAAAGACGCGAGCGGTGTTTGCTCGTTTCCGTGCCTTTTCCGTTCGGCCGGCATTTCGCCCCGTTTTTAGGCACCCAAGGCTTTCTCACCGGCGGCTCCTTCCTCAGTAAGTGCCAATGAGGCCTCGCGGAAATGCGTACAGCGTTTCAAATAGAAAGTAACCGCAACGCTCACTGTGTGTGTCGCTGCTCGACCATGTTGTGCTATAGAGAAACGTTGGAGTAGCGCACGGCAGGTTCGGCGTGACGCCGTACAGCTTGTTTCGTGCCGTGTCCGCGAGAGGTCGGCACGAAACAAGCTTTTTTCTTTCCAGCGGAAGCTCCCGGGCAGTGTTTCAACACCGAAGGAACTCGTCATTGTGGGGTGTAAGAGCGTTGCGAGGCGTAACGTGTAGTGCTGCATCGATTGGCAGAGTCACTTCGTCTCCATATAATAAGAAGAAAGGGGAGTAACCTGTCGTTTCGTGCACTGGTCAGTTGTACGCAAACATTGAAAATGGCAAGAACTGATCCCAATCAGTGTGGTCAGAGGACACATACTGGCTAATCATCTCTGCGAGTGTCTGGTTGAAGGTGTTCGCACAGTCCGTTCGTGTCGGTGTGGTAGGCAGCTGTGCGCGTGTGATTTGTCTCCGTGAGCCGAAAAAGCTCCTCCATCATATCCACCACGAATTGCCGTCCCCTGTCCGTCACAACGTGCTCCAAAGCTTCTTGTCGGAAAACGAGAGCCTCCAGGAAAGCCTCACCTGTGCATGCCGCAGACGCCCCTGGTGTGGCAGCAGTTTCCACCCACTTGGTGTAGTACTCGAGCATGACAGTCACGTGGAGATATCCTTCGGATGACAGTGTCAAGAGTCCCAGGAAGTCCATGGCCATCCGCTGGAATGGCCGCTGTGCTGGCGCCAAAGGTCGTAACAGACCGGGAGGCTTCATGTGCAGCGTTTTCCGTGTCTGGCAGCCTGGTCATGACGCGACATATTTTGTAATGTCAGCAAACATCTTAGGCCAGTAGTACCTTTGACGTATCTTGTCAAGGGTCCTCTTCATGCCCAAGTTCCCTGCCGTAACATCATCCTGACATGATACCAGAATCTCGCCCCCAAGGTGTCTGGGCACTGCTGGGGCTAGTCTGTCTTCGTTAAAGCCCTTTGCACACCTGAAGAGCACATCTTCCTCCAACCTAAACGCTCTTGCTGAGCGACGTGCCTTCGTCGGAGCCATGCCCTCGGGTTTCTGTAGGTGGTCGATTATTGGTTTCAGGAACGGGTCTTCTCTGTGGAGACCGATCACCCTTTATCTTCCCTTTGTCACGGCAAGTAGGGGCATCTCTTCCTCGAAGGCTGCTGGAGCATCATATAGGAGACGGGAGAGAGCATCTGCGTTTGAATTCTTCCTCCCCGTCCGATGACGGATAGCGACGTTCAATTCCTGTCGGAGTAGGCTCCATAGGGTTAGCCACTAACGTGGATTATTTGTGGTGATTAGCCATGTCGAGCTGGCCTGGTCTGTAACAACGGTAAAGGGGATACCCAACAGATATGGTCTGAATTGCCTGGTAGCGAATGCCACTGCGAGACACTCCTGCTCCGTAACACTATAGTAACAATAGCTGACAATATGCTCGGCGTCGCCATCTTTCTGCACTACTACTGCGCCGATGCCATATCCACAGGCGTTTGTGTGTACCTCCACCGGTAGGTGGGGATTAGACAGGTGAAGGACAGGTCTGTTGGGCAGGCACCGTTTCAACAGTCGGAACGCGGTCTGGCACTCTTCACTCCAGTTCCAGGTCGTTCCTGTCCTTTTGTAAGTTCGGTGAGTGGGCGTGGGATGCAGCAGAAGTCTTTTACAAAGCGTCTGCAGTAATTGGAGCGGCCCCAGAAACTGCTGACTTGCTTCACATTCTAGGGTTTGGCGACATTTACTGCAGCACGGACGTTATCCGTGTCTGGCTTGACCCGTCAGTGATGTCTCCCAGGTATCAGATGCTGTCAGCTGCGATGTGAAACCACTTAGGTTAAAGGTGCAGGCCCGCCCGACTCAGGGCATCTAGTACTTTCTCTACATCCCTCAGGTGGTCTTCGGCGGTTTTGGAGAAGATAATTATACTGTCTGGGTATGCGAGAAATTCCTTGCAAGGGCTCGGGCGACAGGCCGAGCAGGGGACGACTCAACTGGTGTTTCGACGCGAGATGACGATTCCGGGCTGGAACGTCCGCTCTGCGAAGGGGTGCCTAGCATGAAGGTTACCCAGCACCTCCATCAGCGTAACGACACGTGATTAACGACGATGCACAGCACATAGACTGTATTCGTCGTCAAAGGAGAACACACTAAAAAAATTTCCTTGGTTTACAAAACCTGCCGGTGAATGTGACCAGACACTCTTCCAAAACTTAGTAACAGCAACTTCCGTGGGACGGAGTGCTTGTAAAATATTTGTCGCAGTGCTGTATACGCATGCGTTCGTACTTCCAAAAAGACAGGCTCCGTTGTCTTCTTTGCCGCGATCAGCCTCAAAGCGAGTTCACCTTCAACTTTGTCTGCGTTGACACATACCCGCGGCAGCATAGATTTTCCGATATCATTCGCCCTCCACGTCTCTTACCACTGACACCAATCGTCCCCCTGTTCGTGCACGTGAAGTCTGCGCATAAGCTATCCTTGATCTCAAAGCGTCCGCTATCGGAGAGAGTTCGCTAAAATTGAGAACTATTTGTAGCATTCGAGGTGGTGCAGGAGGTCCTTCTTGAGCTGTAGTAGTATTGCTAGGGTACGCGGTGGATGCTTGTGGAAACTGCTCCAGTTTTTGTGCTATATGCGAAAATTGATGACTGAAAACAAAAAAACAAAAAAGGAACTGTGCAACAAAATGTTCCTTTAAAACTCCAGTGTGCACTGTTCTGGTAGTTTCTTGGAGGCAGCAATTCTTGCAGCGGACGCTTGGGACGACGTGACGGAACTGTGAGCGAGCACTATTCTGTCCTTCAGGTACGCCACTTCAGGTCCGTCACTCCTGGGTGTCTATCACTTATAGGCGACATCCAAGTAGTTCGTTAGGTTGTGTCGTAATGCGGTCAGCTCCCCTAGCACAGCTCTGATTCCTTCGTTGATCATTTCTTGAATTATGTTCATATCGCCCTCGTGGAGACGTAGCCCGCACGTATCACTGTCTGCGGTGTTGTAACGGGCGTCAACCTCCTGCGCCTGTCTCCGTCCAGCTTGCGCCATCGAGGAACCGTGGTGGTCAGAGCTCATGCTGACATCTGCTGGTGCGATGCCCATCTGGCGAAGAAACTCCAGCTTGATTGCCTGTATTTCCTCGCGGATTACGGCACCCATGCACGCCGCAACCATCTCGCCAGTGTCAATCAATTCAATCAATTCAATTTATTTCTTTCAATACAGAGTAACATTGTTAGTGATATGTATTATATTTGGAGGTCCCATAGTTACGAGATCTGACGGGGGGACCTCCTAATACTAAAACACATGTATGTTAAGTATCAAGTGCAGCATGAGAAAAGAATAATACATTTATAACACTTACAGAAAAGCTAGGCAGAACGCAAGATTAAAAAGAATGAAAGCAAAAATGAATGAAAACTGAAAGCGACAAACAGATAAAGAACAGGCATGGTACGTAAATCTACGATTAGACAATAGTTTGTAGAAACTGACAAAAAAGTTCCAGTGAAAAACCTTCGTGATGCAGGCGTCATTAATTCGTAAGAACAAAGCTAAAATACAATAAGATTTAATGCAAAGTAATACAATAAGATTGAATGAAAAAGTATTATACAAAACATGAATACAAAGCAATATGCAAGTTGTCGCTATGAAACATATATTCGTGTAGTAACAATGTAAAATATTCAAACCAGGGAGAAAAATTACGCTGTGAAATAGATTAGTAATTAGTGTATTTATTTACATGATTTGTCAAGAGAGTGTTTCTTAAGTAGGCTTTGGAATATGTGTACAGATAACGATGATTTAATTTCATATGGTATTGAATTCCAGAATGATATGCCTGAAAAGAGAGCTGTTAGTTTTCTGTAATTTGTTTGAACGCGGGGGAGAAGATTGTGATTTGCAGAAAATCTAGTAATGTTAGTACTTATAAGAAATTCGTTTGAGTAAGCCGGGATGGAGGTGCCACAATGCTTAATCTTAAAGATGAACAATGATAGTCTTTGTTTAAATAGTTCTGTTAGTGGCAGAATATTTAAGTTTCGGTATAGCGCTTTAGAAGATGTAAAAACATTACTAAAGGTCATTAATCGTACAGCTTGGTTTTGAAGGCGCGTAAGAGAATCTAGGTGACAGTAGTAAGTGTTAGCCCAGGACGATACGCAGTAAGACAGATGGCTATGAATGTAGGAGTGATATAGCGAACGAATGTGTTTTTGAAAATAATTACATGATTTAATGATTACATGTATGCCAAAAGAAACTTTATGCATTAGTGAATGGACGTGAAGATTATATTTGAGGTGCTCATCTAATGTCACACCTAGATACCTGGCGCTGTTAGTAGCCGGTATTACACTGTCCCCTATCGTGAGCACCGCGGGTGTCACTTTTAATAGTGGAGGATGAAATATCACAGATGTAGTTTTGCTTGGGTTAATGTGCAGGAAGTTACTAGAGCACCAATCACTGACATTTTTTTAAGTCAACAGGCTTCAAGAAGTTCCTTGTCATCTTCGCGTGCTCCGCTATGAATGCACGTGTCATGCTTCATGGGCGGAGCCGTGGATGGCCGCTGGCGGTCAAGAGCAGTGGTGTCTGGGCCGTCACCAGATCCTGGATGAGGCAGCCTCTTTGCAGCACCACTGGTGTTGTTGATGCCGTGCAGGTTGGTGGGGCAGCAAAAGCCTTTGAGGGATGGCGGGGGGAGCGAAATTGAGGAGACCGCATCTTGTTCGAAAACCTCGCTCAGATCTTCCCGTCCGAGCGTACCTATCACCGTTGCCTGCCACTCGGAGACACCTGTTCCGGCGTTGCTTACCAGGCGCGCGCTGAAACATAATTTGTTTCCCCCAGAAAAAATTTCTGATACTTTCTCGTATGGCATGATGATCGTAGCAAGTATGGAGTTCCTATTAAAAGTTACAAGTCCTTCGCATCCTTCACCAAGCTTTAATGTGCCCCCGTTCTGGTGCACGCTGCAGACAGTGTCTACTTGGTCGGTTATCTGTCAGCTTGGTCCAGGTGCTGGCGCGAAACACAGCTGCTCGGTCTCGCTGTCCCGCTCGAGGAGTTTCACTCGCACGGACTCATAGCGGCACTTGTGCCCTTGGGGACTATGTTCACTACAACTCCATCGCCTTCCTTCAGGCCGGTGTTGCAGGGGTCATTCGGTCGCAGCTTCACGACAGATGACCTGTGGATGAACGTGGATCTCCGGACAGGCATTTCTGTCCTGATATAACCGTACCCCCGCATAACATTGCTCACGAATCCCGCGAGGTTCGACAGGTCCGCCGCACCTCTGCTACAATATGCACGTGGTTCATGCCTTTCTGGCGCGGCTCTTCTTGTACGTAAGCTTGTTCTCGGACAGGCGTGGACAACCTGCGACCTTGTGAGTAGTGCACCACTTGAAGCACATTTAGTCCACAGGAACAAAGTGTCGACTCCACGGAGGTGGTTGTGGCACCCGAGTCCTGGTACAGCTTCGCTAACTGGGAGCGATCTTCCGAGCACGGAACACGTAAGGGCCAAGCTACATTGCAAGCTGCGAGCTATGCCAGCGCTACAAGCGTCCAACTAGCGGCCCTTCAGGACTTCTCCATCCCATCTCACCCCCTGCTTGACCGTTTGAAGTCGTTGGTATTGAACTGCTCGGCCCTTTTCCGCGATCAATGTCAGGCGACCGCTGGATTATAGTGTGCGTCGATCACCTAACCCGCTATGCCGAAAGTGCGGCGATTCCTGCTGCAACGGTCGCTGAGGTTTCCCGCTTCAGGCTGTCATCCATTATATTACGAGATGGATCTCCTCACGTCATTATCAGTGATCGTGGCCGGCAATTTGTTGCTGATGTGGTTGAGGAACTGCTACATGTGCCTTTCTATGTCTCGTTTTCGTCACGCCACCCCGTACCACCCGCAGACTAATGGTCTAACTGAACGCACCAATAGACCAATAGATTAACATGCTTTCAATGTATGTCGATTCAGCTGACAAAACTTGGGACACTGTTTTGCCTTTTATAACCTTCGTCTACAATACTGCACGACATGAAACCACCGGATACAGCCCCTTTCTATCTCCTATACATACGAAAGCCCCGCACAGCTCTTGATTCGATTCTGCCATATTCTGAAACCGACGAGCCTTCACTGGCCGAAACGCTTTGCCGCGCAGAAGAGGCCCGACGCATCGCACGCCTTCGAACGTTTGCTTCTCAAGACCGCTCAAAGATCTGCTATGAGAAGCATCATCAGCCGGTGTCGTATGAGAAAGGCGACTTGGTGTGGATATATGGACACCACTTCGCAAGCGTGGCCTATACCAAAAGTTCCTGGCCAAGTACACTGGCCCCTTCGTCGTCATCGCACGCCTCAGTGACCTCACTTACGTGATATCTAGACTCTTGTGAATTGGCCGTCGCTCAAGCGAAACCGACGTCATCCATGTCGCCCGCCTTAAACGTTTTCACCATCGGGACACGACGTGACTCGCCCGGTGGGCATCGTCTGCCAGGGGGAAATGCTACGGTACGCGGTGGATGTTTAGAAGCAGAGAAAGAAGACGCTAGCAAGAACTGTGGTCCCTTCAGTCCCTAGGCCTCTCTCATTGATCATCCCCAAATAAACACATCTCACCGTAACAGTATGTCCTGCGCTGACAGAAGCTCCCGGAAGACGAACATAGTATTAGGCATAAGTCCTGAGTCTTCAAGGTATCGCATGAAGCGATCATGAACCATATGTTCGAAGAGCTTTCCGACGCAGGAAGTGAGGGATATGGGCCGGAAGTTACTGATTTGTAGTGGCTTGTTAGGTTTCGGTATCATAATGTTAGCGGCATGCTTCCATACTGGTGGCAGCTCACCTTTCACCCAGCACTCATTCATGTACTCAAGGAGTCGATGTCAGGGAGATTTCGCTATATTTTTTTTGTTAGTTATTCTGTCTTTGCCTGGCGTCGTGTTACGGGTCAATTTCGCACGAGCGGCGTGGAGTTCATGAAGAGTGAAGGGGCTGTCGAGGGCCGGATTTGGTTCGCCATTGTACTGTCGGGATTCGGTGGTCATGGGGGCGGTGTCTCCCACAAGCTTATGCTTGATTTCTTCCAAAAGTTCTGCCTCGGTTCCAGAATTGCAGCGAATGATTTTGTTGAGGTCATATTGCTGATGGGTCTTTGGTTTGGTAGTAGACAGAAGGGCTCGCAATATATGCCAAGTCTTTTTTGTGCTAAGTGTGCCCTGTAGTTGGTCGTACATCTTAAGCCAGTTTTGCCTGCTGAGCTTGTCTCCGTATTCCGTAACGCTGGTTGCGTTATAAGGGCGATCCGCTTTTTGAGTTTACGGTTGTGTTTCATCCTTTTCCGCCGTCGCAGTAGTCCCCTTCTGGAGTCCCTAAGGTGTAACAAGTGAGAGTCAACTGCCGGTTGATCAATTGTGAGTTGGATTTGTTTAGTGTGCTTTTGCGGTGTCTTGACCACTTCCATTGGTCACTTTTTGATATTTTCAATGTTGTCTTGTATGTCATCTTTGCGAAACGCATTCCAGTCAGTGAGCCTTGTCGTTTCGTTCCTAATTGGATTCTTATGGTGCAAGATTTCTAGCTCAAGGATATGATGGTCGCAACCTAGACATTCGTCTAGACGTGTCGATTTAGCCTTTGATATTCCTGTTGTAAAGGTGAAGTCGGGATTTGTGTCCCTGGAAATGCTATTGCCTATACGAGTCGTAAGCTCAGGGTCATTCTAGAGGGTTAGGTGATTCTGCTGCGCTGTACCGTGCACCCGGGCTCCTTTCTTGGTCGTGTGCTCTTAACCCCATGCTGTGTGGGGGGCAATAAAATCAGCCATTATTACTAGTTTACGGCCTTTCGTGAGTCTCCTGACGTCCGAGACAAACTTTCCAAAATCGGATAGCGAATATCTTCCACCAAATGAAAGATATTAAATTCCTGCACCGATGGCTCGATGTGTTCCCGTGCGTGCCAGACACCTCACGCTCGAACAGTGTCAGGAAGTCGAATGTGGCTAGGGGGTCACTGGCAAAGTGAGGTCACCAATTACGTCATCTAAGTGAAGGTATTTCCTCACGTGAAGGCAACAATAATCGTGGAGGGTGTCCAGCTGCTTGCTCCCGTCCTCGCAAGGCTGACATGTGACCCGTTCTCGGATGACGCCGGCCAATCATATGAACTCGTGCAGGCCTTGTACATTCTGAAACCGCTGCCGGACCATATCCGAGGATTCCGCTGCGCCGATGGACAGGACTTGTTCAAGCAGCTCTGCCACGCGTGCCGGGTGGCGGGACACTGTTTCCAGAGCAGCAGCGCAGGACCTGTCAGGCCACGTGTGTAGTATCTTCATGACTCGGGAGCGCCTACCAGCGAACACGTTTAGTGCAACTTGCAATACAATTGAATGACCCGCAACGTGCACACGCGGCGGTCTTATAAGCTAACAGAGAACTAAACAGTGACGTCGGAGAGCCAGCCAGTTTAAGCTGTATCATATCTTAAGTAGGACACGCAAAGCATAGAGTGACCTCAGAGCACAACCAGCAAAAGTTCTATCTTCGGTGGAATGGCGCAACACTCCCCCCCTCCACCCTCCCCCCATGTATTCAGTAGCAGTCAGGCGGTCATCTTTATAGGGCGCTGCGTGGAAGTTTCGGTTTGGAAGTTTGGGACTCGCCCCCGCCGCAGTCCCCGCATGCAGATGTAGGGTCCGGTAGGTTGACCGGTTCTCTTTTGGCTTCCTCTGCCGCCTCATCAACTTCCTCGGCGTCAGACGTCTTTCGTGCACCATCGATGGGTATAAGGGAAGCTAAACACCTGGAGGCACTACGTCTTGGCTGCATGCTGGAAGTTCGTGGTTTGCAGATGGCACCTCAACCGATGGCGGGAAGCACTCCTGGAATGTTCATGGTCTCATATGATCAACTAACGTGCACGTATCCTCCTCGTTTCCTACCCTTACACGTAAGTGCTTAAAGGCATGCGTTTGTTTACCTTACCGCTCAACCACTCCTTCCCCGGGGCGTAGTCCTTGCACGAGGACGTCTTCCCCTTCCACTAAGTGTTCACGCACCCCGTCTTCGGTTGGCCTACTGCCTTTTTTGCTAAAGTTTTTCCTTCATTCTTTGCTCGATATCTGGATGGAGAAGGCTCAATCTGGTTCTAGGTTTCCATGATAAGAACGGCTGGGCCGGCGTCCCTTCCGTAACACCCGTTGGCGTGTTTCTATACTTGAATAGGAACTGGTCGATCCGATGCCGGAGAGACTTCATCTGCCCATTCCTCTGCTCGTCCATTACCTGCTTAAGAATATCTTTTTTTTTTTCAATGTCTGTACACAGCGCTCCGCGCTGCGGTTCGATGCCGGGTGATAAGACAGCGATTTAGTGTGCCGGATGCCATTCCTTCGCATGAACGTCTCCAAAAATTCCAAGGTAAATTGTGGACCATTGTCTCTTACCACTTTTTCCGGTAATCCGTAAGTGGCAAATACTCTGCGCAGTTTTTCTATTGTCTTTTGGCTACTAGTTGACCTCATCAGAAACACTTCAACCTACTTGGAGTAGGAGTTAACAAGCACTAGAAACCACTGCTGATCTCGATGAGCAAAATTCAAGTGCAGTCGCTCCCACTGTCGCTCCGCCCCTCCCCATGACATCACCGGTACTTTGGGCACCACATTTTGTGTGAACTGGCATGTTACACATTCATTGACATTTTGCTCAATATCCTGCGTAAGGCGAGGCCACCACACGTGGCTTCTAGACAGCATTCTCATACGGGCCATGCCAAGATAGGCTTCGTGCAACAGTGATAACACTTTTCCACGGAGAGGCAATGGCACTATCACCCAGTTTCCCCAAGTCACACATTCCCTGTCAACAGAAAGCTCGCTGCGTCGCACAAAATAGGGCGCCAGCTCGTCGTCAGACACCTTTGAAGGCCAACCCTTCTATCCCACAAGAGATCGACAAGGATCGGAAAATTGATATCTTATATTTCATTGAGTATTTTATATTTTATGGACATATGACCCAATAGCCCGAAAGTGAACTCCGTTGATTTTTTAACTCCATAATTTATGAAGAAAAAAATGACGAATACGTTCAGTCGGTCACTACCTTTTTCCTGCACCGGGATTTTTTGCTTTTTCGAAACAACATAACTTGCGAAATATTGTCGCTACAAGGACAGTATTCTTTGCATGTAATGTATTTGTAATGACACATGAGCTAGGTTTGTATGAAGCACGTTCACGAAATGAAAGTATTTTTAAAAAAATGATAAATATGACATTTTGCGAAAATTGGAATATTGGTCATTTTCTTTTTCTATTCACCAAGCGTGTGTAGTTTTCAAACTTGGCAGGCTGTGAGACCATAATACGATAAACAATTCCTGAAAATATGGTTGACATAGCCCAAACGCATTTCCTGATTCATAGCATGAAATTTTGAATTTTGAGAAAAGTGACCTTTCTTGAAACATTATTATTTAAAAAACCCCATTTTTAATTTTTCTAAAACTCTCGTGAATGACTGCTCAGAGACCCTTAAAAAAAGGATATGAAAAACATGTTAAATTATTTTGTTTCCGAAGACATTATTTGTGGCACAATCTGAGCTTTTCCCAGTATGCAGTGAGACGCTAAAGAAATCCGTCATCGGATACAAAATCGGGGATTAGTACGACCATAATTACAAAAGAAATGAGTTTCGGCCAACATGATTTAAAATTTTAGACACCGCCTTATGCAGTACCTAACAATGTTTTGTCAAATCAAGCACGGAACCCTGTTATTAGAGGCACCTCTTTTGCGCCGACGCTCTCGGATGCGGCTACCGTACGAATCGTAGTGTGCCGTTCAAGTGTAGTGCAATGGGTACAGCTTTCCGGATACCGGAGGCGAGACACGAAATGCTGTCCGTGTCCGGAATCTGTGGTCAAGACAAACGCCATATGTGAGCTGCCACAAACAACCATTTGTGTAACGTGGCTGTGCTTTCTATAGCCGCGCTAAGCAAAGAAAAAAATCACATGCAACTTGCTGCTAGTGCAATAAAACACTCATGACTCATGAAACTGCATGAAGCTGTTCGTGATAATTGATAGTGCAATCTACCTTGCTGAGATATGCTCAAAAAGGTTGAATCCTTTTGCAGGGGACATACAGCAGTGCGGGACACAAACAAAAACTGATTGTCGTTTGTGTGGCCAAACGTGCTTATCCAAACATGCCAAGAACGGATGCCTGGAACAGGTGGCAACGATGTCCACTCGTTCTTTTTTGCGCGTCGGAAATTCTCTATATCGTATGCATCTGCATAGAGGAGCTTTACATTCCTCAGCTTTGATGCCATCTGCTCCACCATTTCGGATGCGGACTTGATCACTGAAGAGCTCGATGCTCTTAGGTTGTACAGCGTGGCTTGGTGTTTTATTAGGCCACCAACACCATCACAGGAGTTCTTGCCATGTCCAGTGGCTGAAAAGAACCACTTCTTGTATATGTGGTCTTTTCATAAGAATTTGTACAGCTGGAACTTGTTCTTAAAATGACTGCTGGCACCGTCAGAAACGTAGGCAAAATTCGCGTTGGGCTGAATGTTTTCCTTCATGCAATAATGAATTCTTTCAAGAACAAAGCATGCATGTGCAGTATCATGGCATGTATCATGGCATGTATCATCACAGATTACAGCAATGCAATCAGTGGAACGGTTGCTATTGACTACGCACGTATAAACACGGACACCTGTTTCTTGTGCCAGTGGTAGGACTGTACCTCGTTTGGTACAACAGCTGTCGAATTCTCGGCAAAAACAAAGTGGAGGACATAAGATTCACTGTGCTGGATCTGCTTTGAGTCGCGTATTGCTGATGCTTGTATTTGCCTTATGTAGTCGTGAGTGATCCACTTGACAAACCACGCACTCAGCTCTCGCAAAAAAGCACTTGCGCGCGGTTTTCTTGACAAGGTCTCCATTTTTCCACACTGCATAAACCATCTCCATCTCTTCAGGGATTCCCAATGTCGTGGGTGTCAAAGCATCCTCCTTTGCACAATAATCACAATTGCCTAGTAAACAATCACATGTAGGCGATGTGCAAAGGCAAAGCTCCTTGAGGTAGTCGGTTCTGTAGGCGCCATCTGTGAGACTCTAGGGCAGAAACACACTGTATGGCGTTGGCGATATAAATGAAGGCACACTACTTGTTGTGGTGCAAGAAGAACCCATTTCGGGTGCAGGGAATAAAACTTTGAAAGCCAGATACTTGTGTTAGGATTGGCTTCTTTAATTATACGGTACGTCTCTCGCACAGAACGGGTCATAAATCTCTTCGCAGTGTATTCTTTCTTTCCGTCAACTACAACAGATACAACATCCTTCTTGTTGGGACTCTGCCTAGAACAGCCACACTTATCTTTGCTGTAATACCATATTTACTCGAATCTAGGCCGATGTTTTTTTCGAAAAAACGATGCGCGAAAGTGGAGGGGGGGGGGGGGTCGGCTTAGATTCAAGTACCATGGTTTGACCACAGCCGCCGCATACGTAAAGGCCCGGCCGCGCTAGCGGCATGACGGCTCGCCATGCGCCGATCTCGGGCTGCCGTGTGCAGGCGGTTCTGCATGCGCGTCCGAGGCTCATTTTCGCGACATCCTACGGTAGCGCGCTGCACGATGACGTGGTCGCTCAGGCTCAGCGGCGGAGTAGTGGTCCCCACGGCTACACAGGCCAACCTCGCACTCCCACGTTCATGCAGCGAGGATCGTCGAGCCGGCGACGCCGGCGAGGCGGGCGACGTTTCACGCTTTTGCGCCGGCAAGGGTGGAGCGTGTCACGTGATTACGGCGCCGGCGATCACCATGCCAACCATGCACTTTGACACCCCCTCCTCCTTTCCTCGCACGTGCGTGCAGGCGTAACAGGCGGGAGCGAGGTCAACGGTTGGAAAGCCGGGCGCTCCGGCGTCCCAAAGAAATACGTCACGCGGGACGTCAATCGCTAGTACGGCGGCC
Source organism: Hyalomma asiaticum (assembly GCA_013339685.2). NCBI lineage: Eukaryota > Metazoa > Arthropoda > Arachnida > Ixodida > Ixodidae > Hyalomma > Hyalomma asiaticum. Next base: position 195,658,383 of record CM023481.1, read on the forward strand.
TGATGCACTCAGGCCGCCGTACTAGCGATTGATGCACTGGGATGCACTGGGATGAACTCAGCGACAAAGAGGACAGCGATGCTGCAGATGACGACGATGCTGCAGATGACGACGATGACGACGACGTCGAATAAACGTGCGTGTCTATGGAGTGTGCGCTTATGCAACAAAAATGCTGGGTTTTGTGCCGATGAAACGGCGTTCCTTTTATTCGGCCTGCATTCGAGGTAAGTTTTTTTTTTTTTCTGGCCTTGTGAATTTGGGGGGTCGGCCTGCAATCGAGGGCGGCCTAGATTCGCGTAAATACGGTACTCCATTGCAGCGTGGATATCCGTAGAATTCAGCCGCATTCTTTCAGTCGCACTCAGTGCTGACCATACACCGTATTTCTTGCGCCAGCGTCTAGAATGGTATATCATATAGGCTGACAAGTTTGGCAAAAGAGACTGTGTTTTACGGCGCTCCAGTTGGCTAGGAAGCAGCGTCAGTAAACGCATTCACTTTTGCTAGGAAGAGCATGCTTGATAGGCTTTTTTAAAGTTGCTGATCCACTGAGCGCACACGCTGCATTTGGCTTCTAATGGGTCCTAATGGATGTTACACCCTTTGTGGGGACCTTCGGTATTCGCAGTGCAACCGAAGTCAAAGTGGCTCTGCTTTCCGCGAATGTTATTGTTTTGCGAGTGTGATTTTGAGGGATGCTTGCAAGACGAAGCATAAGTTGAGCTTGTTTGCTGCTTTCGGTTTCCAACTTCGTATCCTTCTTCTACGAAGTCATCAGAAGTTTCAGCAGAGGAGGCGTCAGAACAAGAAATCATATTCATGAGTCGCCTGAAGCAGTTCTGGCAGACCTGATCACCATGGGCGCGGGATGCAGCTTTTGGCTAGAGATTTCTCAGTGCGGCGACACCGATGTCTTCCACTTTGCGGAAATTCTTTTGAAAAGGTATCTTCTTTTTGTGCATCTGCAGGTAGTCTGCACAGCACACTCTATCACGGCTGAAGTGCTGAGTCATCGCAGCTCTATTCACTGCTCAAGTCTGTGCGAGCACTACAGGCATATGTCCATGACGAATGACGCACGGAGTCCACCGCGCAACAGTAATATGTCGTCTCTTTCTATATCGCCCGCGTTTTGTTTCGAGCAGAAGTGCAACAGTGTATCGTCTGGTTATATATTTTTCTCATTTAGTGCAAGGAGGCGTAAAAATGATAGCGTGTCCAAAAAACGAAGTGCAGATTCACGCCATATTTGCAGTCCAAAATATTTCTTTGGAATTACAGGCGACCTTAGCGTTGCCTAATTTTAGACACTGTGATCTGAAATACCGCATCCCAGATGAGGTGCGCAGTGCCTAATATCTGCTAGGCAGATGACTGAAGAACACACATGTTAAACAGGCGGGTTATTTTTTATGGTGGCCACGGATTCGCAAGTTCCCAGCATTTCGTGCCTCGCCACCGGTATCCGGAAAGCTGTACCCGTTGCACTACACTTGAACGGTATGCCACGATTCGTGCGGTAGCCGCCACCGAGAGCGTCGGCGCAAAAGAGGTGCCTCCAAATAACAGGGTTCCGTGCTTGATTTGACAAAGCACTGTTAGGTGCTGCAGAAGGCGATGTCTAAAATTTTAAATCATGTTGGCCGAAACTCATTTCTTTTGTAATTATGGTCGTACTGATCCCCGCTTTTGTATCCTGATGACGGATTTCTTTAGCGTCTCAGTGCATATTGGGAAAAGCTCTGATTGTGCCACAAATATTGTCTTCGGAAACAAGATACTTGAACATGTTTTTCCATATTCTTTTTTAAGGGTCTCTGAGCAGTCATTCACGAGAGTTTTAGAAAAAATTAAGAATGGGGTTTTTTAAATAATAATGTTTCAATAAAGGTCACTTTTGTCAAAATTCAAAACTTCATGCTAGGAATCAGGAAATGCATTTGGGCTATGACAACCATATTTTCAGGAATTGTTTATCATATTATGGTCTCATAGTGATGTGCGGACAAAAGTGTGTGCCTGTGCTCGGTGCCCTAGAGGAACTTGCAAAGACGCCGCCGCCGCCGACGAGGCTGGAGCACGCGCACGGTTGCGCGAGTGGAGGAGGGTTGAAAAGAAGTGGAAAAGAAGACAGCGCAGACGGACCGCAGCGTTCGGCACAGTCGGGTGCCCGAGTGTCGAGAGTCTACCAGCGGTCCACGAGTTGGAGCTTCGGGCTTCATGTGGCCGCTTGCATGTCCTCCTCGTCACCTCTTCTGCTCCAAAGCTGCAGTGGCTGCAGCATTCCTCAAGCCATCGCTCGTTCGCCTCGTCGGTCTCCTGCACGCTCTTCACCAGGCAACGGTACTCCGGCTCCTTCCTGTCACCCGTCCCGCCAGACGGTGAGCCAGTGTCGGCCAAGACTAAGTAGGGACGCTAAATTTGTTTGGTTGCCTGTTGATCCGCTCTGCTCAGAGTGCGTGCGTGTGTGTGTATTGTGCGTCTTCTGTGGGTATGAAGCGCCATCTGGAACGCACAAACAGCCTCGTCACGTCGATGGGAACGCTCGTGTTCTCAGCATAAAAAGGTCTCCTTCGAACCTCCCATGACGATGTCGTCCGCGACAGAACGAGGCTGATTGTAGCGTTCCTTTGCTCTTTTGAAAAATGAATCTAGACGAGCTCGTCAGCATTGACAAGAGATTAAGCCTAACGGGAGACGCACTCCGACAATGGGTAGAAGAAGAGGAAGCGCTTGCAAGGGAAGCGCGTGCCGCCGAACGTGAAGCAGAGCATGAGCAGGCTGAGCGAGATGAACGTGCAAAGCGCGAGGAAACGGAATTAGAAGAAAAGATCCGGCTACTTCGCCTGCGTGTTGTAGAGGCCGAAGCAGGTCTGGGTAGACGCGCAGGCCCGTCTGATGTCACCGATCGTTCCGCGCTAGCGCAAGTATGCATCCGGGACTCTATGCCCCTCGTTGCTGAAAAACGAGATCTCGATGCATATCCCAAGCGGTTCGAAGCGGTGACAAAAAGTCTAGGGGGTGTCGTAACGGGGCAGGAATGGCCTGAAGATAACTCCCCCACCTCCCCGAGCACGCCTATCAAGCACACCCAGTGCATCAGAAAGGGTCACTTTGAGCCCGATAAAGCTAAAAAAGGATTAAGTAATGAGAATCCTACTGAATCCATGTGAAGGAACAGTTTCGCTATAGTGCCTCGTGGAGGCAAATGCAGTGACAGAGGAGGTGAGCTTGCCTCAAAACTGCTCCCCTGCAGGAGCAGATAGTTTCCTCGCCTAAAAATGGTGCGTGTTTGGAAGAGAATTGTGAAGCGGTTGTCGCCGATGCTTCATCTACACCGCTCTTAGCGGTTGCGGGTGGCACGACCATGGCCAAAGGCCACGTGAATGAGTCGCTCTTGATGACACGCTGTTTTTCTGTGTCCGGAAAAGATCACACTCATCTGAGGGAGCAGGAAAAGATAGCAGAAATACTCATGGAAGATAACACAGTAGACTCGGTCGGAGCGTCAGGAGTTGGCAATAATGGCATGGGTATGTACAACGACCTATGTGATCGCACCCAAACCACCAGGGAAATGGCTGATGAACAGGCAGGTCATTTCGGAGAAAACAATGCTAGTGCATTGTTCTGTAGGCAATAAGCAGGCCAATACGTCGTCTTCGGCGTTTTTGGATGCAGGACTGATTGCCCATGATGTGTCACAGGCACTGCCAGCTTACCGTGCTAGGCAGCGCGTTGGTGCTTGGGAAGAGGTCATTCGTCTGCTTCCGACTCGAGCCGCGTTGCTGCGACGCTTTCTGTTGCGTTGCAATAATTTTCATGTTGGCAGCTGCAAGGGCACGGTGTTTTTACAAGCCAAGTTCTGCAATGTTTTCCTGTGAATGCACAGATGCTGGTGTCATCTGAAATACCCTCTAGCATTTCCTGCGCTTTTGTGGGCACGCATGCAAAGCGGCATCCGTCTCTCGTGGGACGCTATCACATAAGTGCCGAGCGGTAGTAACTGACTGCTGCTTTTGGCTTCGACACAGCACAGATCAGTTTTGCATTTTTGTTTTGCATTTTTGTATGAATATTATGTGACACGTCCAACCTCTTTATAAGGACGTGTGCAGAGATGAATGTACAATATGTCAACCGTGCAGTTTGTGTGTGATTGTGTAAGCGTGCATATTTATCCTTTTGTTTACGTGGACATATAAACAAAAGACTTCAAGGGGGGCCTATGTGATGTGCGCGTGAAAGTGTGTGCCTGTGCACGGTGCCCTAGAGGAACTGGCAAAGATGCCGCCGCCGCGGATGAGGCTGGAGCACGCGCACGGTTGCGCGAGCGGAGGGGGGTTGAAAAGAAGTGGAAAAGAAGACAGGGCAGACGGACCGCAGCGTTCGGCACAGTCGGGTGCCCGGGCCCGAGTGTTGAGTCTACCAGCGGTCCATGAGTTGGAGCTCCGGGCTTCACGTGGCCGCCTGTATGTCCTCCTCGTCACCTCTTTTGCTCCAAAGCTGCTTCACTAGGCAACGGTACTCCGGCTCCTTCCTGTCACCCGTCCCGCCGGTGAGCCAGTGTCGGCCGAGACTAAATAGGGACGCTAAGTTTGTTTGGTTGCCTGTTGATCCGCTATGCTCAGAGTGCATGCGTGTGTGTGTATTGTGCGTCTTCTGTGGGTATAAAGTGCCATTCGGAACGCACAAGCAGCCTCGTCACTTCGATGGGAACGCTCGCGTTCCCAGCATAAAAAGGTCTCCTTCGAACCTCCCACGACACATAGTCTGCCAAGTTTGAAAATTGTAGAGACGCTTGGTGAATAGAAAAAAAAACAAATATTGCAATTTTCGCAAGATCCGTCATATTTATAATTTAAAAATATACTTTCATTTCGTGAACGTGCTTCATACAAACCTAGCTCAGGTGTCATTAAAAATGATGTGTAGCAGTAAATTGGTGAAGCAGTGGTCGTGGAAGCTGCGACAGTATGCTCTGCGTTTTATGAAAAAGAAAAGTACATGTTACTTTTTTTGCAGAGTCTGGACTGGCCACGTATATCACTTTCTTTGTTGATACTTAGAACTCTCTTTTTGCTGGAGAGTCGCTGCACTGTGAGAGTGTACATTGACTCTCTCGCGAAGATTCTACGACTATTAAGCAAAGTATCGTATGACCGCTGCTGAGAGAGTCACTTGACTTGAGGATAGGGCAACGTAACCATACCAAATGAGCGAAATGACTCTGGAAAAGAAGTACTCTAAATCAGGCAGGTGACTCTATATATAGTGTCTCAAGACTACTGACGAGGAGAGTCGAGTATTAATTCTAGACGAGCCAAAAGACGCTGTTGCTCCAAGTGGGGGCAAATGCACTTGCATTTTTTGCATTATATTCTGGAAACACCAAAAACATTACGTAGTATTTGGAGCACGGCAAAATGACTGCAAAAGGTTGTCTGCAGTTCCAAATTTCCTGCGAGAAATATTTTCCTAAACGCACACAATTATTTAAAAGTAACATTCATTACACACATCCACCATGGCAGTGATCACAGGTGAACGCCTACGACATTATGTGGAATACAATTGAACATTGAAGAGGTGGCGGCGTCGTGCGTTGCTCCGCACCGGGAACAGTCCGTTGACTTGGCATGCCGCTCTCTGTTTTTGCTCGCGACCCTTGTCCCAGTGGTCGGTTGCCGGTGTTGCTGTACCAGGTTGACGGCGCCGGGTTCTTTTGGGTGAATTTTACTTGTTTCTGTGCGAGCGAGTTCCTCACTTCGATGGGAACGCTCGCGTTCCCAGCATAAAAAGGTCTCCTTCGAACCTCCCACGACACATAAGAGAGCTTTAGTGCAGCTTAAGTTGTGCCCCGCTAAACGCTAAAATTTAGCGGGGTCAGACTGCGCATGCGTCCGCACTCTATTCCAGCTTTGCGTTTAGCGATCGCTCGCTATTTTCCGAATTTAGCGGAGACGCAAAACGCTCGCTAAGTTTGTTTAGCGCAAAGAACATGGCGGCTCCCTACAACCAGCCTACAACTGACGGCTGCCCGTTTCGCATCTATCGTGTCGTCTTGCTGCGTTGTGGGACTAGCTGATTCACAATAAATCGTGTTGCTGGTTTTCGCTTTGACAAGACAACAATATTTTCGCTGTGGATTCTAGTTTGACCACATTACACATGAACAACGAAAGCGAAACTCTGCCTCGTCACACTACAGCAACACTTGTGCAATTATTATTGCACGATGTTCTTTTTAATAAATCTTTTTGCGCTTGCGTTGCTTTTTAAGTTACTAACAACGGCCGACGGTTTTGACGCTTTCACTGTTCGCGTTTAGATGGCGCAGCGAAGGTTTGCGTGCCTTGCGTTTTGCGGCGCGTCGTCGTCTCGCGCTATACTAAAGAGCTATGGAACGCTATCGAATAGCACTCCGCAAAAATTTAGCGAGCGTGACTCGCAAGCGCTAACGCAAAAATTTTCCGCAATACTAAATCTACCTATAGTCTGCCAAGTTTGAAAACTGTAGAGACGCTTGTTGAATAGAAAAAAAGGCAAATATTGCAATTTTTGCAAAATCTGTCATATTTATAATTTAAGAAAAAATACTTTCATTTCATGAACGTGCTTCATACAAACCTAGCTCACGTGTCATTAAAAATGATGTGTAGCAGTAAATTGGTGAAGCAGTGGTCGTGGAAGCTGCGACAGTATGCTCTGCGTTTTATGAAAAAGAAAAGTACATATTACTTGGCATGCCACTCTGTGTTTTTGCTCGCGACCCTTGTCCCAGTGGTCCGTTGCAGGTGTTGCTTTACCAGGAAGACGTCGCCGGGTTCTTTAGGGTGAATTTTACTTGTTTCTGTGCGAGCGAGTTCCTCACTTTTCACCAAGTCATAGGTAGTTTGGAACGTCCGGGTGTTGTTCTTAAGCAGCTCTGCTTCTGCCACCCATCCCCTAAGGCATCATCCAAGAATTGCCCGAACTCGGAGGATCCTGCGAGCCTTTTCAGTTATAATGCAAATGTGGCAACTGGCTCATTTTCGAGCTGCGACCGACGGTTGAACCGGAATCTTTCCGCTATCACCAAAGGCTTCGGGGAATAGTAGTAGCCTCTGGAGCAGCTCGGCAAAGTCTTTCTCTTCAGGGTTGGTCGGGGCCAATAAATTTTTCAGCGTGCAGTAGGTCTGTTTTCCAATGGCGGTGACAGACTGATACCTTGAAGTCTTAGCTGAACTGGGTGGCCCGGGCATAATGTTCAAAGCGTTCCGCATAAGAGTCGAAGTCTTCGCCTCCCTCCTCCGTGAATGGCTTGACCCTGCCAAGGGAGGCCATGTCGTTCGGATCCGCACAGGCGCTTCCGCTTCTAGAATACCGATGCCGGGGCCTAGGCAACAGTGGAGGCCTGGCTATCGTTCCCGAGAAGGTCCCACTCTTGTCGCCACAGTAGTATCTTCAAGTCTCGGGAGCGCCCACCAGCCAACACACGTTTATTGCAACTTGCAATACAAGAATGACCCGCAACTCACACACGCGGCGGTTTTATAAGCTAACAGAGAACTAAACAGTGACGCCAGAGAGCCAGCCACTTACGCTCTATCATAGGCATGACACGTACAGCATAGAGTGACGTCAGAGCACGACTAACACAAGATCTGTCTTCGGTGGAATGACACAACAACATGTTGTTGAGGTGAGCTGCTCGGACCATAAAGCCATAGTTGCATTGGGCTGTGTAAAGAGCCAAGGAGAAAGAGCGAATGACAAAAACTCTCTTAGAAACGAAAAGCTCGTGTTTCGCTTCAAACAATAACGAAGCCGTTTATGGTTTTAAACAAACCGTGTATTTAGAAGTAAAATGATCGAAAAATTAAATGTAGTAGAAAGAAGAAAATATGCAAAAGGAATACAATATATCAGAAGTACAGCAAATGTCGCACGGGCAGAGTAACAAAGCGGAAAATTCACAGGCGGGCAAGCCGGCGATCAGTCATTGCTGCAGGGGACTCCCGGAAGGGGACAGCCGAAGCTGTGGCGGTATGGTAGATGCGATGCCCGACGCTGCTGTCAGGAACGCTGCTCACTGTAGAAGCCGTTGACCTGGAGCGCGTTCGGCATCTGCGCTGCTGAACTTGGCGGGTGGCTTGCGCTCGCTAAAGCGGCAGGCTGAATTGCCTTGCGGGAATGTCCTGGCGACGCTCCACCCACGCCACGCCCGAAGGGAGAGGTGGTACAGCCTTAGGCGGTCGACTGCTGAGATGTCAAGTCCGCGACCCGACGGGTCTCTACTTCTGCGCCCTGGTTCCTTGATGGCCCAGCCACGTCTGCCTGGCTATTCTTGCGAACCCGTGGCTCTTCTTTTCGTCGTGTCGCCTCCATGTTCGCCAATTGGCTTCACGCCACCACGCGCAATGACGCATTGCTTTGTCGTCGCCGCCGTTGATGGCATCGGTGGCGCGCACATTAAACACATAGTGTTCTGCGGCCAGTTCACATCATGAGACATGCCCCTCATTCGGGAAAAAAGAACTTTCTAGCTACGTCCTAGAGGTAGTCAATGCTGGTCCACTCAAGATTACCACACTGCACCGCACTTGTAAACACAACAAATATAATTGCCATGCATGCAATCCTACGTAAATGTTCACAAACCCACAAGCAAAACAACGAGAAGAAATCCATGAAGTAAACTAATTCATTGTGAATTTTCCTCGGGGAATAGGATATGTGATTGAGAAATATCCATGGCAGATAAACTGCAAGTACACTATCACGCTACCGTGAAGTCTTATGTTACAACCTACTAATGAAATCAGCACGTGCATTCTCTGAACCTTTAATATGCTGAATAACAAAAGAGTACTCTTGCAATGCCAAACTCCCCCTGCGTACTCTGCTGTTCAGATGCTTGGCCTTTCCAGGCCGAGTTGCCTGCCTGAGTGGGGCAACTCGCAAAGCTCTAAGTCGATTGGCGAGAGTAACTCGTTCCACAAGGATATGTCCGCCACAATCTCGCATGTTCTGCCTGCAGAGGCCGTGCAGGGTGTGCGATAGTCGAGAACCTTTCCCGAGAAGAAACCTCTGGCGCCTTCCCGGTCGACGAGTTCGTCGCGAACGTTCTCATGGCGACGACTCACCTGAGCGTCGGGTTGTCTGACACAAATATCGATGTGACTGAGGGGAGTAGTTTTTTCGATGGCCGCTCCCCTCACAATTGTCATGGCGGTGGCAGTTGGATGTGATACGTGAATGTGCACCTCCTTATTTCGGACATCGGCCAGCGTGCGAGTGAAGTGTACTGTATACTGGTGGAGCGACTCAGAGCTTCAAATAGGCATGTTCCGTCAATTTCTACCTCAGCTGGTAGTGTTGTTTCCGTAAACGGCGGAATTCGGGTTGTCTGCCTTACTCTTCATGGATGTGTAGGCTTCGTTAATGTTAAGCTTCATTATTCGTCCCCATAAACTTATTGTTGCAGTGGTAAAGCTTATTACAGTCCCTGCATGTTGGCACAGGGGCAGCCCACCAAGGAGGTCATAAGGGAGTGAGTCGAGAACGAAAAGTGTCTCCTGTATCTCTAACGGTGCATCTTAATTGCCAGCGGTATTTCGTCAGCTGCTCTGATGAGTTTACTACCGACGTCTGTGATGATAACTGTGGTTGGGCGCATCGTCACCCCGATCCTTGACACGAAGTCTCCTGAGGCCATATTTATAGGGGGACCAGTGTCTATTATCTTGAGGATGTCTTCGCCTTGAAGAGATACCGTAAACGTGATTCAATGAGTGGGCAACTGGTGCGCTGACGGCGCCGGCGGAGTGGCTTTCACTTGTCCGGCGCAGCACTTCCGAGCCCCGTTTTGCTAGTTTCCCTGCCTCTGCAGGGGCAGTTCCCCGCTTGTTTCTTCAAGTGGTTCCCGGCATTGGCGTCTTATATGGCCTGCCTGGTGGCAACGGAAAAAAATAACATGGCCCCTCGCACTCCGAGATTGGTTGTTCGGGAATGTTCGCGCACCATGTGGAGGGATCCTTTCCATGGCGCTTGTCAGTGCCAACGGGTCTCTGCTCCCGATGGCCGAGGCACATCTGCCTGGCTCTTCTTGCGAACCCGTGGCTCTCTTTTTTTCGTCGTGTCACCTCAATGTTCGTTGAACGGCTTCACGCCACCACGTGCAATGACGAATGAATTCGTCGTCGTCGTTGATGGCATCGGTGGCTCGCACTTTAAACACATTGTGTTCTGCGGCCAGTTCACATCATCAGATATGCCCCTCATTTGGGAAAAAGTTATCTTTAATGAAAAAAAAACAACTTTCTAGCTACGTCTTAGAGGTAGTCAACGCTGGTCCACTCAAGATTACCACACTGCACCGCACTTCTAAACACAACAAATATAATCGCCATACATGCAATCCTACGTAAATGTTCACAAACCCACAAGCAAAACAACGAGAAGAAATCCATGAAGTAAACTAATTCATTGTGAATTTTCCATAGTGGAATAGGCTATATGATTGGAGAAGTATGCATGGCAGACAAACTGCAAATACACTACCACGCTTCCATGAAGTCTTATGTTACAACCCACTAATGAAATCAGCACCTGCATTCTCTGAACCTTTAATGTGCTGAATAACAAAAGAGTACTCTTGTAATGCCAAACTTCCCCTGAGTACTCTGCTGTTCAGATGCTTGGCCTTTCCAGGCCGAGTTGCATCTCTGTGTGGGGCTACTCGCATAGCTCCAAGTCGATTGGGGAGAGAAACTCGTTCCACAAGGATATGTCCGCCACAGTCTGGCATGTTCTGCCTGAAGAGGCCGTGCAGGATGTTCGATAGTCGAGGACCTTTCCCGGGAAGAAACCTCTGGCGCCTTCCAGGTCGACGAGTTGGTCGCTAACGTCATGGCGACGACACACCTGAGCGTCGGGTCGACTGGCACAAATAACGATGTGACTGAGGGGAGTAGTTTTTCCTATGGCCGTTCCTCTCACAATTGTCATGGCGGTGGCTGTTGGATCTGATACGCGAATGTGCACCTCCTTATTTCGGACATTGGCCAGCGTACGAGTAACGTGTTGTGTATGCTGGTGGAGCTACTCAGAGCTTCAATGAGGCATGTTCCGTCCATTTCTACCTGAGCTGGTAGTGTTGTTTCCGTAAACGGCGGAATTCGGGCTTTGTCACGGCAATAGGTTATTGCCTTACCATTCATGGATGTGTAGGCTTCGTTAATGTTAAGCTTCATTATTCGTCCGCATAAACTTATTGTTGCAGTGGTAAAGCTTATCACAGTCCCTGCATGTTGGCACAGGGGCAGCCCACCAAGGAGGTCATAAGGGAGTGAGTCGAGAACGAAAAGTGTCTCCTGTATCTCTACCGGTGCATCTTAATTGCCAGCGGTATTTCGTCAGCCGCTCTGATGAGTTTACTACCGACGTCTGATGATAGCTGTGGTTGGGCGCATCGTCACCCCTATCCTTGACACGAAGTCTCCTGAGGCCATATTTATAGGGGGACCAGTGTCTATTATCTTTAGGATGTCTTCGCCTTGAAGAGATACCGTAAACGTGATTCAATGAGTGGGCAACTAGTGCGCGCTGACGGCGCCGGCGGAGTGGCTTTCACTTGTCCGGCGCAGCACTTCCGAGCCCCGTTTTGCTAGTTTCCCTGCCTCTGCAGGGGCAGTTCCCCGCTTGTTTCTTCAAGTGGTTCCCGGCATTGGCGTCTTATATGGCCTGCCTGGTGGCAACGGAAAAAAATAACATGGCCCCTCGCACTCCGAGATTGGTTGTTTGGGAATGTTCGCGCAGCATGTGGAGGGATCCTTTCCATGGCGCTTGTCAGTGCCGACGGGTCTCTACTCCCGATGGCCGAGGCACATCTGCCTGGCTCTTCTTGCGAACCCGTGGCTCTCTTTTTTTCGTCGTGTCGCCTCAATGTTCGCCGAACGGCTTCACGCCACCACGTGCAATGACGAATGAATTCGTCGTCGTCGTTGATGGCATCGGTGGCTCGCACTTTAAACACATTGTGTTCTGCGGCCAGTTCACATCATCAGATATGCCCCTCATTTGGGAAAAAGTTATCTTTAATGAAAAAAAAACAACTTTCTAGCTACGTCTTAGAGGTAGTCAACGCTGGTCCACTCAAGATTACCACACTGCACCGCACTTGTAAACACAACAAATATAATCGCCATACATGCAATCCTACGTAAATGTTCACAAACCCACAAGCAAAACAACGAGAAGAAATCCATGAAGTAAACTAATTCATTGTGAATTTTCCATAGGGGAATAGGCTATATGATTGGAGAAATATGCATGGCAGACAAACTGCAAATACACTACCACGCTTCCATGAAGTCTTATGTTACAACCTACTAATGAAATCAGCACCTGCATTCTCTGAACCTTTAATATGCTGAATAACAAAAGAGTACTCTTGTAATGCCAAACTTCCCCTGAGTACTCTGCTGTTCAGATGCTTGGCCTTTGCAGACCGAGTTGCATCTCTGTGTAGGGCTACTCGCATAGCTCCAAGTCGATTGGCGAGAGAAACTCGTTCCACAAGGATATGTCCGCCACAGTCTGGCATGTTCTGCCTGAAGAGGCCGTGCAGGGTGTTCGATAGTCGAGGACCTTTCCCAAGAAGAAACTTCTGGCGCCTTCCAGGTCGACGAGTTGGTCGCTAACGTCATGGCGACGACACACCTGAGCGTCGGGTGGACTGGCACAAATAACGATGTGACTGAGGGGAGTAGTTTTTCCGATGGCCGTTCCTCTCACAATTGTCATGGCGGTGGATGTTGGATCTGATACGTGAATGTGCACCTCCTTATTTCGGACATTGGCCAGCGTACGAGTAATGTGTTGTGTATGCTGGTGGAGCTACTCAGAGCTTCAATTAGGCATGTTCCGTCCATTTCTACCTGAGCTGGTAGTGTTGTTTCCGTAAACGGCGGAATTCGGGCTGTGTCACGGCAATAGGTTATTGCCTTACCATTCATGGATGTGTAGGCTTCGTTAATGTTAAGCTTCATTATTCGTCCGCATAAACTTATTGTTGCAGTGGTAAAGCTTATCACAGTCCCTGCATGTTGGCACAGGGGCAGCCCACCAAGGAGGTCATAAGGGAGTGAGTCGAGAACGAAAAGTGTCTCCTGTATCTCTACCGGTGCATCTTAATTGCCAGCGGTATTTCGTCAGCCGCTCTGATGAGTTTACTACCGACGTCTGTGATGATAGCTGTGGTTGGGCGCATCGTCACCCCGATCCTTGACACGAAGTCTCCTGAGGCCATATTTATAGGGGGACCAGTGTCTATTATCTTAGGATGTCTTCGCCTTGAAGAGATACCGTAAACGTGATTCAATGAGTGGGCAACTGGTGCGCGCTGACGGCGCCGGCGGAGTGGCTTTCACTTGTCCGGCGCAGCACTTCCGAGCCCCGTTTTGCTAGTTTCCCTGCCTCTGCAGGGGCAGTTCCCCGCTTGTTTCTTCAAGTGGTTCCCGGCATTGGCGTCTTATATGGCCTGCCTGGTGGCAACGGAAAAAAATAACATGGCCCCTCGCACTCCGAGATTGGTTGTTTGGGAATGTTCGCGCAGCATGTGGAGGGATCCTTTCCATGGCGCTTGTCAGTGCCGACGGGTCCCTACTCCCGATGGCCGAGGCACATCTGCCTGGCTCTTCTTGCGAACCCGTGGCTCTCTTTTTTTCGTCGTGTCGCCTCAATGTTCGCCGAACGGCTTCACGCCACCACGTGCAATGACGAATGAATTCGTCGTTGTCGTTGATGGCATCGGTGGCTCGCACTTTAAACACATTGTGTTCTGCGGCCAGTTCACATCATCAGATATGCCCCTCATTTGGGAAAAAGTTATCCTTAATGAAAAAAAAAACAACTTTCTAGCTACATCTTAGAGGTAGTCAATGCTGGTCCACTCAAGATTACCACACTGCACCGCACTTGTAAACACAACAAATATAATCGCCATACATGCAATCCTACGTAAATGTTCACAAACCCACAAGCAAAACAACGAGAAGAAATCCATGACGTAAACTAATTCATTGTGAATTTTCAATAGGGGAATAGGCTATATGATTGGAGAAATATGCATGGCAGACAAACTGTAAATACACTACCACGCTTCCATGAAGTCTTATGTTACAACCTACTAATGAAATCAGCACCTGCATTCTCTGAACCTTTAATATGCTGAATAACAAAAGAGTACTCTTGTAATGCCAAACTTCCACTGAGTACTCTGCTGTTCAGATGCTTGGCCTTTCCAGGCCGAGTTGCATGTCTGTGTGGGGCTACTCGCATAGCTCCAAGTCGATTGGGGAGAGAAACTCGTTCCACAAGGATATGTCCGCCACAGTCTGGCATGTTCTGCCTGAAGAGGCCGTGCAGGGTGTTCGATAGTCGAGGACCTTTCCCGGGAAGAAACCTCTGGCGCCTTCCAGGTCGACGAGTTGGTCGCTAACGTCATGGCGACGACACACCTGAGCGTAGGGTGGACTGGCACAAATAACGATGTGACTGAGGGGAGTAGTTTTTCCTATGGCCGTTCCTCTCACAATTGTCATGGCGGTGGCTGTTGGATCTGATACGCGAATGTGCACCTCCTTATTTCTGACATTGGCCAGCGTACGAGTAATGTGTTGTGTATGCTGGTGGAGCTACTCAGAGCTTCAATGAGGCATGTTCCGTCCATTTCTACCTGAGCTGGTAGTGTTGTTTCCGTAAACGGCGGAATTCGGGCTTTGTCACGGCAATAGGTTATTGCCTTACCATTCATGGATGTGTAGGCTTCGTTAATGTTAAGCTTCATTATTCGTCCGCATAAACTTATTGTTGCAGTGGTAAAGCTTATCACAGTCCCTGCATGTTGGCACAGGGGCAGCCCACCAAGGAGGTCATAAGGGAGTGAGTCGAGAACGAAAAGTGTCTCCTGTATCTCTACCGGTGCATCTTAATTGCCAGCGGTATTTCGTCAGCCGCTCTGATGAGTTTACTACCGACGTCTGTGATGATAGCTGTGGTTGGGCGCATCGTCACCCCGATCCTTGACACGAAGTCTCCTGAGGCCATATTTATAGGGGGACCAGTGTCTATTATCCTTAGGATGTCTTCGCCTTGAAGAGATACCGTAAACGTGATTCAATGAGTGGGAAACTGGTGCGCGCTGACGGCGCCGGCGGAGTGGCTTTCACTTGTCCGGCGCAGCACTTCCGAGCCCCGTTTTGCTAGTTTCCCTGCCTCTGCAGGGGCAGTTCCCCGCTTGTTTCTTCAAGTGGTTCCCGGCATTGGCGTCTTATATGGCCTGCCTGGTGGCAACGGAAAAAAATAACATGGCTCCTCACACTCCGAGATTGGTTGTTCGGGAATGTTCGCGCAGCATGTGGAGGGATCCTTTCCATGGCGCTTGTCAGTGACCATGGGTCTCTACTCCCGATGGCCGAGGCACGTCTGCCTGGCTCTTCTTGCGAACCCGTGGCTCTCTTTTTTTCGTCGTGTCGCCTCAATGTTTGCCGAACCGCTTCACGCCACCACGTGCAATGACGAATGAATTCGTCGTCGTCGTCGTCATTGATGGCATCGGTGGCTCGCACTTTAAACACATTGTGTTCTGCGGCCAGTTCACATCATCAGACATGCCCCTCATTCGGGAAAAAGTTATCTTTAATAAAAACAAAACTTTCTAGCTACATCTTAGAGGTAGTCAACGCTGGTCCTCTCAAGATTACCACATGTAAACATAACAAATATAATCGCCATACATACAATCCTACGTAAATGTTCACAAACCCACAAGCAAAACAACGAGAAGAAATCCATGAAGTAAACTAATTCATTGTGAATTTTCCGCAGGGGAATAGGCTATATGATTGGAGAAATATGCATGACAGACAAACTGCAAATACACTACCACGCTTCAGTGAAGTCTTATGTTACAACCTACTAATGAAATCAGCACCTGCATTCTCTGAACCTTTAATATGCTGAATAACAAAAGAGTACTCTTGTAATGCCAAACTTCCCCTGAGTACTCTGCTGTTCAGATGATTGGCCTTTCCAGGCCGAGTTGCATCTCTGTGTGAGGCTACTCGCATAGCTCCAAGTCGATTGGGGAGAGAAACTCGTTCCACAAGGATATGTCCGCCACAGTCTGGCATGTTCTGCCTGAACAGGCCGTGCAGTGTGTTCGATAGTCGAGGACCTTTCCGGAGAAGAAACCTCCAGGTTGACGAGTTGGTTGCGAACGTTGTCATGGCGACGACACACCTGAGCGTCGGGTGCACTGACAGGAATATCGATGTGACTGAGGGGAGTAGTTTTTCCGATGGCCGTTCCCCTCACAATTGTCATTGCGGTGGCTGTTGGATCTGATACGCGAATGTGCACCTCCTTATTTCGGACATAGGTCAGCGTACGAGTAACGTGTAGTGTTTGCTGGTGGAGCGAATCAAAGCTTCAATTAGGCGTGTTCTGTCCATTTCTACCTCAGCTGGTAGTGTTGTTTCCGTAAACGGCGGAATTCGGGTTGTCTCACGGCAATAGGTTACTGCCTTACTCTTCATGGATCTTCCGGCTTCGTTAATGTTAAGCTTCATTATTCGTCCGCATAATCTTATTGTTGCAGTGGTGAAGCTTATTACAGTCCCTGCATGTTGGCACAGGGCAGCCCGCCAAGGAGGTCATAAGGCGGTGAGTCCAGAACAAAAAGTGTCTTCTGTATCCTTACCGGTGCATATAATTGCCAGCGGTATTTCGTCAGCCTGCTGAGATGAGTTTACTACCAACGTCTGTGATGATAGCTGTGGTTGGGCGCATCATCACCCCGATCCGTGACACGAAGTCTCCTGAGTCCATATTTATAGGGGGACGAGTGTCTATTATCATTAGGATGTCTTCGCCTTGAAGAGATACCGTAAGCGGGATTCAATGAGTGGGCAAATAGTGCGCGCTGACGGCGCCGCCTGAGTGGCTTTCACTTGTCCGGGACGGCACTCCCGAGCCCCTTTTTGGCAGTGTCCCTGCCTCTGCTAGAGGCAGTTTCCTGCTTTTTTCTTCAAGCGGTTCCCGGAATGGGTGTCATGGCCTGCATGGTGGCAACGGAAACAAATAACCTGGCTTCTCGCATTCCGTGATTGGTTGTTCGAGAATCTTCGGGCAACGTGTTGTAGAATCCTTTCCATGGCGCTTGTCAGTGCCTTAATACTCTCGTATAGGAACGTGAGCATCTGTGACTAACCAGGGGTGTTCGTTTTCTGCGTATTGGCGTGCCCCTCAAAACTGCCGCTGTGATTGTGTCTAGCCGCTAACATGCCTGTGCCTAGGCTGGCATTGGTACCGGTCGCGAATGCGGAATTTTCTTTATTCACGTTGCGCAACATAACTCATTATGGCGCTCAAACGTTCCATCCACAGCTCGTTCTATATCACTGGAATCCATGGTTATTTCATCCCAGGACGAAATGAAAGTTACCGTTCAACAGGATGTCGGTGTCGTCCGCACAAGAAATCTCTCAAACACCGGCGCTTCGTATTTACACTGATGGCTCTTATACAATACTTTCAGCAGAGGCAGCTTACATCGCGTTAACGGGGATCCGAGGGTAGCGGGTATTAAAAATTACGCATTCAAGATGCTACTAGTCCGTATGCGACAGAACTTCCAGCATTTTATGAAGCGCTTCGATGTGCCGCCAACAAACACAAAAAAACGATCTATATATACACGGACTGCTTGTCATTATTAAAAAACCTAGCCAGTTTACATGATAACGATGAGCGCATTCGGACTATCAAGTTCTTGCTTCGTAACGTCATTTCTAAAGGCTTGGTAATTAAATTAGTCCATGTACCCGCGCACGTCGGAATCTTGGCCAATGAACTTGCAGATAATGCAACTTCTTCAGCTGCGCAATCGGGCTCTGTGCGCTATTCGAAAATGTCGATTCACACGGTTCGGACTCAGTTCTACAAAATATTAAGTTCTTATCGGCATAGAGATTGGTAAACTCAGGAATCTGAGTAGTTATTTCATTGGATACCAAGCATTTAAGAAATCCCAAAATGGTTTCCCCCCATAAATCCTTGACTCAATTATTGACTGGTCACAGCCACTTTCAGTACTATTTAAAACGTTTTAACTTAACATCTGAAACATGCGCCTGTGGACAAATATGCAATGAGCAGCAGCACTACTTTAATGAATGCACACTCACTAAACACTTGACACATTTCTGTTTCACCCACAACCATAGAATAACACGTGAAGAATACCCTACACTTCTACAAAACAAGAGGACATGTGCATGTCTGCTACAGATCATATCAATCATGCAAACGTCTGTTGAGAATGACACCACCTCAACACCACACTGATGCAACATAATGCCGTACACTCCCGTTTCACTTATACCTACCACCCTGTTTCACCAATTCCTCTAATTATCCTCATTATCACTCATGTTGATTGGCATATATGTTTACTGATATTTTCGCTTCTTAAGCCGAACAAGGTGGGGATTCTCCAGCGATCATAGCAGAAGCATAATTGCCACATAATCACACCACCGTTATATCTCACGCCATGACCGCGCCGCGCAAGCCTACCATCGGGTAGGCTTGCGCAGATTACTGAGCGACGACACCAGTGGCCATATTCGCCCACAGAGGGCCATTTTTTATGTTATATCAAAAAGGAAGCTTGGGAAACATTTCCCCTATTTATGTATTTTGAATTGGTTTAAGCCCGTTGTACCTCACGGTGGTACGGGCTACCCCACGTTATTTTTTTTTTCTTGTTCCATCTGGCGAACAAACTAGCACACACATTATTTGCGGTTTCACGTATGTGGGATTTGATTAGATGGTTGTTTCTGCGCTTCGGTCACAAAACAAACTGTCTATATTCCGTACACACACACACATACATCATTTGTGGCTTCGAAAATGTGGGCTTTCGGTCACGTGCTTGCCGTAGCGTTCGGTTCTCGGGCACTGTAGTGGGCAAATACCAGTAGCATAGGCGAACCATTCCTTTAGGACTGCACGCTAAGCACGAGGTGAGGCTTCAAGAACACAACGATGTTGCAGAAAGTACGCACAGAAAGTATGCGAACACTTCCTACGCGACTACATTCGCACCGAGGCTTTTTCCTTCGTCCGCTGCACGAACGCGAACCAGATGGCGCGACCACCATATATTGTTTACTTCTACGCCATGATAAGCGGGAGCCACTGTTGCGCACAGAAAAATATTTTTAGTGGATAATTTCAGTCTTCGGCAGTAAACAGTTACTAGGAAAGCGTTATCGGTAACCAGTTAGTTTTTAGTAACTTATAATGTAACACTTACGTTTTACGCTGTAACTGTAACTGGAAATACCGTTACAGTTACTTCCTTTAACAAATTACTCAGCAGCAACACTCCTTCAAAGCAGGGCTCGTCAGTGTTGCGATACAAGACTATGGCGATGTTTCTCATGAATATTTATGACTATGTGTATCTCGGTATCTAGACAAAGTTCCAAAATGTATTTGTATCTCACTACTGGAATACCTTTACGATGTATCACTTGTTCGCGATGCTGTGGAGGACATGGACGTCTCATTGCTTTCTCTCTCTCTCTCTTTTTGAAATGGGCTGACGTGTTTCCGGGACGAAAACGAAGACGTTTTTTTCTATGAAGGCAAGCAAAACACCGCCGGTCATCGACAAAAAAGTGCGGCGAAGGGTTCTTTTGCCCGCCGCCATGCAGAGAAAGGTGCGTGTCATGACAGTATGGTTGGCGTAAGTCACGAAAGTCGCTGTTGTTTAGAGACCTGTGCAGCACCCTTAATTTCGTTCGCGCGGCTAGGCATTTCTTCATGACTACCCCACGGAAACCACCCAGAAACGGACGCTTTCCAATGCCTCGTACATATTGAGTTGCCAAAGCGGCGGTCTATCCAAAAAGCACTTCCCAAGGTTCCGGCAGCAATGTGGTTCGAACGGCCCTATCCTCTTTGTCGCGTCTCAAGATGAGCTCCCATTTCATTTACGAGTGTGCAGCAGTCCTTTGTGGCACCAGACTGTCCCAGCTTATTTTGTAAATAAATTGCCGACCATGAGAAAAGAAACTGTTACGGAAAATGAGGCGTACGCAACGATTCCTGGTGTCGGGCTTTTTTGTGAGCCCCATTCCATTCCTTTTATCTGGCGCTTTGCTAAAAGCAGCTTCGACTAACCGCACACCTTCACACCTTTCCGTTGAAAGAACTACATAGTTTCGTTTGCGGTGTATTAATTTTTTTACAGTAACGGAAAAGTAACGTCGTTACTTTTTAGCAGTAACTGTAACACTGTTAGTCTTTACTGGTAACGTGCCCATGACTGAATATGTCACTTCAAACAATTGAACATGAGCTGGGATAACTTGAAGAATTTAATCCACCTGCACATTCATTAAATTTACAGCATTTAGCTGCAACAGAACGTGATCATCAGTAGCATGTTTATTTACAAATGTAGCAATACCACGAGAAATCACAAACTGAGAGCAGTCTCATTGCGAACTAATTAAGCGAATTACTAATGTGGTGCTGCGGTGTGTTGCAGTCAACTATACAGCAAAAATGCCTTCAGTGGCACAGAGAGATATGTGTGTACCAATAAGGCATTGTAAGATAATGTAAGGCCTCACTATATGCATGTTACCAATTCAGACATAGAATGTCCCTGTTTCCAGCCACTTGGTGTGGTAGTCGATCATGACTATCGCGTGGCGATTTCCTTTGGACGATGCTGTCAAGGGTCCCAGGAAGTCCATGCCTATCCTGCAGAAATGGCCACGGTACTGGCGGCAAGGGTCGTAACAGACCGGCAGACTTTATGGGCGGCGTTTTCCCCCTCTGGCAGCCTGGACATGACGCGACACATTTTGTAATGTCGGCAAACATCTTAGGCCAGTAGTACCTTTGGCACATCTTGTCAAGGGTCCTCTACATGTCCAAGTGCCCTGCGGTAATATCATCATGACAGGATACCAGAATCTCGCGCCGTAGAGGTCTGGACACTGCTAGGGCTAGTCTGTCTTCCTCGAAGCCCTTTGCACGCCTGAAGAGCACATCTTCCTCCAAACTAAACACCCTTGCTGCGCGACGAACCTTCCTCGGAGCCGTGCCCTCGGGGTTCTACAGGTGGTCGATTATTTGCTTCAAGGAACGGGTCTTCTCTCTGGAGACCAATCACCCTTTGTCTTCCCTCTGTCACGACAAGTAGGGGCATCTCTTCCTCGAAGGCCGCTACAGGATCATATGGGAGACGGGAGAGAGCATCTGCGTTTGAATTCTTCCTCCCCGTCTGATGACGGATAGTGACGTTGAATTCCTGTAGGAGTAGGCTCCACCGTGTTAGCCTCCCACGTGGATTATTGGTGGTCATTAGCCATGTCGAGCTGTCCTGGTCTGTAACAACGGTAAAGGGGATACCCAACAGATATGCTATGAATTGCCTGGTAGCGAATACCACTGCGAGACACTCCTGCTCCGTGACAGTACTTTTCCTCTGCTTTGTTCGGGTCGTGGCTTGCGTAGCCGACAACATGCTCGATGTCGCCATCGTTCTGCACTAGTACTGCACCGATGACATAGCCGCAGGCGTCCGTCTGTACCTCCACCGGTAGGTGGGGATTAAACAGGCGAAGGACAGGTCTGTTGGTCAGGCACCGTTTCAACAGTTCAAACGTGGTCTGGAACTCTTCACTCCAGTTGCAGGCCTTTCCTGTCTTTGTAAGTTCGGTGAGTGGGCGTCAGATGCGGGAGAAGTTTTTTGCGAAGCTTATGTAGTAATTGCAGAGGCCCAAGAAACTGTGGACTTGTTCACATTCTGGGGCCGAGCGACTTCACGGCCGAGCTACTGTACGGACGTTATCCGGGTCTCCCTTGATAGTTCACCCGTCACACATGTGTCCCAGGTATCGGATGCTGTCAGCTGCAATGTGACACTTCTTAGGTTGTACCCTCACTACAGACCTCAGGTGGTATTCAGCGGTTTTGTAGCAGATTATTATATCATCGGGTTTGCGAGACAGACTTTCTGCTGTTGGCTGGCGAGGAACTTGTTTATCATTCTCTGGAAAGTTGCCGCCGCGTTATACAAGCCGATGTGGAGGTCGGTAAACTCGTACAGTCCCGTCCCTGTTGAGAACGCAGTCTTCTCTTAATCTGATCCTCTTATGGGTAACTGCCAATATCCAGACGCCATGTCCAAAGTCGTGAAGAAGCAGTACACCTGCAGCAGGTTGCTGCATTCAGCTTCCTATAGTCCACACAAAAGCACCATGCCCCGTCACGCTTTCGCACGAGGACTTCCGGTGGCGACCAAGGGCTCGTAGATTCGCGAGTGACACCCTGGGCAAGCATATCACTGACTTGGTCCTGCATGATCTGCCAGCGTACGAGCCACGTGTGGTCTATCCTTGCTGGTGGAGCGACTCAGAGGTTCAATTAGGCACGTCTAGACTGGGAAGAAAAGGCAGTTCGAATAGACGGAGAATATGTAAGCAATTTAAGATTTGCAGACGACATTATTCTCTTTAGCAATGATGGAGACGAATTACAAAACATGATTGATGACTCACGATATGTCTAAGCGCCCGGCACGTTTCGCTCGAGTCAACGGAGTGAACTGACGACGGTGATAAAGCATGGCATAACCACAACCTTCATTTCAAACAGACATAGGCACTTAAACACACAGGAGAATTAAACACACAGAGTAACAGAAATAAATGGGTGGGTCCCATCAACAAAACAATCACTAGGTCCTACACTCCCCAGTCATACGCGTCCCTAACCATATCGCGTCCTGTAGCGTCTACCTGATGGTCGGTAGGAAAAGTGTCCGCTGCTTACAGTTCCGTCGGATGCGCTGGCGCGGGACCGTCGTTCGTCGTATGCGTCGCTTTGTCGTCTCTACTAATGCAGGAAGGCGCTGCTGCGCAAAGGAGGCTAGGTGCTCGGTCGTTGCCCACCTCTGGACCCTAAGTCGTTGGCAGAACAGACTGGCAGCCGCAGGTCCGGGCTCGTCTATTGTCGGCGGTCAACGCACTGACTTGTCCCGGCAGCACACTGTACTGCCGGCCAGCTGGACGACCGGATCATGAGGCCAGCAGCTCGTCCAGGCTAGAAGTCAGGCGGGCCTCCATGCTCTACGGGACTGGGGCAAGACTCAGGCTTCTCGGGCCATCCTTCTTCTCTGCCGTCCTGGCCACAGCGCTCTCTTGGGCTCGCCCGTCTTTTTCCGATGGCGTCTCCAAGCGCATATTCCCTTCTTTGTCATCTTCAATTTGCTTTTATCCTTCACGTTCCATTCCATTCATTTCTGCTGGCGTCCTGGTCTCCCTTAACGACTTTTCGTGTCATCCCTGACAAAATGGCCCCCATTTTCCCGAGTTTTTTCTCTCCAAAAGCTTCCTTCCCAACGAACACCACAGCTCACCTTTGCCCGTCACCAACACTTCACTGCACCATCACCGCACTTCACCACCACGCAAGTCACATGTCGTCGAATATTCTGCACTGTCACCACACTGCACCGTCATATACGTCACATCTCGTTGAGTATCGTCGAATCACACCCCACCAATAAAAACACACACACACACACACACACAAAATCACGCACACGTTGAAGCACTGTTGCAGTAAAAGAGTAATACTATCTGCATCAGTTGTGACTCGCTCCTTAATGCATCGCTATACTCATAAAATCAGCTCCAACATTGTCTTTACCCTTAATGTAGTGCATAGAAAAGTTATACTCTTGGAGTGCCAGGCTCCAACACATGACTTTTGCGCTGTTATGCTTTACCCGGTTTAAATATTCCAGTGGCTGATGGTCCGTTTCCACCACAAACTGAGTTTCGTACAAATGAATGTGAAACCGTTTTCCGGCCATATTAAGGAATAACATTCCTTTTCTACTGTCGCATAGTAGTTCCTCTCCCTGTCATTCAATTTCCTACTTGCGTAGAGCACGGGGTGTAATGCGCCATCCACCTCTTGCAATAGCACAGTCCCTAGACACCTGTCTGATGCATCTCTTTTTAACACGAACTGTTTGCTAAGATCTGGTGCCAACAAAACTGAGGGTTCCACCATACATTTCTTCAGTCGATCGAAAGCGTTTTGATGGCATTCCAACCACGACAGTATATTCTGGGCACTCTTTTTCGTGAGATCGGTTAGAGGACTTGCTATCTCTGCGTACCGCGAAATAAACTCTATAATAGCCTGTAAGTCCCAAGAATGACCTGAGTTGTTTGATACTGAATGGCCGAAGTGCACACTGTATCTTTTCCAGTGTTCCGTCCTGTGTAGCAACGCGGCCCATACCCAGGGTATGACCAAGGAACGTGACAGCACTGAACCCAAGTTGGCACTTGTTTGGCTTCACGGTGAGCTTCGCCTCCCGAAGTCTACGAAACACTTCCCTTAATGTTTCAAACTGTTCTGACCAGGAATCCGTTGCTACTCAGATGTCGTCTATGTAATACTCCAATTGCGCAGTCCCTAAAGTATTTGCATGAGCTTAGTAAAGGTTTGTGCGGCCGTCTTTAGCCCAAACGGCATAAGCTGGAATTGAAATAATTCTCTGGCGCATGTGAACGCAGTCTTCTCTTTCGATTCCTCGTCCAGGGGTATCTGCCAATATTCTTTCGTTAGGTCGAGTTTCCAAAAATACTTTTTGCTCGCGACCTTCGCAAAGACTGCATCAACCTGTGGTATTGGCTCCGCGTCATTCACGAGCAGCTTGTTTAGTTGCCGAAAATCGACACATACTCTGTTGGTTCCGTCCTCCTTTTTTACCATCGCTAAAGGCGTGTTGTATGCAGATGTGGAGCGCTCAGTCACACCCAGCTCTAGCATCTGTCCAAACTCATTATCTATGTCCTTTTGTACCGCTAGTGGAAGAGGGTACTGCTTCACCTTGACAGGCTTGTTCGTTGTGAATGGAATTTTACATTTGAGCACCGTCGTCTCTGCCGGCAGTTCTGAAAAGATCTCACCAAATTCCTCCAACGCTCCATCTACTTCCCCTTTTTGTGTGTCATTTAAAGTGGGATTCACCAAGACTTTTCCTCGCCCCATAGTTTCCTTTTTCATGTAAGTAAGAATTTCAGCTTCGTGTGAGCTGTCGGTATTGTCTTCTGTGATGACCATCCCTTTTACCTCCACTTCCTGATCTGAATGCCTCTCTTCGTATTTCTTTAGCATATTGATGCGCAGTGTTTTCTTTCTTTGTTCGATTTCCAGTTCAAAATCTACGCCGCTTACTCTTCTTTTTACCTCAAGTGGTCCTTTCCAGCTCATCGTGAGTTTATTGCTCTCATTTGGCAGCAATATCAGAGCCTTATCCGCGACCTGAAGCACTGTCCTTCGACTTTTCTCATCATAATATTTCTTGTCCGATGTCTGTGCTTCTACGAGACTTTCCCGAGCGAGGCGGCATGTTTCTTCTAGCTTGTCCCTTATTCGAGCAAGTAAGCATACAGGAATTCTTGCTCTTCCTTAAATCCTTGCTCGACCAAACCTCTCGCAAAGCCATTAGTGGTCCTCTCAAGGCTTTTCCATAAATCAGCTCAAATGGAGAAAATCCAGTACTCGCCTGCGGCACTTCTCGGTATGCAAACAAGAGTGCAGGCAGATACCGATACCACTCCTTGGGTTTCTGCTGGCACATTTTCCGCAACATGCTCTTTAACGTTTCATTCAACCTTTCCACCAACCCATTACATAGATGGTGGTATGGGGTCGTTAACAGGTGTCGCAGAGACAACATTCACAAATTTCAGCCATCAATTCCGAGGTAAAGTATGTTCCCCTATCCGTCAATATCTGTCTCGGGACTCCATACTGTGTAAACATTTCCACAAGAGCTTAAGCAATTGTTACTGTATCCACCCTTTGAATTGGGATCGCCTCGGGATAACTAGTTGCAGCATCCACCATTGTAAGGATGTACGTCTTTCCTTTATGAGATGCTGGTTTAATCGGGTCGATAATATCGACTGCGACCCTTTAAAATGGTGGCTCAATAAACGGCATAGTACCTAACGGTAGCTTTGATACGAGCCCTTTTGGGCTCCTGTCAAAGCTACCGTTAAGCGGATGGTGCAAGTCGACGATCCGAGTGCAGGCGAATTGCAATGTAAGGCGTCTCTATCTCTCGCTGCTTTCTTCTGCCCCTCTTTAGCCGCGTGATAAGAGAGCCATTAACAACTGTTACGGTGCTCCAACGTTTGTGGCCGCCACTTTCATGCAATAAACATCGCCTCCGAGATCCGGTGAGTGTAGCGTTTCCAGTTACGGCTCCCAGATGGGGCGACAGTCTGTTAGCCTCCGCCAATTTGGCCGTCGGCTTGTCCAGATTTCGGAACACAGTTTGGCAACTGGTATGATTGAAGAACTTTGCGTTTCGCTGGAGTCAGCGAAGTGAACCGACGAAGGTGATAAGGTGTGATATAACCACAACCTTCATTTCAAATAGACATAGACACAATTAAACACACAGAGTAAAACAAATAAATGGGTGGGTCTCATCAACAAAACACTTACTAATTCCAACACTACCCGGTCGTCCCTAACCATATCGCGTCATGTAGAGTCTACGTAAAGGACGGTAGGGAAAGTGTCCTCCGCTTACAGTTCCGTCGGATGCGCTGGCGCGGGACCGTCGTTCGTCGTGTCCGTCGCTTTGTCGTCTGTAGTTGCTTTCACACGAAGACTACCGCACGAGGTTTATTTTGGTTTTATTATGCAGCGCGAATGGATCACTTGAGCAGCGATGGGCGATGTGCAGCTTCATCAACTTTTAACTAGGCGATCGAGGTCTTTTCATATTCCTTGCCTGCTTAGTTACAAGTTTTGTGCTCACAACGCAATGTTATTACGTATGAACACGGCAAGCGTGCAAGCATTATATTGCAACCACTGTATCAAATATAGTTTTAAATCGGCCCGCAGTTCTACCGAATGCTATCGGTGCACATTTTTGGTATCGGCATTTTTACTCAAGCAAAAAGAAGGTTATTTCTACCTATCGCCGACCTGTGAAAAGTGAGATATTGTTTTGCTGCGTGTCCACGTCACCCTTTTGGTGTGACGTACGCACCTCATACAAACATGCAGTACCAAGCATAATTATTCACACTGTTACTTTCGTTTACTACGAATATAGGTAAGCTGAAGAAACCATACACTCCCTCCTATAGCTCAGAAATCTTAGAGTGTTGAGTAATGAAAAGGGCGTAATGTGACAATGTTACATTTTAATATTGAAGTGTGGTGAAGAAAGCACCAGGGAGAAATGTGTCCATTCTTCATAGCTGTTGATTTCGTTAAGATGGACGCAATAGTCAGCTAATAATTCGATCTCAAATGGTGCCCTAATAAGTTATAACTTCCATAAATGTGTCCTGGGATCCTGGAAAAGGCCCTTTGGGTTCTGGAAGATGTAGACCTTGGGCTCCGGGATGGGATGAGCCGCCAAGCCAACACTTACAGAGGCAATAATAATGACCAGCCACGCGTCACGATCCGCTTCTACTGCGTCAACGAACACCGCTCAACTTCGTCTCGGAGAGTGCAGTCCTTCAACAGCTCGCCGAATGACCCGAGCTTATCCCCATCGCAGTATGCCATCAGGCTGCCGCTTTTGACGACGACCTCTTGGTCAAAGCTGGTTACCGTGCCCTCGTACTTCGAGGTCGACCAGCATGTGCCCCTGATGCCCGATAGCTTCCTCCGGGTGGAGAAGTCCTTGGGATCAACGAGAAGTACCGCGATGTCGTGGCCTGACGGAAAAGCCTCGTCCCCGCTGTCGCTCGACCGACGAGACTCACTGCACTGTGCCTTTCTCACGTTGGTGGCTCAAACCACTCGGAATAGGCGGAGGCCGGGCTCGAGGTTTGGCAGGGCATCGAACAGCCCTTCGCTCCCGGCCTTCAATAGGTCGTTCAAACCATTCTCCGCTACAGGCAAGGATTTGTCCACGACACTGCCTGCGACATTCAGGAGATCATGAGGTGCGTTGCCCCTGCCGAGATGTTGATTCTCTGGCGACTTGAGGACATTCACTGAGCTGGTGTTGAGAAACTTGTCAGATGCGCGCACTCTATCGTCAGCACTCACGGCGAGCCTGCCTTGAAACCACCTCGCGACCAAGCGTATGCTGTCCTGTGTAGCAGGAAATTGGTGAAGCAGTGGTCGTGGAAGCTGCGACAGTATGCTCTGCGTTTTATGGAAAAAAAAGTACATGTTACTCTTTTTGCAGAGTCTGGACTGGCCACGTATATCACTCTCTTTATTGATACTCATCAACTCTCTTTTCGCTGCAGAGTGCTGCACTGTGAGAGTGCACATTGACTCTCTCGCGAAGATTCTACGGCTATTAAGCAAAGTATAATATGACCGCTGCTGAGTCACTTGACTTGAGGATAGGGCAACGTAACCATACCAAATGAGTGAAATGACTCTGGAAAATAAGTACTCTAAGTCAGACAGGTGACTCTATATATAGTGTCGCAAGACTACTGACGGGGAGAGTCGAGTATTAATCCTAGACGAGTCAAAAGACTCTGTTGCCCCAAGTGGGGGCAAAGGCACTTGCATTTTTCGCATTATATTCAGGAAACACCAAAAACATTACGTAGTATTTGGAGCACGGCAAAATGACCGCAAAAGATTGTCTGCAGTTCCAAATTTTCTGGGAGAAATATTTTCCTAAACGCACACAATTATTTAAAAGTAACATTTCTTACACACATATCCACCATTGCATTGATCACAGGTGAACGCCTATGACATTGTGAAATACAATTGAACATTGAAGAGGTGGCGGCGTCGCGCGTTGCTCCGCACCGGGAACAGTCCGTTGACTTGGCATGCCGCTCCGTGTTTTTGCTCGCGACCCTTCTTGCGCCAGTGGTCCGTTGCAGGTGTTGCTTTACCAGGAAGACGTCGCCGGGTTCTTTTGGGTGAATTTTACTTGTTTCTGTGTGAGTGAGTTCCTCACGTTTCGCCAAGTCATAGGCAGTTTGGAACGTCGGGGTGCTGTTCTTAAGCAGCTCTGCTTGTGCTGTTTCATCTCTTTGTCTGGCGACGAACCCATCCCGTAAGGCGTCATCCAAGAATTGCCCGAACTCGCAGGATCCAGCCAGCCTTTTCAGTCCCAATGCAGACGTGGCAACTGGCTCATTTTCGAGCTGCGACCGACGGTTGAACGGGAATTTTTCCGCTATCACCAAAGGCTTCGGGGAATAGTAGCCTCTGGAGCAGTTCGGCAAACTTTTTCTCTTCCGGCTTGGTCAGCGCCAATAAATTTTTCAGCGTGCGGTAGGCCTGTTTTCCAATGGCGGTGACAGACTGATACCTTGAAGTCTTAACTGACCTGGGTGGCCCGGACGTAATGTTCAAAGCGTTCCGCATAAGAGTCGAAGTCTTCGCCTCCCTCCTTGGTGAAAGGCTCGAACCAGCCAAGGGAGGCCATGTCGTGGGGATCCGCCCAGGCGCTTCCGCTTCTAGAATACCGATGCCGTGGCCTAGGCAACAGTGGAAGCCCGGCTATCGTTCCCGAGAAGGTCCCACCCTCGTCGCCACTGTAGTGTCTTCATGACTCGGGAGCGCCTACCAGCCAACACATGTTTATTACAACTTGCAATACAAGAATGACCCGCAATTCACACACGCGGCGGTCTTATAAGCTAACAGCGAACTAAACAGTGACGTCAGAGAGCCTGCCACTATGCTGTATTATAGCTTAGACGCGAAACGCAAAGCATAGAGTGACGTCAGAGCACGACTAACACAAGTTCTTTCTTCTGTGGAATGACACAACAGCGTGTTGTTCAAGAAGCGAGCTGCTCGAACCACAAAGTCATAGTTGCGTTGGGCTGTGTAAAGAGCCAAGGAGAAAGAGGGAAAGGCAAAAAACTCTCTTAGAAACGAAAAGCTCGTGTTTCGCTTCGAATTATACCGATGACAAAAGTGTCATCGGAGCAATAACAAGGCCGTTTGTGGTTTTAAGGAAACCGTGTATTTAGAAGTAAAATGATCGAGAAATTAAATGTAGTAGAAAGAACGGAACATGCAAAAGGAATACAATATGTCAGAAGTACAGCAAATGTCTCACGGGCAGAGTAAAAAAGCGGGAAAATTCACAGGCGGGCAAGTCGGCGATCAGTCATTGCTGCAGGGGACTCCCGGAAGGGGACAGCCGAAGCTGTGGCGGTATGGTAGATGCGATGCCCGACGCTGCTGTCAGGAACGCTGCTCACTGTAGAAGCCGTTGACCTGGAGCGCGTTCGGCATCTGCGCTGCTGAACTCGGCGGGTGGCTTGCGCTCGCTAAAGCGGCAGGCTGAATTGCCTGGCGGGAATGTCCTGGCGACGCTCCACCCACGCCAGGCCCGAAGAGAGAGGTGGTACAGCCTTAGGCGGTCGACTGCTGAGATGTCAAGTCCGCGACCCGACGGGTCTCTACTTCCGCGCCCTGGTTCCTTGATGGCCCAGCCACGTCTGCCTGGCTATTCTTGCGAACCCGTGGCTCTTCTTTTCGTCGTGTCGCCTCCATGTTCGCCGAACGGCTTCACGCCACCACGCTTTGACACAGTGCTTCGTCGTCGTCGTCGTTGATGGCATCGGTGGCGCGCACTTTAAACACATTGTGTTCTGCGGCCAGTTCACATCATCAGACATGCCCCTCATTCGGGAAAAAGTTATCTTTATTGAAAAAAAAAACTTTCTAGCTACGTCTTAGAGGTAGTCAACGCTGGTCCACTCAATATTACCACACTGCACCGCACCAGTAAACACAACAAATATAATCACCGCACATGCAATCCTCCGTAAATGTTCACACACCCACAAGCAAAACAACAACAAAAAAAACCATCAAGTAAACTAATTCACTGTGAATTTTCCGCAGGTGAATAGGCTATATGACTGAGAAATATACATGGCAGACAAACTGCAAATAAACTACCACGCTTACTTGATGTCTTATGTTACAACCTACTAATGAAATCAGCACCTGCATTGTCTGAAGCTTTAATATGCTGAATAACAAAAGTACACTCTTGTAATGCCAAACTCAACATGAGTACTCTGCTGTTGAGATGCTTGGCCTTTCCAGCCCGAGTTGCCTCTCTGTGTGGGGCAATTCACATAGCTCCAAGTCGATTGGCGAGAGAAACTCGTTCCACAAGGATATGTCCGCCACAATCTGGCATGTTCTGCCTGCAGAGGCCGTGCAGGGTGTGCGATAGTCGAGGACCTTTCGCGAGAAGAAACCTCAGGCGCCTTCCAGGTCGACGAGTTGGTCGCGAACGTTCTCATGGCGACGACTCACCAGAGCGTCGTTTGCAGTGCTTCCGGAGGCCATTTTCCGGAGCAGCACGTCGGCGAGTTGTCTTTCCCCGATTGGCCGCGTTCAATGTACTTCCTACGCCGCTTCCTGGGGCGCCACTATACGAAAAATTTCCCTTCATGTGGCGCAAAGAGCGCACAATCAAATAATGTACCCATGTTTGACTTGGAAAAAAAGCTGGAAGGAGTTGTTGAAATGCTCAGCGATTTCAGTCATATCTGTAATAGTAGTAGCGTGCTATGAACCATGCTATAATTATGAAAGATCCCATAGTGCAGGGCTCTAGAAATTTGATCACCTGGGGTTTTAATGTTGCACCGACACCGCACCATACAAGGGACTCAGCATTTCGCCTCCATCGAAATGCAGCCGCTGCGGGGGAAATGCCATCTCGCGACCTTCAGATCAGCAGCTGGGTGCCATAGCCATAGAGCACGATGGCAGGTCTTAACGCACCTGGCAAGATCTGCTATTGCATGTACACCACTGCGCCATTTCGGAATAGCATGTGAAACAGCTTAGGTTGATGATATGGCATGTGGTGCTTATTGAAGCAAGGGTCAGGCCCCATAGGGTGCATAGGGTGTGGTTTAGGCCCGATAAAAACCAGTCCACTGTGCTTTAAAGCTGTCAACATACAGATTTCACACCTTTGTAAACATGAGCTTCCAGCAAATACAATGTGTGTGAGCACTGGTTCGATTAGGCAACGAAAACGTTTCCATTTCACCTACAGGTCTTATACCTGATGCATATTTTAGTGTTAGTTTTCTTCTAGCTTGTAGCATACCAAACCACTTGTGAGTGTATAGTTTGGGGTGTCCATTACTGTGCTTCTTGTTCTTGCTTGTTTTCCTGTCTGGCTTATTTCACACTACAATCGCTTCAAATCTTAACAAGAATACTGCACCTGTCAAGCTTCAGTACACCACCAAATTCCAGTGGACATGTTCCATACAGCCATTGACTGTATTAATTTTCATTTACATTTTTTAACCCAATGACTATGCTGCACAGAAGAGAGTTTGCAATTTCAAATGTGGCACTTCTTGCCCTGTCATTTTCAGTTATTAAGTTTGTGTTTACACACTCACTGGTTCTCTGAATTTTAACAGAATTTGCTTAGCATTATTTTTATTAAATATTGTTGTATCTCGGAAAGAATTTACGCAGTTGTGTGTGTGTGTTTTTACTTTATTTTAATGTGGGGAAGATAGAAATGTAGGCTGCGTGAGAGCCGTGTGTTGATCGCTCATCTCACTTTGTGCTTTGTTGGGAACAATTTCAAAGTGTACTCTTATATGTCATTAATATTAAAAATGCATTAAAAATTCTACCTGAAGAGTCACGGTTCCCTGGTGGTACAGCTTCAGTGACTACACTAACCCTCCTATCCAGTGGGATCTCCTCCGATACATCTTGAAACACATGTTCGGGAAGTCTGCAGTATGTCAAGAAAAATAAGACTAAAGAAAAAAATAAACAAATATGCATCAGACATCTTGCTACACATAAGGCTAGGTAAGATTGTGAATTCATGCACAAATTGCTTAACAGCAACGACCATGAGGGCTGATAAGTGCATGCCTAAATTTGCATGAAGACACAGCACCTTCCTTTTATCCAATTTTTCATGTTCTCTTGTTTGTTTTTTTCATTGTTATCCTGCCAACACTCAAGACAAAGCAATTAATACTAGGTGAAATCATGTTTTTACACATAACAGTAGAGTGGCATGCATAATTTATGTGTTCATGTTCAGAGGTATGTTGTTTTTTTCTCAGCCATTTGGGATAGGAAATTTTAGCTTGCCTGCTAGAGGTAAAGCTAGATCTTTAAGAACAGGCGCCTAACATCAATTTCCATGGATGATGACTGTGGTCATCATAACTACAGCGACTGTTCATGAGGGTTGCCTAACTGCACAACGCAAAAGCAGCACTGCCTTTCCACTCAGCAATAAATTTAGCCGCACATTAGACATTACAAAATAATGTTTGAGGACAAAAATGTGTCGCATTCTATGACCACATAAATGAAAGAGAGCACCCAGTAATGGACGACTGTATGATCTGGGATGTATGTTATCTCTTATTTTTTTTTTTTTGCCCTGCCCAAGGTGCCGCAAACAAGACTTTTCAGAACTAGTTACTCGGAATAAAAGATATCATCTTTGTAATATGCGCAGGATAAATCTAAATATTTGTTTAATGAGAACACCAGTACTGAAAGCAATCAATACATGATGTGATCCTTCCTTCTAACTCGTGTTCTGAAAGGTTCCATGCCCATTCAGAGAGGTCGTGAAC
This sequence comes from Hyalomma asiaticum, assembly GCA_013339685.2. NCBI lineage: Eukaryota > Metazoa > Arthropoda > Arachnida > Ixodida > Ixodidae > Hyalomma > Hyalomma asiaticum. The sequence goes on from CM023481.1 coordinate 195,692,117, forward strand.
ACAGGTGATCTTCGGCGGTTTTGCAGAAAATCATTATATCGTCCGGGTATGCGAGACAGTCTTTCCACCGTTGAATGGCGAGGATCTTGTTTATCATTCGCTGAAAAGTTGTCGCCGCGTTACACAAGCCGAAGGGGAGGACGATAAACACAGTCCTATTCCTGTTGAGAAGGCAGTCTTCTCCTTATCCAATTCTCTTTTGGGTGCCTGACAATATCCAGACGAGACGCCATGTCCAAAGTCGTGAAGAAGCAGGACCCCTGCAGCATGTCTAGGGCGTTGTCTACTCAGGGAAGTGGCTGTACGTCTTTCTTGGTTGCTGCATACAGCTTCCTACAGTGCGCATGAAAGCGCTATGCCCCGTCACACTTTCGCTCGAGGACTACCGGTGATGACCACGGGCTGCTCGTAGATTCGCGGATTACACCCTGGGCGAGCATTAGCTGACTTGGTCCTGCATGATCTGCCGCTCTGCTGCTGAGTTTCGGTAGGGATTCTGCCGCATGCGCCTGCAATCGTCGGTGTAAATCCCGTGTTCGATCACATCGGTGCGGCCAACACCCTCCTTGACGTCGGCGAACGGGTGTCCATACTTGTTTAGCAAGCTCTTGAATTGGACGCGTAAGTCTGCATCAAGCTGATTGCCATAGGGGACCTCGGCTACCAAGCCCTTTGTTTATGCGGGTGGTCTGACACAAATATCGATCTGACTGAGGGGAGTAGTTTTTCCGATGGCCGTTCCCCTCACAATTATCATGGAGGTGGCTGTTGGATCTGCTACACGAATGTGCACCTCCTTATTTCGGACATCGGCCAGCGTACGAGTAACGTTAAGTGTATGCTGGTGGAGCGACTCAGAGCTTTAATTACGCATGTTCCGTCCATTTCTACCTCAGCTGGTGGTGCTGTTTCTGTAAACGGCAGAATTCAGGTTGTCTCACGGCAATAGGTTACTGCCTTACTCTTCATGGATGTGTCCGCTTCGTTAATGTTAACCTTCATTATTCGTCCGCAGAAACTTATTGCTGCAGTGGTGAAGCTTATTACAGTCCCTGCGTGCTGGCACAGGGGCAGCCCACCAAGGAGGTATAAGGCAGTGAGTCCAGAACGGAAAGTGTCTCATGTATCTCTACCGGTGCATCTTAATTGCCAGCGGTATTTCGTCAACCGCTCTGATGAGTTTACTACCGACGTCTGTGATGATAGCTGTGGTTGGGCGCATCGTCACCCCGATCCGTGACACGAAGTCTCCTGAGGCCATATTTATAGGGGGACCAGTGTCTATTATCATTAGGATGTCTTCGCCCTGAAGAGACACCGTAAACGTGATTCAATGAGTGGGCAACTAGTGCGCGCTGACGGCGCCGGCGGAGTGGCTTTCACTTGTCCGGGGCGGCACTTCCGAGCCCCGTTTTGCTAGTTTCCCTGCCTCTGCAGAGGCAGTTGCCCGCTTGTTTCTCCAAGTGGTTCCCGGCATTGGCGTCTTATATGGCCTGCCTGGTGGCAACGGAAAAAAATAACCTGGCCTCTCGCATTCCGAGATTGGTTGTTCGAGAATCTTCGGGCAACGTGTGGAGGAATCCTTTCCATGGCGCTTGTCAGTGCCTTAATACTCTCCTATAGGAACGTGAGCATCTGTGACTAACCAGGGGTGTTCGTTTTCCGCGTATTGGCGTGCCCCTCAAAACTGCCGCTGTGATTGTGACTAGCCGCTAACATGCCTGTGCCTAGGCTGGCATTGGTAGCGGTCGCGAATGCGGAATTTTCTTTATTCACGTTGCGCAGCATCACTCATTAACCCGTTCAAACGTTGCATACACAGATCCTTCTATATCCCTGCAATCCATGGTTATTTCATCCCAGGAAGAAATGCAAGTTACCGTCGGTGTCGGTGTCAAACGGATGTCGGTGTCGTCCGCACAAGAAATCTCTCAAACACCGGCGCTTCGTATTTACACTGGTGGCTCTTATACAATACTTTCAGCAGGGGCAGCTTACTTTGCATTAACCGGGGATCCGAGGGTGGCGGCTTTTAAAAATTACGCATTCAAGATGCTGCTAGTTCATATGCGACTGAACTTCCAGTATTTTTTTTTTTTTTGAAGCGCTTCTATTTGCAGCCAACACAACAGAAAAAAAACACGATCTATTTATACACGGACTTCTTGTCATTATTGAAAAAAAAACTAGGCAGCTTACACGATAACGATGAGCACATTCGGACAATCAAGTTCTTGCTTTGTAACGTCATTTCTAAAGGCTTGGTAATTAAATTAGTCCATGTACCCGCGCACGTCGGAAATCTTGGCCAATGAACTTGCAGATAATGCAACTTCTTCAGCTGCGCAATCGGGCTCTGCGCTATTCGAAAATGTCGATTAGCACGGTTCGGACTCAGTTCTACACAATATTAAATTGGTAAACTCAGGAATCTGGGTTGTTGTTATTTCATTGGATACCCAGCATTTAACAAATACCAAAATAGTTTTCCCCCCACAAATCCTTGACTTAATGAATGGTTGGTCACGGCCTCTTTCAGTACTATATAAAACGTTTTAACTTAACATCTGGCACATGCGCCTGTGGACAAATGTGCAATGATGAGCAGCAGCACTACTTTAATGAATGCATACTCACTAAACGCTGGTTGACACATTTCTGTTTCACCCACAACCATAGATTAACACGTGAAGAATACCCTACACTTCTACAAAACAAGAGGACATGTGCATGTCTGCTACAGATCATATCAATCATGCAAACGTCTGTTGAGAATGACACCACCTCAACACCACACTGATGCAACATAATGCCGTACACTCCCGTTTCACTTATACCTACCACCCTGTTTCACCAATTCCTCTAATTATACTCATTATCACTCATGTTGATTGGCATATATGTTTACTGATATTTTCGCTTCTTAAGCCGAACAAGGTGGGGATTCTCCAGCGATCATAGCAGAAGCATAATTGCCACATAATCACACCACCGTTATATCTCACGCCATGACCGCGCCGCGCAAGCCTACCATCGGGTAGGCTTGCGCAGATTACTGAGCGACGACACCAGTGGCCATATTCGCCCACAGAGGGCCATTTTTTATGTTATATCAAAAAGGAAGCTTGGGAAACATTTCCCCTATTGATGTATTTTGAATTGGTTTAAGCCCGTTGTACCTCACGGTGGTACGGGCTACCCCACGTTATTTTTTTTTCTTGTTCCATCTGGCGAACAAACTAGCACACACATTATTTGCGGTTTCACGTATGTGGGATTTGATTAGATGGTTGTTTCTGCGTTCGGTCACAAAACAAACTGTCTATATTCCGTACACACACACACATACATCATTTGTGGCTTCGAAAATGTGGGCTTTCGGTCACGTGCTTGCCGTAGCGTTCGGTTCTCGGGCACTGTAGTGGGCAAATACCAGTAGCATAGGCGAACCATTCCTTTAGGACTGCACGCTAAGCACGAGATGAGGCTTCAAGAACACAACGATGTTGCAGAAAGTACGCACAGAAAGTATGCGAACACTTCCTACGCGACTACATTCGCACCGAGGCTTTTTCCTTCGTCCGCTGCACGCACGCGAACCAGATGGCGCGACCACCATATATTGTTTACTTCTACGCCATGATAAGCGGGAGCCACTGTTGCGCACAGAAAAATATTTTTAGTGGATAATTTCAGTCTTCGGCAGTAAACAGTTACTAGGAAAGCGTTATCGGTAACCAGTTAGTTTTTAGTAACTTATAATGTAACACTTACGTTTTACGCTGTAACTGTAACTGGAAATACCGTTACAGTTACTTCCTTTAACAAATTACTCAGCAGCAACACTCCTTCAAAGCAGGGCTCGTCAGTGTTGCGATACAAGACTATGGCGATGTTTCTCATGAATATTTATGACTATGTGTATCTCGGTATCTAGACAAAGTTCCAAAATGTATTTGTATCTCACTACTGGAATACCTTTACGATGTATCACTTGTTCGCGATGCTGTGGAGGACATGGACGTCTCATTGCTTTCTCTCTCTCTCTCTTTTTGAAATGGGCTGACGTGTTTCCGGGACGAAAACGAAGACGTTTTTTTCTATGAAGGCAAGCAAAACACCGCCGGTCATCGACAAAAAAGTGCGGCGAAGGGTTCTTTTGCCCGCCGCCATGCAGAGAAAGGTGCGTGTCATGACAGTATGGTTGGCGTAAGTCACGAAAGTCGCTGTTGTTTAGAGACCGGTGCAGCACCCTTAATTTCGTTCGCGCGGCTAGGCATTTCTTCATGACTACCCCACGGAAACCACCCAGAAACGGACGCTTTCCAATGCCTCGTACATATTGAGTTGCCAAAGCGGCGGTCTATCCAAAAAGCACTTCCCAAGGTTCCGGCAGCAATGTGGTTCGAACGGCCCTATCCTCTTTGTCGCGTCTCAAGATGAGCTCCCATTTCATTTACGAGTGTGCAGCAGTCCTTTGTGGCACCAGACTGTCCCAGCTTATTTTGTAAATAAATTGCCGACCATGAGAAAAGAAACTGTTACGGAAAATGAGGCGTACGCAACGATTCCTGGTGTTGGGCTTTTTTGTGAGCCCATTCCATTCCTTTTATCTGGCGCTTTGCTAAAAGCAGCTTCGACTAACCGCACACCTTCACACCTTTCCGTTGAAAGAACTACATAGTTTCGTTTGCGGTGTATTAATTTTTTTACAGTAACGGAAAAGTAACGTCGTTACTTTTTAGCAGTAACTGTAACACTGTTAGTCTTTACTGGTAACGTGCCCATGACTGAATATGGCACTTCAAACAATTGAACATGAGCTGGGATAACTTGAAGAATTTAATCCACCTGCACATTCATTAAATTTACAGCATTTAGCTGCAACAGAACGTGATCATCAGTAGCATGTTTATTTACAAATGTAGCAATACCACGAGAAATCACAAACTGAGAGCAGTCTCATTGCGAACTAATTAAGCGAATTACTAATGTGGTGCTGCGGTGTGTTGCAGTCAACTATACAGCAAAAATGCCTTCAGTGGCACAGAGAGATATGTGTGTACCAATAAGGCATTGTAAGATAATAGAAGGCCTCACTATATGCATGTTACCAATTCAGACATAGAATGTCCCTGTTTCCAGCCACTTGGTGTGGTAGTCGATCATGACTATCGCGTGGCGATTTCCTTTGGACGATGCTGTCAAGGGTCCCAGGAAGTCCATGCCTATCCGCAGAAATGGCCACGGTACTGGCGGCAAGGGTCGTAACAGACCGGCAGACTTTATGGGCGGTGTTTTCCCCCTCTGGCAGCCTGGACATGACGCGACATATTTTGTAATGTCGGCAAACATCTTAGGCCAGTAGTACCTTTGGCATATCTTGTCAAGGGTCCTCTTCATGTCCAAGTGCCCTGCGGTAATATCATCATGACAGGATACCAGAATCTCGCGCCGTAGAGGTCTGGACACTGCTAGGGCTAGTCTGTCTTCCTCGAAGCCCTTTGCACGCCTGAAGAGCACATCTTCCTCCAAACTAAACACCCTTGCTGCGCGACGAACCTTCCTCGGAGCCGTGCCCTCGGGGTTCTACAGGTGGTCGATTATTTGCTTCAAGGAACGGGTCTTCTCTCTGGAGACCAATCACCCTTTGTCTTCCCTCTGTCACGACAAGTAGGGGCATCTCTTCCTCGAAGGCCGCTACAGGATCATATGGGAGACGGGAGAGAGCATCTGCGTTTGAATGCTTCCTCCCCGTCTGATGACGGATAGTGACGTTGAATTCCTGTAGGAGTAGGCTCCACCGTGTTAGCCTCCCACGTGGATTATTGGTGGTCATTAGCCATGTCGAGCTGTCCTGGTCTGTAACAACGGTAAAGGGGATACCCAACAGATATGCTATGAATTGCCTGGTAGCGAATACCACTGCGAGACACTCCTGCTCCGTGACACTACTTTTCCTCTGCTTTGTTCGGGTCGTGGCTTGCGTAGCCGACAACATGCTCGATGTCGCCATCGTTCTGCACTAGTACTGCACCGATGACATAGCCGCAGGCGTCCGTCTGTACCTCCACCGGTAGGTGGGGATTAAACAGGCGAAGGACAGGTCTGTTGGTCAGGCACCGTTTCAACAGTTCAAACGTGGTCTGGAACTCTTCACTCCAGTTGCAGGCCTTTCCTGTCTTTGTAAGTTCGGTGAGTGGGCGTCAGATGCGGGAGAAGTTTTTTGCGAAGCTTATGTAGTAATTGCAGAGGCCCAAGAAACTGTGGACTTGTTCACATTCTGGGGCCGAGCGACTTCACGGCCGAGCTACTGTACGGACGTTATCCGGGTCTCCCTTGATAGTTCACCCGTCACACATGTGTCCCAGGTATCGGATGCTGTCAGCTGCAATGTGACACTTCTTAGGTTGTACCCTCACTACAGACCTCAGGTGGTATTCAGCGGTTTTGTAGCAGATTATTATATCATCCGGGTTTGCGAGACAGACTTTCTGCTGTTGGCTGGCGAGGAACTTGTTTATCATTCTCTGGAAAGTTGCCGCCGCGTTATACAAGCCGATGTGGAGGTCGGTAAACTCGTACAGTCCCGTCCCTGTTGAGAACGCAGTCTTCTCTTAATCTGATCCTCTTATGGGTAACTGCCAATATCCAGACGCCATGTCCAAAGTCGTGAAGAAGCAGTACACCTGCAGCAGGTTGCTGCATTCAGCTTCCTATAGTCCACACAAAAGCACCATGCCCCGTCACGCTTTCGCACGAGGACTTCCGGTGGCGACCAAGGGCTCGTAGATTCGCGAGTGACACCCTGGGCAAGCATATCACTGACTTGGTCCTGCATGATCTGCCAGCGTACGAGCCACGTGTGGTCTATCCTTGCTGGTGGAGCGACTCAGAGGTTCAATTAGGCACGTCTAGACTGGGAAGAAAAGGCAGTTCGAATAGACGGAGAATATGTAAGCAATTTAAGATTTGCAGACGACATTATTCTCTTTAGCAATGATGGAGACGAATTACAAAACATGATTGATGACTCACGATATGTCTAAGCGCCCGGCACGTTTCGCTCGAGTCAACGGAGTGAACTGACGACGGTGATAAAGCATGGCATAACCACAACCTTCATTTCAAACAGACATAGGCACTTAAACACACAGGAGAATTAAACACACAGAGTAACAGAAATAAATGGGTGGGTCCCATCAACAAAACAATCACTAGGTCCTACACTCCCCAGTCATACGCGTCCCTAACCATATCGCGTCCTGTAGCGTCTACCTGATGGTCGGTAGGAAAAGTGTCCGCTGCTTACAGTTCCGTCGGATGCGCTGGCGCGGGACCGTCGTTCGTCGTATGCGTCGCTTTGTCGTCTCTACTAATGCAGGAAGGCGCTGCTGCGCAAAGGAGGCTAGGTGCTCGGTCGTTGCCCACCTCTGGACCCTAAGTCGTTGGCAGAACAGACTGGCAGCCGCAGGTCCGGGCTCGTCTATTGTCGGCGGTCAACGCACTGACCTGTCCCGGCAGCACACTGTACTGCCGGCCAGCTGGACGACCGGATCATGAGGCCAGCAGCTCGTCCAGGCTAGAAGTCAGGCGGGCCTCCATGCTCTACGGGACTGGGGCAAGACTCAGGCTTCTCGGGCCATCCTTCTTCTCTGCCGTCCTGGCCACAGCGCTCTCTTGGGCTCGCCCGTCTTTTTCCGATGGCGTCTCCAAGCGCATATTCCCTTCTTTGTCATCTTCAATTTGCTTTTATCCTTCACGTTCCATTCCATTCATTTCTGCTGGCGTCCTGGTCTCCCTTAACGACTTTTCGTGTCATCCCTGACAAAATGGCCCCCATTTTCCCGAGTTTTTTCTCTCCAAAAGCTTCCTTCCCAACGAACACCACAGCTCACCTCTTTGCCCGTCACCAACACTTCACTGCACCATCACCGCACTTCACCACCACGCAAGTCACATGTCGTCGAATATTCTGCACTGTCACCACGCTGCACCGTCATATACGTCACATCTCGTTGAGTATCGTCGAATCACACCCCACCAATAAAAACACACACACACACAAAATCATGCACACGTTGAAGCACTGTTGCAGTAAAAGAGTAATACTATCTGCATCAGTTGTGACTCGCTCCTTAATGCATCGCTATACTCATAAAATCAGCTCCAACATTGTCTTTACCCTTAATGTAGTGCATAGAAAAGTTATACTCTTGGAGTGCCAGGCTCCAACACATGACTTTTGCGCTGTTATGCTTTACCCGGTTTAAATATTCCAGTGGCTGATGGTCCGTTTCCACCACAAACTGAGTTTCGTATAAATGAATGTGAAACCGTTTTCCGGCCATATTAAGGAATAACATTCCTTTTCTACTGTCGCATAGTAGTTCCTCTCCCTGTCATTCAATTTCCTACTTGCGTAGAGCACGGGGTGTAATGCGCCATCCACCTCTTGCAATAGCACAGCCCCTAGACACCTGTCTGATGCATCTCTTTTTAACACGAACTGTTTGCTAAGATCTGGTGCCAACAAAACTGAGGGTTCCACCATACATTTCTTCAGTCGATCGAAAGCGTTTTGATGGCATTCCAACCACGACAGTATATTCTGGGCACTCTTTTTCGTGAGATCGGTTAGAGGACTTGCTATCTCTGCGTACCGCGAAATAAACTCTATAATAGCCTGTAAGTCCCAAGAATGACCTGAGTTGTTTGATACTGAATGGCCGAAGTGCACACTGTATCTTTTCCAGTGTTCCGTCCTGTGTAGCAACGCGGCCCATACCCAGGGTATGACCAAGGAACGTGACAGCACTGAACCCAAGTTGGCACTTGTTTGGCTTCACGGTGAGCTTCGCCTCCCGAAGTCTACGAAACACTTCCCTTAATGTTTCAAACTGTTCTGACCAGGAATCCGTTGCTACTCAGATGTCGTCTATGTAATACTCCAATTGCGCAGTCCCTAAAGTATTTGCATGAGCTTAGTAAAGGTTTGTGCGGCCGTCTTTAGCCCAAACGGCATAAGCTGGAATTGAAATAATTCTCTGGCGCATGTGAACGCAGTCTTCTCTTTCGATTCCTCGTCCAGGGGTATCTGCCAATATTCTTTCGTTAGGTCGAGTTTCCAAAAATACTTTTTGCTCGCGACCTTCGCAAAGACTGCATCAACCTGTGGTATTGGCTCCGCGTCATTCACGAGCAGCTTGTTTAGTTGCCGAAAATCGACACATACTCTGTTGGTTCCGTCCTCCTTTTTTACCATCGCTAAAGGCGAGTTGTATGCAGATATGGAGCGCTCAGTCACACCCAGCTCCAACATCTGTCCAAACTCATTATCTATGTCCTTTTGTACCGCTAGTGGAAGAGGGTACTGCTTCACCTTGACAGGCTTGTTCGTTGTGAATGGAATTTTACATTTGAGCACCGTCGTCTCTGCCGGGAGGTCTGAAAAGATCTCACCAAATTCCTCCAACGCTCCATCTACTTCCCCTTTTTGTGTGTCATTTAAAGTGGGATTCACCAAGACTTTTCCTCGCCCCATAGTTTCCTTTTTCGTGTAAGTAAGAATTTCAGCTTCGTGTGAGCTGTCGGTATTGTCTTCTGTGATGACCATCCCTTTTACCTCCACTTCCTGGTCTGAATGCCTCTCTTCGTATTTCTTTAGCATATTGATGCGCAGTGTTTTCCTTCTTTGTTCGATTTCCAGTTCAAAATCTACGCCGCAAACTCTTCTTTTTACCTCAAGTGGTCCTTTCCAGCTCATCGTGAGTTTATTGCTCTCATTTGGCAGCAATATCAGAGCCTTTCCGCGACCTGAAGCACTGTCCTTCGACTTTTCTCATCATAATATTTCTTGTCCGATGTCTGTGCTTCTACGAGACTTTCCCGAGCGAGGCGGCATGTTTCTTCTAGCTTGTCCCTTATTCGAGCAAGTAAGCATACAGGAATTCTTGCTCTTCCTTAAATCCTTGCTCGACCAAACCTCTCGCAAAGCCATTAGTGGTCCTCTCAAGGCTTTTCCATAAATCAGCTCAAATGGAGAAAATCCAGTACTCGCCTGCGGCACTTCTCGGTATGCAAACAAGAGTGCAGGCAGATACCGATACCACTCCTTGGGTTTCTGCTGGCACATTTTCCGCAACATGCTCTTTAACGTTTCATTCAACCTTTCCACCAACCCATTACATAGATGGTGGTATGGGGTCGTTAACAGGTGTCGCAGAGACAACATTCACAAATTTCAGCCAACAATTCCGAGGTAAAGCAATAATCACACAAGCATATTTACAGCGGAATGTTACGGCGTACTTCTGGCTGTGAGGCACATCCTAAAAATGAAACGGCAAGCTGCCATCATATACACGGACTCCCTCAGCGTGGTAAAGGCCCTAGCATCCAAGAAGTGGCACAAAAACTCAGTGACCAACTCTCTTCTCAAATCTCTCATATCAGCCCACAAATCAAAACTCCAAATAACACTATGCTGGATACCGGGACATTGCAACATACCTGGCAACGAAGCCATCGACAGTCTTGCAAGAGCAGCTGCCTCGCGTAATTCCGCTGACATAGAAAAAGTACCGTACCAAGACCTCAGGCCACATATTAAACATAGTATCCGTAAGCAATGGCAAGAAGAATGGGAAGCAGTAAGCGAAAACAAACTGCGCATAATCAAACCTAAAATAGGGAGCTATACTACAGGAAAACAGGACAGGTATAAGGAGGTTGCGTTGTGCAGGCTCCGGATCGGTCACACACACGCCACACACTCACACCTCTTAACAAACTCTCTAGCTCCGCACTGTCCAAAATGTGGGGAACGCCTTTCCGTCATTCATATCCTGATAATGTGCAAGAATCTAGAACATGAAAGGAAGCATCATTTTCCCGAGGCATATAAAACCTGCACACCACTACATCCAGCTTTTTTCGTAGGTGACGCACCCATATTTCCACTATGTAGAGTTTTAAAGTTTTTATCCAGTGCTGGTTTTTTACGTGGAATCTCTTATTCAAAGTGATTCCGAGGTAAAGTATGTTCCCCTATCCGTCAATATCTGTCTCGGGACTCCATACTGTGTAAACATGTCCACAAGAGCTTAATCAATTGTTACTGTATCCACCCTTGAATTGGGAGCGCCTCGGGATAACTAGTTGCAGCATCCACCATTGTAGGATGTACGTGTTTCCTTTATGAGATGCTGGTTTAATCGGGTCGATAATATCGACTGCGACCCTTTAAAATGGTGGCTCAATAAACGGCATAGTACCTAACGGTAGCTTTGATACGAGCCCTTTTGGGCTCGTATCAAAGCTACCGTTAAGCGGATGGTGCAAGTCGACGATCCGAGTGCAGGCGAATTGCAATGTAAGGCGTCTCTATCTCTCGCTGCTTTCTTCTGCCCCTCTTTAGCCGCGTGATAAGAGAGCCATTAACAACTGTTACGGTGCTCCAACGTTTGTGGCCGCCACTTTTATGCAATAAACATCGCCTCCGAGATCCGGTGAGTGTAGCGTTTCTAGTTACGGCTCCCAGATGGGGCGACAGTCTGTTAACCTCCGCCAATTTGGCCGTCGGCTTGTCCAGATTTCGGAACACAGTTTGGCAACTGGTATGATTGAAGAACTTTGCGTTTCGCTGGAGTCAGCTAAGTGAACCGACGAAGGTGATAAGGTGTGATATAACCACAACCTTCATTTCAAATAGACATAATTAAACACACAGAGTAAAACAAATAAATGGCTGGGTCTCATCAACAAAACACTTACTAATTCCAACACTACCCGGTCGTCCCTAACCATATCGCGTCATGTAGAGTCTACATGAAGGACGGTAGGGAAAGTGTCCTCCGCTTACAGTTCCGTCGGATGCGCTGGCGCGGGACCGTCGTTCGTCGTGTCCGTCGCTTTGTCGTCTGTAGTTGCTTTCACACGAAGACTACCGCACGAGGTTTATTTTGGTTTTATAATGCAGCGCGAATGGATCACTTGAGCAGCGATGGGCAATATGCAGCTTCATCAACTTTTAACTGGGCGATCGAGGTCTTTTCATATTCCTTGCCTGCTTAGTTACAAGTTTTGTGCTCACAACGCAATGTTATTACGTATGAACACGGCAAGCGTGCGAGCATTATATTGCAACCACTGTATCAAATATAGTTTTAAATCGGCCCGCAGTTCTACCGAATGCTATCGGTGCACATTTTTGGTATCGGCATTTTTACTCAAGCAAAAAGAAGGTTATTTCTACCTATCGCCGACCTGTAAAAAGTGAGATATTGTTTTGCTGCGTGTCCACGTCACCCTTTTGGTGTGACGTACGCACCTCATACAAACATGCAGTACCAAGCATAATTATTCACACTGTTACTTTCGTTTACTACGAATATAGGTAAGCTGAAGAAACCATACACTCCCTCCTATAGCTCAGAAATCTTATAGTGTTGAGTAATGAAAAGGGCGTAATGTGACAATGTTACATTTTAATATTGAAGTGTGGTGAAGAAAGCACCAAGGGAGATATGTGTCCATTCTTCATAGCTGTTGATTTCGTTAAGATGGACGCAATAGTCAGCTAATAATTCGATCTCAAATGGTGCCCTAATAAGTTATAACTTCCATAAATATGTCCTGGGCTCCTGGAAAAGGCCCTTTGGGATCTGGAAGATGTAGACCTTGGGCTCCGGGATGGGATGAGCCGCCAAGCCAACAACACTTCCAGAGGCAATAATAATGACCAGCCACGCGTCACGATCCGCTTCTACTGCGTCAACGAACACCGCTCAACTTCGTCTCGGAGAGCGCAGTCCTTCAACAGCTCGCCGAATGACCCGAGCTTATCCCCATCGCAGTATGCCATCAGGCTGCCGCTTTTGACGACGGCCTCTTGGTCAAAGGTAGTTACCGTGCCCTCGTAGTTCGAGGTCGACCAGCATGTGCCCCTGATGGCCCGATAGCTTCCTCCGGGTGGAGAAGTCCTTGGGATCAACGAGAAGTACCGCGATGTCGTGGCCTGACGGAAAAGCCTCGTCCCCGCTGTCGCTCGACCGACGAGACTCACTGCACTGTGCCTTTCTCACGTTGGTGGCTCAAACCACTCGGAATAGGCGGAGGCCGGGCTCGAGGTTTGGCAGGGCATCGAACAGCCCTTCGCTCCCGGCCTTCAATAGTCGTTCAAACCATTCTCCGCTACAGGCAAGGATTTGTCCACGACACTGCCTGCGACATTCGGGAGATCATGAGGTGCGTTGCCCCTGCCGAGATGTTCATTCTCTGGCGACTTGAGGACATTCACTGAGCTGGTGTTGAGAAACTTGTCAGATGCGCGCACTCT
>CM023481.1:195705555-196013625 GCA_013339685.2 Hyalomma asiaticum
CGGCTGGGTGAAGGCCATCAAGGAGAGTTGGCGTGCAATTTCTTCACGAACAAAGGACTTTACTTCTGCGAGTAATGATGCCTGGTCATTAGTGGCAGTCAACCCAGCTAGATGTTCATTCCGCAACGAAGGTCGACGGGTCAGCGAGCGTTGCCGGCGCAGCTCTTCGTAGCTTTGGCACAGTGTGACAATTTCGGCAACTGACTGAGGACTCTTGGCAAGTAGCATGTTAAACGCCTCGTCCTCGATGCCTTTCAGGACATTTCTGATCCTATCCGTTTCAGACATCCTCGCGTCCACTCGTTTGCACAAGTCGAGAATGTCCTCTATGTAACTGGTGAAGGATTCGCCGGGCTGCTGTGCTCGTTCGCGCAAGCGCTGCTCCGCGCGCAGCTTACGGACAGCAGGACGGCCAAATACATTTCCCAGCGAGGTCTTGAATGCGGACCATGTTGGTAAATCAGCTTCGTGGTTGCTGTACCATAGACTTGCGACCCCCGCAAGGTAGAACAACACGTGGCTGAGTTTTGCTGACTCGTCCCACTTGTTATGAGCGCTCACTCTTTCGTAGGTAGTGAGCCAGTCGTCTACGTCCACGTCATCCGCGCCAGTGAAAACAGGAGGGTCGCGATGGCGAGGGACACCGGAACACACGGCCGGAGCAGGAGACGTCTGCTGGGAGGCGTCCTGAGGCATAGCAGAGGGCAGTGTACGGGACCGTAGTTCCAGCGTGGATGATTTAAGTACCCGGCACTTCCACCACGTTGTTAAGGGATTTATTCGGTGCAACTAGACGCAGCCCTGCGGCAACGGTCTTGTCCAAAAACGGGCACGGACCTCGAGCACGAGCGGCGTCTTCTTCAACAAAACGCTCAAGAGAGAATCCCACTGTTAGCCGCCTAAGAGGATGGCCCACTGCAAGGTTCCAATTCTCCTTTACACTTCTAAATAAAGAAATGAGCCTGACACCGCCTTCCTCGACCTTTTTTTTAATCAGCCAATCCGAACTAGTTCCGTCCTTACATAGAAATAAAAGCACGCGTCTACAAAGCGGCTGAATGTTCATTTAGTCGTAGATGTCTGCCTCATATTTATAAAAAGCTGAAACTAAAAGACTATATAAGAACATTATTTGGCCAATTCAGTAAGTCGTATGCAAGCATTTGTAAGAACGTCTAATAAGACGAAGATCTTGCATTTCAGCCACTATAGAAGAACGCCGCGCCATTGCTCTATCGTGTTTATTTCACAGGTAGATTTATAGTAACAAATTTCACAGTTTGCCGCTTCATACTCCTTTGCGCACATCTCGACGCATTCACAACGCGCGTAGTTTCATGCGAGTTCATGGTCGCACACAGGCATTTAACTCATCACCACTACCTGGAGCCGCGCGGTCTCTCACATATTGTATCCATTGCTAACCGTGACACATTCCGTGATAACCCAATTTTGTTGAGCTTTATCATTGTATAACGTTCTACTGCTTGTAATATTTGTCTTGTTTCTTTTATATTTTTCCCTTTATTTTTTATTTAATTTCTGTGTATTTTTCTGTTTTGTATATACGAATGCCTCCCTTACTCAATGCCCTTCAATGGGTCTGTAAGGAATTTTGAATAATAATAATATTAATAATAATATCAATAACAGGTTTTTCTCTCGAGCAAACAAGCGCATCAAGCGAAGCAACTATTCAAGCAAGCGATAAGGAACTTGCCAGTTATATTGAACGGTGGTCGAGTGTCGAAGCCTGCTGCATATAAGTGCGCGGTTCGGGCTCGTGCGAGTCCATCAGCAGCCCAATGCCCGTACCGTTCTTGCAGGCACCGCAGAGATCTTATTTTGACAAAAAAAAAATAAATGGTTGTGCGTGAATAAAATGCAAACTCTCAGCGCACCGCTGCGCGAAACATGCTGACCCAGCGGCTCCTCCCGCGCGCGCTTGTCCCGTAGCAGTGGCTCCGCTGCGGCGGCGCGGAGAACTAGGCTCGTCACGCAGGTTTCGGGCGACGTCGCAGGCCGCACCACGTGCGTTTTTATCCAGCGGCCGTGGGCGCGGCCGCCGCTCAGCGTCTGAGGCGCGGCGCACGGACAGCAAAGAGGGGGGCGCTGTGAGCGAGGTGGTTTGGTGGAGCAAGGCACGCTGTGGCTAGCCGTGCCGGCCGCGTTCGTAAGCTGCGTAAGGTGCTGTTCAGTGGCAACGTAGATAAAGCCGTCATGCTTTAGCACACGTAAAGTCCCCGCGCACAGCAATATAAGCTGTGAGTGCCCGGATAGACCAAATTGTTTTTGCGAGAGCTGTTTGGTTGAAGCGTCTGCTACGGCACTGTAGGGTGCAAGCTAAATAGGATGTTCCATTTGGTTCTGCCTGAATAGCCACCTGCACAAGCTTGGATCGACAGCGTCGTCGTCTTAGAGTACAAGTATATTTTGACTTTGCAGATGGCATAAACTTCAACAAGAACAGGCTTTTTTTTTCGCTCGGCAGCGCTAGAACAGCGTGCGCTCAGTTCACTCAGCCTCCAAGGTAAATGAACGCACTGAAATTTACAAGACTGCATTTCCTTTTGCGCCACTGATCACTTGCCTAATCATTTCTGCTTCAACCCACTGAAGTTGCAATCTGGTGCCTCATATAATGTATGCGTGCAATCTTAAAACGCCCAGTCGCAAACACGCCATAATTTATTAAATATATTAACACATTTCCTTACGAAACAGTCAACGTTTATATCCTCCTTCGAAAGGTAAAACATTGAGTGCTTGTCCTTCGGGACGCTGAAGAGAGACAGTTTTCGCTTGAATTTAACACCTGAATAGCCGGTGCGACAGCCTGGTGCATAGCAGTGCCGATGGCGGTACCAGGGGAGGTCGTGGACAGGGCACAGTGAGCATCAAAAAGAAGCCAAAACCAACGAGCGGCGAGGCGTTCCACGAAGTAGTTACCACTTTTGACAGCGCACGACTCGGCGCGTCCCAAACCACCTCGACCGCAGCGCCCCCACATAATTTTTCCGTGTTTGGAGCGTCGCTTGAAAGCATGGGCGCCAGTGGGGGATCGCGGCACTCAACCTTTCTAGTACACTCTAGCTGGGGGTCCCCTTCAGGTCACCTTTGCTGCTGTCGATGTCGCGATGTACGGCGTCTAGCGCTCGATTGCGCATGCGAACTTCAATATTCATTTAAATTACCTTCGGAGCTGTGTTCGCCATTGCGATTTGGTAGAAGACATCTGTATGTCCACGAAAATCGATCTCGCAGGCTATCTTAGCAGCGAAATTTTGGTCTCAGTGCCCCTTTAAAGGCCCGTGCACACTGGCGGGAAAACGCGCGCGGCGCGCCGCCGGCGGGGAAACGCTTCGGCGGCGACACTGCCACACTGCTCGCAGAGAGCCGCGGCGGCAGCACCGCGAAATCCCGTCTCCTTCGAGTGAACGAGCGCGAGAGACAAGCGAGCCACCGCACGGCTGGTCTGAACACGCGCGTTCGCTCCCTTTAACGCGCGTCCAGACCGGCCGTGAACGAGCCTCCAGGCGGGCCGCATGACTCCGCGATGGAGCGCGTCCTAGCAAAAATTCCAATAGAAATTTTTATTGGTCCAATACAACATTTCTATAGGTTATATTGGAAGTCTATTAGAGTTCTATAGGTTGTATCAGATTTTTATTGGCACCAATAAAGACCAATAGCTGCCCCTTATTGGTCTCTTATTTGACCAATAGCGTTTGTATTGGTCCAAGAGCAGGTAGGTATTGGTTTCCTATTTGACCAATAATAGGTGTATTAGTCCAATAGAGCAGGCAGCTATTGGTGTCTTTAGGCAAATAGAGGATGTATTGGTCAAATAGAAAAGAGCTATTGGCTGGATGTTTGACCAACAGAGGGTGTATTGATTGGCTATTTGTAGCACAAAAAGCGGGTATCCTATATGCTCAATAATATAAGTGCGGCAGCAGACAGCTTTCATTCATTTAATCCTAGGATCAATGGAGCAACGGTTGCACGAACTTTTTCTTTTTCGAGAAAGTATTGTTGCGTAGGGTTTTGGGTTAAGAATGCATATTCCAATATGTACGATGAGTATATAACGCATACAAACGAACTACCGAACAATAAACGTAAAAATAAAAGCTGCCAGCCATTGCTTTGCTAAATGCAGAACTCCTGTTTTATTCTGATGATTTGGGGTTCTTTAACGTGCACCTGTTCTGTCCCCATCGATACGCTACCGCCGTGGTCGGGATTCGATGCCGCGACTTCGACCTTCGCAAGCCAAACCCCTAGCCGCTAAGCCATCACGCCTGTACTAATATAAAAAGAACTTACATCACTCTTTTTCACGTTCACCTCGGTGACGACAACACGCAGGCGAAGCGTGCCTCGATCATTACCCATTTCATGATATTGTGTTTGCCTAACAGCGATCACTCGATGCTCTCTTACAAGGAAACGACAAAGAATGATGCCGAGATCTGGCATACATGGTAATCTACGCTACCACGGCTACTACGGCGACAGAACGCGTATACCAACTGCTGCAACCAAGATAGCACGACGGCACCCAAAGCTACACGATCCCAAACAAGCCTCCTCAGCCTTCTCACCCGAGCGAGCAAGCGAACCAAGCGAACCCGACCGCTCCTTGGTGGCTCATTAGTTGCGTATTCAATCTCGACACGCTCAAAACAGGCCCATTAAAGCAGTAACTAATAAACATATATACAAAAGTAAAATAAAAATAGAGGTGCATACCTCGCGTAAATGATACATTTGAAAGCTGAGGGACATAGGCAAAAGTGTCGAAAAGCCGTGTTGAAAAAACGAAGTTTTTCCGGGCACACGTTGTAGTACATTTGGCAAGCCAAAACAAGTCGAGCCGCAGCCGCCACGGTCGCTGCAATTATAGTGCCTAGAATACTCTAGGCACTATACTGCAATCTTGGCCGCATGCGCGCGTAACATGTGCTACGCACTTGATGGTTTTTAAGTGTATAATCGAGGGAAAATCGTCTTCGCAACTTAATTCATGCTGAAGGTGTTCAGCATTCTCACCCCCGGAAGAATTTATGACCTAAAGTCCCCGCGTGACAACTGTTTTCACCCACGACAACACGGATTTTTGGATCCATTGTGCGATCTTCACTGCTCTCGCCTGTGACGATGCGGCCATTTGGAGGTAATTATACCGCTTATGTTTTGAGTGCTAGCTGCTCTGTGTTCCGTACGTAGAAATACTGCAATACGATATCAGTGGCTTGAATGTTGGTACTGTGGATCGTTGCACTGATGACAAGGCATTCTTCAGGGCGATGTGCAAGAGAATGTGTGTGTGCTAAAATGCTTCCATCTCAGCTGCCATGACTTTTTGGAGCATTAAAAAAGAAAGGCCACTGCGTGCTGTGCAAAACTTGTCTTGAACAACATATATAATGTGAAGCAGATGCTGTTGCGTAAGCGATAAGAACCCCGAAGGTAACGATGGAGTAATGTTGACTTTATTATAGCCAATGATATCTTTTTCTATTTGGCTCTTTAGACTAGCGCAGTTACTTTTTATTTCCAAGCCTTAAATAGGTCAGGATCCAACTCGAGATATATTATCAGAATTCAGAAGCGCGGGCCTTTGGTAAAAAAATATAACATCATGACACACACGATTGGCACCGCATGGCTGTACAGTAATACTGTTATACCTAACAGTAATACAATTATGCCCAGTGTTTTCATGTGCAAGGTGCGCTTCATTTGAATTGCATTCGTATTAGAATACAAATGACTAAAAAAAACAGTTGCCCTGCTATAATTATTGTTTGTCAGTAATTTGACATGCACACTGACTATGCATCTGCGCAGCTCGGGCTGCTTTTTTTTCAGTTTGCAGCATCCGACGATGTATTCCTTATAGTATTCAGTTAAGGCACTTCAAACGTCAAAGGTTTGAGTGAAGTGCGAAGAGTTGGGCGTGTTGATAGGTCAAAGTGATAACCTCAAACTATTTAGAACTGCTGTTTTACTTCATATTCAATGCTCTCTCTCTCTTTCGTAACTTGGTGAATGTTGCAGGCCAATTAAAACAAGGAGATAATTATTTCACTGTCTCATTGCATTAGGGTGCAGTTTAGTAATTTGTTACATAACCTGATCATCAAAAAGTAAATAGTGTTGGTTAGTATAACCACCTGTTGTTATAGTAAAATTTAACAGAATTTTTGACATCATTACTATGGTTACCTTGCCTCAGGTTTTCCCAAGTGATGGCATGTGGCTACAGAAATATTCACGTGAACATTTGATGCAGTGCCACAAATGTCAAACTTTTGTTCATGAGCCCACCGGGCAGACATCTTCAAGTGCAAGCCTCATCAACAAAACCATCATGGACACAGTATTGAATAAGGACAAACCACTTGTGGATCCTGCCATATATGACGCTCGAAAAGGTATGCTCCAGGCCACCAGCATATTATTGCATGCAATGTTTTGCCATAATTCACAGCTCTCGCAATTTTCAAAAGGTGTAGATTTTTTATACTGTAGCAATGCAAGTTTCTATGCAGTGTTTGATAGACAAAAAGAAATGCTCCGCTTTTGTGACCTTTATGTCTATGTCTTTTAAAGCATTTTTCAGGCATTACCTGGAGCACAACTGTAACAACCCTGAAGAGGTCCTGCCGAGAGATACCTGACCCAGAAAAATAGTCGCCTGCAATATTGAAGACAAAATTGAGCACAAAAGTGGAAGTTTTCCTGTAACAGTGATATAGAAAATATATGTGTGCATCGCTCATTCCTGTACTCTTTATCTTTCCAGAGGTGTTGCCACACTGTGGCCCTTCTGTGTGACTGTGGGCGCCGATTAAGGCACCTGCAGGCCAATACAGAACCACTACACCTGTATTGCTCCAATAGGCAAATACAGAACCAATACACTAATATAGCTCCAATAGGCATATACGGAGCCAATACACTAATATAGCTCCAATAGGCAAATACAGAGCCAATACACCAATACAGTAGCCCCAATAGGTGAATCAGAACCAATAGACTAATAGGCCTATTGGTGTCAATAATCTGATAGGCTATTGGTTTCTCTATTGGGAATTTTTGCTAGGTACGTCACGGACGGAGACGCTCTCATTGGTCTCCTCCACGGCGGCACGCGGCGCGCCGCGAGAAATCGCGCACGGACCGATAGCTCTCGCGGCATGAAAATCCTGACGCGCGGCAGCCTCGGAGGCCCGCGTTTTTCCGCCAGTGTGCACGCGCCTTAAGACTAAGAGGGTAGAAAGGACCAGGGGCGCACCGACGGCGGGGGGGGGGGGGGTTCGGGGGTTGTAACCCCCCACCCCCTGACGCCGACCTAACCCTCCTCCCACTCCGTAACTGCTTCTATGTCCTAGAAGAACGTGGAGCTAATGTCTCTGCAAAACGCCGAAAAAAATAATAATAATCATCATCATTGATGGTATTATCATTTGGCATTTTATTTACTTTCTTTTTTTTACACACGCAACAACTGTGTAATCGCATGCCCGGCCGCGTGTTTCTATTTCCTCGAGGAGTCGTGCAAGCGAGAGGGAAAACGAAGAGACGCGAGGAGAGAGAGGGACCGGAAGGAGTGGCGGGCGGCCGTTCCGCGGCCTTGTTGCACCCCCCCCACACGGCAGGCTCGTACTACAGAATCGCGTTGGTGTCAGCGGCGGGCGCGCTAGCGCCCGTCGCTGATGCCCCTGGCTCTGGCAGTAGTGACACGAGCAAAATAGTGAGAGCGCCGAAGGCGCACCGCGAAGCGGCGACCTATGTTAACTGGCCCCCAAGTGGCACGGGCAGACACGGCAGGCTCGTACTACAGAATCGCGTTGGTGTCAGCGGCGGGCGCGCTAGCGCCCGTCGCTGACGCTCCTGGCTCTGGCAGTAGTGACACGAGCGAAATAGTGAGAGCGCCGTGTGGGTGGTGGGTGGTGCAGTGGGTGGTGTCCCTAGTCCGGGACCCCATTGGTACGAGCCGCCAGCTTAGCCCTCCGGACCAAGGCCTTTTGGGCCTGAAGGTCCGAGCAACTAAGTAGGGTCGCCTCCCACTCCTCTCGTGTAGGGTTAGTGTTAGGGGCAAGAGCTGAGTTGAGTTGGCAAGCCCAAACCATGTAATAGGTGTCGGCCATCTCCCCACAGAATTTGCACTTGCCAGTGAAGGAAATGTTGCAAGATTGCCGGGCACAATAAAGTTTTCGTGAAAAGACGGAACAAGATGCGTTCATTAGCTCTGCCCAGCCCCTTTGCAGGAGTTGGGTATTGGCGATGCCTATCCTTGTAGTAGGTTGTAATATCTTTGAGGCCGTCGGATTGGTGGCTAAAATCAAGGCAGGAGTGAAAGTTAGATATAATACGAGACATTGCGGCTAGGTGGCGCGAGCCACCGCCCGATATAAAGCGTACAGTCTTATATATCCATCTGTCCATAGAGTTAATATACTGACTCTAGAGGCAAAGCTCCCCATAGGGCCCGTGCATAGAGTTAATATACTGACTCTAGAGGCAAAGCTCCCCATAGGGCCCGTGTATGGGAGGGGGGGGTCCCCCGTGATCGACGCCATCTTGCAACGCTCACGCTATCATTAGGGACAGTAGCCGGTATTAATCTGGCAACAGAGTATGTAAACACATAGCCTCCGAAGTGGCGCTTAGGTATGGGAATCTCGAAAGCTATGCGGAAAATAATCAGCGTCGATAGATGGCAGCACCTATCTTGTTTACGATCAGCGCTGGTAAATCAAGGCCTTCAAAGAACACGTTTCGTTATCCCCGGCGATGGAACCCTAGAATGTGGAACGGTGGCCGTCCGTGGAGCTGGGAAGCTCAGTCTCAGCAAGAAATCGAGAGACGACACGCGTCGTTGTCGGTGGACGCGGTGCACCCGGCGTTGTGTCAGTGCAAGCTTGTCGATTATCGCCGTGTCCGAGCGGTCCGTGCGCGATGTTGATTGATTGATTTGTGGGGTTTAACGTCCCAAAACCAGTTCTGATTATGAGAGACGCCGTAGTGGAGGTCTCCGGAAATTTCGACCACCTGGGGTTCTTTAACGTGCACTGACATCGCACAGCACACGGGCCTCAACATTTCGCCTCCATCGAAATGCAGCCGCCGCGGCCGGGATTCGATCCCGCGACCCTCGGATCAGCAGCCGAGTACCGTAGCCACTAGACCACCGTGGCGGGGCCCGTGCGCGATGTTCAACGTGCGTACAGAGAACACCTATATAACCGTACGTACGTGTTAAGCATGGTTTATTCTCTCTGGTGCAGAAAGCTCTTGCGGCTGAGGCGGGCCGAGGCATGATCGAACAGCCCGGCTGCCAAGCCGGTGCCCTCGAACAACACCGCATCAACCTGTCCGTCGCTACTCCGCTACGGTCACAAAGAGAGGGCCGGTCGTAACAGAGTAACAACGTAACCGCACGAATGCGCTATCGCGTCAACGGATGTCACCGCGCGACCACATATGTCATATCGCACACCCAAGCAGAGGGAGAATCCGAAAACAGAAATAAAGAGATCCGAAACCACGCTTTATTGAGCGAATGAGTGCATCGTGAAATGTAATAATTACATTTTTAGGAAGTGTATTCAGTATGCTTAATATTCACACTTAATATTCGCAAGATTATTCGTTTTTAAGGAATCAGCATAAGACGACCTACACTTGTTTTTAGCACTTTCAGTAATACTTAGGCTGGCCACATTGACACAATTGCAAGAGGGCGGCGCGCGGGAGGGACCCCCCCCCTCCGCGGCCCATCTTTGCCTCTGGAGCCAGGGGAGTCAGTATATTATCGGCCGACTCTGCTGCCACCGGGTCGCAATAGAGGAATGCCTATTCCGACCGGGTCGTAATAGAGAAACACTATTTTCAGACGTGAGCAACGCAGGTTGCCCCAGAGACGGCCACAACGCAACCACCACAAAGCTGCTTCACCACAGGATACGTAAAGAATTTGTATAGGCGATCACACAGAAGCAGTACATGGCAGTGTACACATGCAAAACCACGCAAAACGAAGTCGACGACGTTCGTTCGAAAAAACACAAGCAAATGCGTCTTAGGTTGCCTGGCTCGCCTTCCTAAAATTTCTAGAAAAAGCCGCAATCCGCAACCGAGCCACGCTAAGTTGGGTGAAAATAGTGTTTCTCTATTACGACCCGGTCGGAATAGGGTACCCTCTATTGCGACCCGGTCGGAATAGTCACTTCCTCGGAATAGTCACTTCCGTATATTATCTCTATGCATCTGTCCATCCATCCGGAGGCGAAGAGAGGGAGAAGGCACAGAACGCGGCTAGTAAAGGAGTCATTGTCGCATTGCTGCAACACTCAGATATTTCTATTATAAAACCTTGGTACATGAAGGCTGGGACATTGTTCCACTCCGTGGCAGCGCAAGTTTGAAAAGCGCGGCAGGGTTTGCATCGCCTTCGAGATTGCAGCGTTCCACCACTATTTGTTTGCAATCTCAAAGGCCATACTTATGGCGAGCTGTGATGTCGCTGTTGAATCTCATCTGAAGTTGTCACGGTAGTAGCCACAGCAAAAAAGGAAAAAAAATACTTATAGAAAAACTTGAAGTGCATTATGCAGTTTCCCAAAACTATGCCGCTTCACTTTCTACTGTGCACTCCTTGTGACGGCTTTTTTGGGTGAATAATTTTTTTAATAATAAATGTTTTATGCAGAAAAAAAGATAGCTTAGTTAAAATATAGTGCCTAGGCACTACTCTGAAAATCTAAATTTGTTGGTAAGTAAACAAGGACGTCACAGCAACCATGTTTAAAGAACTCTCCTTTTTCTTTTGTCTTTTTCTTTTTTGGAAAATCATTGGCTTTGCTTCGTAAGTTGGCTTGCTTCGGATAGCTGCAGGAAGTGCGGCTTTGCCTTTTAGTTTCGACGGCAAATACAAGGAGGATACACTAGGTTACCGAGCACTAGAAACTGGCTGCCTTGGAAGGGCAAAGTTTTCCTTCGTTTTATAGAGCTCATTGCGTTCTGTTTATTCACTACCAATGGCTTTTATCGCGTGACTACCGTCATCTAAGCTGAGGTAAGAGCGCTTAATGTGTCTTTAGCGCTTTTATCGAACGAAGCAACGGCGGCCCCCATTGCTTCGCTTACTGGAATGGAACAGCAACCATTCAGGCCCTGAAAACGGTGTCGGGGAATATCATAGCCACCACACGATTCCTCTCCCCAAAACGTAGTGCTGAGCTATCCCTACTCACTTCAAATAACTGAGCAGTAGCGCACGTGCGTGGTTCTGCGAGCGCCGGCATTTCTTTTTCTTCAAGCGAAAGTGTGGATCTCGACAAGGCAGCAGCCCGTGTTTGCTTCTCGGAGTTCGAATATAGTTTGATCCTGTGAATTGTTAAAAAGAAATAGGTAAAAACTGCGGTATTTGCTGCGATTATATGTCGGGACGTACGCTGTAAATATTTGCTGCGTCAAAGAAATAACGTGCAGTGGTGCGATTTCCTTGTTTTGCAGCGCGTCTACCTGGTTGTTCATCGTTCCATAAAACCTGCAGAGACTGGGCTGAAAAAAAAAAAAAAGAAAGAAAGAAAGGTAGGCACGACGCTAATTTTCTTCTCTTTATTTCTCTCAATATTTGACAGTTTCTCCTGCGCTTCCTCAGTAGTAACAGCGCCGCGTCCTTGGGTAATAACGGTGTTCGAATGAAAGGAGGCCTTCACTGAACGTGACTGAACTGACTCTGAACGCCTTCATCGGTCCATCATGTGCTTTAACGGTGGACCCACAACAGAAGAAAAAGAAATTCAGTGCGCTTGCCACTGACGGGTTGTTACGTTTGTCATTCATTTATTGTTTCGGCGAAATCGTACCAATAACTGTACTGTTTTTGTTTCCTCACAAACTCTCTTAGATGTTGCATTTATGCGAAGTTTCAAACTAGAAATCCGCTGACTAAATGAGGCACCTATCGACGCAATGCAGACTGATGTTTTTGCCTCAAAGACTTCTTTTTTTTTTTCCCTAACATGCGAACACCTAAACGGACAATTAAATTTATGAAGTATGCAATTTTTCTGTGAGAAATGTGAGTGTGTTCTGATGTGAGTATGTGGGATTGTTTGTGGCACATTTTTTCAATGAGACGTTTCTGTAAACATAATGCCAACATTGCATTCACTTCAATGAAAACATTGTTCCCCTAAATGTCATTCAAATATTAAACTTGGCATTCATGTAATCTGCTCTCTTGTGTGTCTTCTTCTTAGCACCGATAAGATTTATATTTTGCTTGGCTTGAAGCATTTTTTTATTTAGATATAGTTCTATTTGGTTTGAGTTGAAACTGTTATGCAAATGTGGAGGATGGGGCAGCTCATTTGATAGCTGATTTCATATAACTTGCTAACACTGAAATGCTTTTGAAACGTTTATGGGCCTTGTGCTGTACTACAAGCATGTTGTACCTTTGGAATTTTGTCCTCGTCTCAAGAGGCTGCCAGAAAATTTCCATAATTTTATTGAGATTGTGGTCAGTGGCACAGAATCATGCCCTTGATATTATGCAACACTCCCCGCTTTTAGGGACAGCATATACTGTGGTAATATATTGCTTCAACTCATACTTCTTAAGTCCGTGTAATATTGTAATTTTTCCTGCATGATTTTTAAAATTGATAAAGTGCTTGTGCACCACTTTTCTGATGTAATAAGTATACTAAAGGAAGTAAGTGAACACAGTAAAGTATAACAGGAAATACGAGCTATGTTGGACAATGGAAATGGATAAGTGTGAGGGCAGGTTTTTGGATGCTTGTGTGAAAGCTGAACTGTGCTTAGTAGGATGCACACAAATGAATGAGCGGTTGTGATAAAAATTTGGGATTTAATGCATGCGTATTTCATTTTAGATGTGTACTGCATGTCCAGAATGAGATGCAGCTGTTAAGTGAACTCCCTAAAGTGTGCACCAAAAGCTCCCTCTCTCCTTGTCAGTAAACTGTGTGGAAGAAATAAGAGGAAACCATTTAATGATAATCATGATATGTCTACGAGTTCTTTGAATTTTGGCCCATGAAAATTTTTCATTTGCTCTTTATCTCTTTTATTAAAAGGTAGGACAGTGATCACCAAAACATTCGGAGCTCGAGTTGGTGTTCAAAGTAACCAAAACTCGCTATGAATAGATTTTGCCAGCAGAATATGTGGCAGGAGTAGATCCAGAGTAGAATCAAAGAGAGGTCTCATTCAATTAATGTTGTGAATGGGGCTTGGGCTGTAGGCCTTGATTATCGTGCACACATATTCCCATACTGAAAGTGCTAGCAGGAAATGTCTTTGTAAGGAAGACAATGAGGGATACCTACAGTTACTGACAACAATTTTGCATTTGCTGGATTGCTGGTAAAATGCATAAGTAGTCTGTGGAAGAGTTGCAAGTACATTCTTTTTACTGGCCATGATACAGTTGTCCCTTGTTGAACTTCACAGGAATGATAACCTTCTTTCCCTTTAGGTAAGGAGGGCTCCATATGACATCCTGTGGTAGGTGTTGCATTTATAATTGAAATTTGAAAAGCTGTGTAGTTCCTCTTCTGTTCAACTAGTCAACTCATCCCTGAAATGTGATGGGTGCACCTGTGCCTCTCAATCAGTCGTTTATTTTAGTGCTTTTAAGGGTAAATAAGCACAGTCATGGCTAGTGCTTTATTGCTCTTTATGATTATCAGGGAGAAAGGAAAGCTAGATACCACAATGCTGAGATGCCTGTTACACTGGTGTGCATTATGAGCTCCTGTTGAGTAGGTGGCGGCACATTTGTGCATTTGTCAACAAAGCATGCTCACCATAAATTTGCTTCATCATAATTTTGTTCACTGCAACTGAAAGTCAGTGTAGCCATGTTCCATTTGTACTGATAGTGTACCTGTGACATTATATGCCCTGCAGCTCTGTAATGGCAAAAAAAAAAAAAAAAAAAGGACAAGTTTCAACACTATGTTCCCAACCACTCTGACTTTAACTGTAAGCTGTGTCTAGGCTAGGATCCTAAATATTATCACAGGTTTTTGCTGGAGCAACGTTGCACAAATGTCCATCGTCATCAAGTTTCTTAGCATGGGAAAAGTCCACTTGTTTTGCTTACAAAGACCAGGCCCACCAGAAATCTTAAAGGGGCCCTGCGACACTTTTTCAACTGCCGTCTGCAGTACTGCAGTGTGTGTAGGATCGAATGCTGAGATGAACGCAAAAAGAATTATGCGAATCGGTGGTCTAGAACTGGAGTTATTAGCCCTCGAAATTCAAAACACGAGCAGACAGCATGAAACCAACATTCCCTTTCGTATTTCGCTCTCCCGCTGACGTCAGTGGAGGCGTCCAATAGCAACGCGCGTCTTATAGAGCGACACCGGAAGACGCCGGGAGCAGAGCGCGCGCGCGCAGATAGCGTCCGGCCGTCAACACACCTGGTGTCGTTTTGCAAGTAATGTCAGATACTTTATCTCTATCTTACGAAGCATAAAAACTATTTTAGTACATTTTGGTACTGAATAGCGTGATCAAGCAGACACCACACGTGTGTAACAAGCACCTTGGAGCGTCGAGCCAATCAGAACGCCCGGCCTGGCCCCTCCTATGTCGTCACTCTATGTCACTTCCTGTAACAAAAATCTCTGTTATGTGTCGCCTCAGTTCAAACAGAAGGCGATTTTGGGCGGTTTGTTCACTGAAATAAAATTATAACCACTCTGCTTTCGGAGTTTCTACTCTCGCTGCGACGTCCCCGCGAGTAACAGTTCTAGAATCAGTGATAAAAACGGCCTGCTCGATTTGTGTCGCAGGGCCCCTTTAATGTTTAAAGGGTCCCTGAAGCATTTTTTTGACATTGTGTAACTAATTAGGCAACATAATTATGAAATCATTCACACCATAAATAACGCGAAGCACGTTGCACTAAGGCAGCTATGGGCTTATTCTGTCGCCTTCCTCCTCAACTCGATCAGCTGCGGAGTGCGCGCTAGCGACGGCTGCACCTTCCACATCAGCCGCTGTGCCCATCCCTTCGTAGCGACATAGCGCCGTGATGTCTCTAGTGAGGCTACCGGCCTCGGCAGCGCTAGTCTCTATAATAGTGCTCCGGCGACTCGTGTACTCCACCAGATGCCGCGATGGTACCGTTGGCTGGCCTTTCGGTGGTTGTGATGTCGCATGGCTTGCGCTTCGTTGCACCCATCGCATGTCCCGTGGGGAAGGGCGGTTAAAAACGCTTTGAGTCGCGTCGATCTTTCACGATGTGCGTTTTTAAAACTCTGTAGTAAACTACACACTTTTTTTTTTTTATTGATATGAGATTAGGAGATGTTGGCGCACAAATAAGGCGCCGGCTACTCCTTGGCTCCTGGGGTCCGTATAACAAGCATGGTGCTAAGCAGTATGCGAAGCAATCTGGCATAATCTGCTTAACGCAGAGTGCTGATATTGTTATGCCAATGATCAGAAGGATTTGAGCTGTCTGTGCAATGCATTTGTACAAAATCAAAACTGTTTCGGGTCCCTTTAAAACTGGTACAGTATAGCAAGAGTGCTTGGCTGTGCACATAAACTTGTTCTCCTGAAAGATAGTGTTTGATGATATCAATTGTTGGAAATTTATTATATAGCTGTGGTGCTATAACAGCAGTGGCACATCCTACCACAGCCCTTTAATGACAAGAACATGAGTATTTTAATTGATAATATCTTCCAGTGGCTGCCAGGATGGATTGGAATATTACAAATGAAATATGCTTACAGCCCCATCAAAACCTAATTTAAGCTAAACATCCCTGGAATATTTAAGCTGAATGTAAGTGTAAACTACAGAAATGAACAACTGCTAGAATTCAGTGCTGTTATTGAGGTGCTAAACGTGAATAAATAGGTAAAGAAGATTAAGTTGGAGGAATGTTGTTGAAAAGGGGGGTGATTTATCTGTGGTGCCATGAAGGAAATTAGGCTACACAGTTTTTTTTTTTTTAGCAAGGGTGATGCTCCTCACTGGCTTGTTACAAAGTAGCAGACTCTGAGTACCCGTTAAGTATCACTTTGTTGGAAATGAATGTGAAGTTGCAATTTGGTGGCCTGGTATTCATAGGCACAAATAGAATGAAATAAGTTCTGAGTTGGCGTTTGTCATGCAAAATCACATTTCATGTCTGACATTATGGAGAGAGCCATCTGATCAGTGCTTCACTCATCCACCTTCATTTTGATAATGCTACCTACTGTAATGAAGCAAACCCTTACCAATGCTTCAACAACAGTTGCTGTAAGTAATATAGGTGCTTTGCTTATGATTGGGTTGCATCACTGTCGCACGATGCATTACTGATTGTGATTAAGCCTGATCTTAAACTGAGCAAACAATGTTCAGTTTGAAATTTTAGTGTTTTTTGAAGCACATAGTGATGTAATTCATGGCAAAATACCGTGGAAGTGTGCAATGCCATTGGAAATACCATTGGAAGTGTGCAATGTATGCACTCTGCTTGTCAGCTCAAAATGGCCAGATCTGTTGAGGGGCCCTTTAAGGAGCTCTCAATGAGTACAGCGTATGACGTATAACTACAGATATTGATTGTATTTTTTAGCTTGATTTTGTAATTGTTGTGTATGTAATGTGTGCATGACATATGCATTTTCTAAAATGGAAATAACATAAGTGGCAATCTATAAATGCTCGGGCTAGAGAGAGGCTTGAATAAAGTGATAGATAATTTTGCTGGAGCCAGTGTTTTAACAAGAGGACTTGTCTTCTTGACAAAGACAAATCGTCATGACGTCTGCTCCAGCAACAATCCCTGTTCCATTTCTCGTCATTATGTAAATGCAGAAGAAAGTGAAGTTCTTATGTTGTGGGAAATGTGATCATGTTATAATTAGTATTTTTATACCAAGGGCAAGTTCTTTTTATTTTTATTCGCAACTCCAGAAAAAGTGGTTCATCTGGCAACATTGCTGAGAAAAACAAAGATGGCTTCTATATCCAGGGTCACGGCCGCGCTTCCGCTTAGCGCTGTGCTAAAGTTTCTTGATTGTGGGTTCGAATCACGATGCTTTGTCGAATGCGAAAGGGTTCTTGGTGCTGAACATCTGATGTGAATCAGTCTAAAAGATTTGAGTGGCGAAACAGCGGAAATAATTGCGCTGTGCATTCAAACGTCGCACTTGTTCGGAGGCCCGCATCAGATTTCCTAAGGATAAAGAGCCTTTCCAGCGAGCCTGAAGTTGAAGAAGGCAGGTACGTGTTCATGCGTAGCAGGCCTCTCGGAAAGATGCTAGCACTTGTGCGCGGCGTTGCTTCATTGAGTACAAATGCGTCACTTATAAACGTCTTAAAGGAGTGCAGTTCTATGCGCAGTGCCGGAAGACAAACTTAGAGGCGCGGTGAACAGGTCGAGGGCTGAAAAGTTGGAATGAGCGCAATAAATCCTGAATTGTCACCAGATGAACTCGAAATGCAAACGCGCTACGTTAAATGATCACACATTACCTCCATAACCACAAAACAAATTACGAGGCCAGCGCGCGCGTGGGACGAAGGCGGCAAACGAAGTCAAGCGCTCGCTTTATATCTACTTACTACAATGCATGCGGGCAAAAGTACGTCAGCAGTAATGTTACCGCGGTTCAAGTTGAGCATAGGCACGCTCAGAAAACGTTACCTGATATACACGTATAAACGATGTCGCTATTTTGTTCACGCGCTTGCCTAAACTAAACTACACTCCGGCTCTTCGAAAAGAGCGCACGATAATAAACGCGCGCACACACAATCTGTGTACTCACCGGGGAGGAAGAAATCGTCGCGAGTGAAGTGCCTGGACCTAGTTCCCGTCACCTTCTTGCCGATGCGCAAGTTCCTAATCCATGTTGCCCTGCACGAAGCATCGTCTGCTTCTTTGGGGAATCGATGAAACGACGTGTCGCTGTCTTTGCATTGCGATGACACGCACTCAGGCATGCAACAAAAGTCTTTTGATGAGGATTCTTTCTTTTTCAGGCTGCTTCGAGGCGGCATGGCGTTGATTAAGGAACTATAGAGCTGCTTTACCGCCTGCGGTAATGCGATACCATGCTGCGGGGTTTCGAGGTCGACCTTGGATCGGCTGGTTCCAGGAGCGTCCACTAGGTGGCGAGCATTTAGATAGAATCGCGAATACCATGTCAGCTTGCAGTTCAAGGGACACTTAAAGTGAAACAATAAGGTTGTTTAGACTGATAAACTATTCTTTGGAAACTACATTGTTGCCGATTTCATCAAATTATGGTCTATATTAGAAAATAAAATCAAAATCAGAGTTTTATCTATGAATTTTGCTACGAAACTTTAAGGAGGTGATGTCAAGAACCCCATTTCATTTTTTCATATTTCTTCCACATTATCTTGGTGAAATTTTCTGAAACATGTCATGTGACTGGCTTCCGTAGAATGCGATGTTTATCTCTTTTACCCATAAGTAATTATGCAGTACCTAGTATTGATTTATGGGTTTTACGTCCCAAAACCACGGTATGATCATGAGAGATGCTGTAATGGAGGACACCAGAAATTTCGATCACCTGGAGTTGTTTAACGTGCACTGACATAGCAAGGCCTTAGTAGATGACATCTAAGATGCAGGGGTGTATCTATGCGCCTGCTTTGAGAGGGGC
This sequence comes from Hyalomma asiaticum, assembly GCA_013339685.2. Lineage (NCBI taxonomy): Eukaryota > Metazoa > Arthropoda > Arachnida > Ixodida > Ixodidae > Hyalomma > Hyalomma asiaticum. The sequence continues at coordinate 195,724,267 of CM023481.1, forward strand.
AGTTCCTGCGTTCTGGGAGGAGGGGCTTGCACAGTTCCTTGCTCCTCCCGTCTTCCCTATCTAATACTTGCATTTGTGCATAAACGCAACTTCACAATGAGCCAATACAAGGTCGATGCTATTTGATGACAATAGTCATCGAGTCATAGACTCACCTGATAACAGTCATCGCCGAGTTTTGGTTCCTGGATGCCTTGAAATTTTACTGGGCTCGTGCCGAGGCTGGGATGGAGTCGGAGACGAGATGACGGCACGTTACATTTACATAACACTATTTTAATATAACAAAATGAAATTGAAAATTAAAGAAAATGAGAAGGAACATGCTTAACAATTCACAACACACAAACTAAATTAATACACAATCAAAGTCCACCAAATGAGTTTTTCTTCTTAAATCAGTCCTCGAAGAAGCGATATCAGTCTGTTGAGAGTAATAGTCATCCGAGTGTTGAAGTCTTCGTGCGGTCTCAGTTGATCATAGGTGTTGGTGAGGCCGCCTGGGCTGACGTACTGGCATGCCTGTCACTGGGCAGCGAGATCGTCATTGCTAAACCAGGCCTTAGAATCATAGCTGGGGCTGACTAAGGAACGTTTCTTCCCATGGTTATCCGTGGCACTTTTTCAGCATTTCTGTTCCTTGTTAAATAATCTCCCATCCCTGCCAGGGAAAGCCACTCAGACAATCGTCGCCCAATCAAGGGGATTGCCGCCCTCCGAGAGAGGAGGTCATGCCCCACCTCAGGTCCTCCCAGGGAAAGGGTGAAGCAATAGGGTCCGGTTGTATGAGTGAAGCGGCCAACAGGTGGAAAACCCCCCAAAGGCAGCGAACGCATTCCAGACATAAAACAGGTTGAATGGCTTGCAGGCTGGAGCGTCTTTTTCTTGAGGACAGGTGGCAGAAAGGAACAAGGCACGCCGTGGCACGCTCATTGCCCAGGAGCATGTGGTCGCAGAGCTAGTCGTGTCTTCAGCACTTCTGCCAAGCTTGCAGGAAATTCATTCGAGCATCCCCTCCATTGTCGCAGGTTTTTCGGAAATCTGTCCACATGCAAAATGGATTGCCTCGGTGGCGCCATGTGTGCTGCCTGCAAACAGGTTGTCGGGGGCTAGAAATGTCCTCGACGTTTCTGTCTGGCATTGGCATTTGGGCTGTCGCAACAACAATAATCAGCCCCTGTATTCCCTGCCATTTCCTATCAATTGCACAAGGCCTCCTGAAAAGAATCATTGGAATCCCCCTTTCACTGACACCTTTTTCTTTTCCATGAATGTTTACTTCGGTGGCGATAAAATCCCCATTGTACTCATGCACACCTTGAGTTTTGGTGCCTCAGTAAATTGAGCGATGACACGCATGTTTTAGATAAGTAGCCTTTACCACAGACTAGCAGAACAAGTTATTACTTTCTTCTTCTTTTTTTTTTTTTCATCTAGGAGCCCTCTGTATACGTTCCTTGCATCCCCCCTTTTTGTCTGTACACTACAGAGCTTACAATGAGATGCGACATCAGGTACCCAGTACTTTTATGACTATGTTAGACTTGAAACACAAAGACACTAACCGAGGCACTTTTTCTTACATGAAACGTCCAACGTTTCGGGACCAACTCGGCTGCTTCTCTCTTAGAAGTCGATCTTTTGCCGGTTCCGGAAGTGGGCGTGTAGGGTCATAGGTTTGTGAGACACCATAATACCAGCCTTCCTGAGAATTCGGGCAAGCTGTTGACTGACTCAGGGGACGTAGGGTACTGCAGTGTGCCGAGCTGTCTCTTTTGCTTTTCCCCCACGGAATGGTGACCGCATGAGGGGAAGTGCAGCTGTACCATTCATCACATCACCGACTCTGCTGGGAACGCTCAGCACAGAAGCCCACCCCTCCACATAAATTTAAGAGGGAAATATACTCTAGAAGGACATGTTGCTGGGCGAGCTGGTGTTTGCTAAGCGACATATTGCAGAGCAGGAGCACAAACACACTGAAGGCCTGACGTGTTGATTCTGCTTTTCAGCAGCTAGCCAGCTGGGATGGCGAGTGAAGCATCACAGATATAACCAATCCTGGAATATATGAGTTTGGCACCCTAGTTTGTACCACAGGATCTTACATAGCATTTAACACTTCGCCAGGATGATGTGGTGGTGCCAAAGAAGATAGCGACTTCTCGTGGGGTGAAGCCTTTTCTAATGCAGAAGGCCCTGTATCTCACTTGACAGGTAGGCTGCACAATGTTAGCAATGAGTGTGCCAACATTGGGAAAAGTAGAAACCATGGATGAGATGAGCTACTTTCCCATTCATGTAAACACTGCTGAAGGCCTGCTGAATAGCTTCATTTGGCCCATTCACTTGCTCTCAGAGGCTGCACCTGTAGTGGACTTGTGCTACCGTCTTTTGCATTTCGAGTAAAGCATCCTCTGTGCGACTGCAAATGATATTGAACAGTTTCCACGCTAGGAGAGTTAAAAAACCCGGAAGGCATCTTTTCTGCACTACAAGGATTCATGCACATAGGTGGCGACAGCCGCTGGGACTGCATCTTTTAGATGCAGCGTGGGATGTGTGCTGGCACGCATGTTTTGGCTACTGAAGATACCTGCATTTAGCATCTCCATTGCTTCGTTCACACTCTTTAGGCTCCACTATACTCTGTCGCGAGCTATTTGCAGCACATGCTTCCACAGAAGCTGAATCACTCACTTTAGCTGAACACGTGAGTGAAACACTACGCTGCATATGACAAACGTAGCGAGCACGTGCGGCACTGCCATTGTGCATGAATTTGTACCCGGTTCAGCAGTGCAGGAAAGCTACCTTATAGGTTTTGCAACTCGTCTCTTTTCAACACTCAAAGTATGCCAGTAGGGACGGAGCACCTGTCTCTGAGGAAAGGTGGTAGAAGGGAAGCATTCTTCCATGCTAACACGCTGAGGACCCTGCGAAGAGGGGAGAGCGGGTGAGGCGGTTACCTCGTTTCCTCAAAGTGAGCAGTTTTGTTAGCCACAGAGTGAAGGCTTAGGCTAGTTGGGGCAGGCTTGTGAAAGTAATATTTTTTGAAAAGCTCCAATTTTGTGCCTAACAAAAAAAGCTACAAGTAAAGAGTGCTTTGCTTCCCATAAACAGGAATGACCATCTCAATGTCCAAAAGAAATTTTACATGCTGAAAAATTGCTGTTTACAGCAAGGTGGAAGGGGGTGGCAGGGGTATATGCGAGTGGCTTGAAGGGGAGGGGGAGGGTTGGTTTGCCACTAAGATGCATGATGTCAAGTGAATTTGTGTAGGAACCTCCCAGCGATGTCCGCACTTATATATTTTATTTTGCACATTTTCTAGCTTAGGTGTTTTCTCCATGCGAGAGTGATGCCTTTAGTAATGTCAAAATGTAATTTATTAATACACAAAAATAATTTTTTGCTTTAGTTTGCATACTTAAGGTGCTGCGTTGTTTGACGCCAGAAAACACAACTTTATGTACAGGTGAAAAAATATTTGTTTGTACAGGGTTTGTTTGGGAAGTATAATAGGAGATATTTTTTTACCACCAAAACATGGCGAAGGTACAGTGCTGATTGGGTGGTGGGGGCCCTCAGCTACGAGCACACCAGTTGCGAGTCGTCTCTAAGCCTTCACTGAGTGTAAATACGAGTTTAAGGTGAACACCTTTCAAGGTGCCTTGTCATCAGCACAATGAATCATTTGGTAGAGCAGCGCTACATGGTGACATTTCATAGTAAAACTGCAAGTGACGCCAGTGATGTGATTAAAACTGCTTTAGAAGTGATGCCTTGGGTTGATCAAGTGTTTTTGAGGGTCGCAAATTGTTTCATGAGGGACGAGAGCAAGTTGAAGATGAGCAAAGTTCAGGATACCTTTCAACAGCAAAAAGTGACTAAAACTTAATGAAAGTGCAAAATCTTTTGAACTGTGATAGCAAATTCAGCGTGCAGATGATATCAGAACAATTAAGCTCAGCAAGACTCGGGAAATGACTTTCCCACATCCATCCAGCAGTCTCCGGAGCACGGGGGCTACTTCAGAATGTGCTGAGCCACACTGCCTTTGATGTCACACTTCCTCACCAAACATGGAATCACACAGCTTTCCCAGCCGCCCTACAGATCAGATGTTTCTCCTTCAGACCTCTCAAATGAAAAGGGTCATGAAACGACGGCACCACGGCTCGGTTCAGGCCAAGAAGCCATAACGAGGGAGATGAAGAACATTCCGGTTTCTGCCTTCCACAGAGCCTTCGGTGATTGGCAGAGTCACTGAAAACTCTATGCTGATGCAGATGGGGACTGTCTTGAAAACTATTAAGTCGACATGTCAAAATTGCAAATAAGCTTTTTCTGAAAAATTCAGTCCTACTACTTTCCAGACAAACCCTGTAAAATGAGCAGTGGTACAGGCAGGATGACACATTAATGTGTGTAAAAAAAGTATGAACTGAGTTTTCCTGGGGTTATCGCCAAGTTTGTCGGAATTTAGTAGGTCTGTTTACTGTGCTTATGCATAGACTCCTACCAAAAATAGTGGTGTCATCACATCATCAATTAAGTGAGATAATTAATGTACAGTACTCGCAAATTGAAGCATGACACTGAAACTTCAGGTATAACAGCTGGTATTCACTGTTGCTTAATATAGCCATGTCATATCACTATGAATCTTGCCACTGATAACGGAGTGCTTTGACACAAGTGCATGAGTGAATAATATGCTGATAGGACACTGCCGCTGATAATGAAGTGCTTTGATGCAAGTGCATGAGTGAATAGTAGGCTTATTGGACACGGACTGAAAGCGGTGGAGACTAAATTGTGTGCCTGACTTAGCCCAAATTGACGTGTTTCATTCTGTGATGTCTGTACACAGCGTGTCTACCAACCGGGAAAACCGGGAAAACCGGGAAATCTCAGGGAATATGATCAGTCTGGAAAATCTCAGGGAAAACTCAGGGAATTTGGGCTTCTCTCAGGGAAAATCAGCTCAAGTACGAAAGTCGCGGTAACGCTGGCTCAAACAATGCACCTTGCGATTGAGTTTATAGCGCAACTCGCAGTAATTGAAGGGAAGACTGCCCCCCCCCCCCTTCCTCATCGCTCTTCGTCGCGCGAATCGGCTGCTTTTTTTATTATGGACTTTGCTTGTCGCGTCTTGTTCTATGTAAAGTCCGCTGTATGTGTCTGGACGCGCTACGGCGCGCACACATCCCTTGTGTGCGCTGAGCGTTGTTATATTGTGCGTTTGCTTGCAAGCAGTCTTTTCCACAATTATTGCGGAAAAGACAGTGTGGAGGTAGAGGACGCGCGGCTACACGAAGCTGCGCGCCCTCTCCATAGGGAGAAGACGCGGCGCCGATTCTACACGCCACGCGGTGATGCGTGACGCGTTGTGCGGTCTGTAGCAACGCCGCTGGGCAACGCCATTTCGTGGTTTCGGTTTCTCAGCGTGATTGCAACGGAGGCGCGTGAAACTTGATGTTTATCTTCGTCGGCACGGCACCCCTTTCTAGAGGCGGCGGAAGTTGATTTTCATCTTTATTGGCGTAGCTTTCAGCTTGTTTATTATCGAGGCTTATGATCCGAGGGTCGCTGGATCGAATCCCGGCCGCAGCGGATGCATCTCGATGGAGGCGAAATGTTTTAGGACCGTGTACGAAACGACGCCAGTTAAGAAACCTCGGGAAGTCAAAATTTACGGAGTTCTCCACTACGGCTTCTCATAATCATAGCTGGTTTTGTGACGTAAAACCCTACAAATCATTCAATTATCTACGCTTACGAGGGATTCTTGCTGTTCTTAATTACCGAGTTTATTCTGCCCAAGGCAGCCACACGCTGAGAAGATACCGTGTGTGCGCCAACACAGCTGCTGGTTGCTCCAAGATGAGAACAGAGATGCGTTTTATGTGCGCAACTGCGATAAGGCGCTGTGTAGACCCGTTTTTCAAGGAATACCACGTTCTAAAATATTATTGAACAATTTGCAGTATTTGCTCGATTTTACCGCGCCCTCGATTGTAACGCGCACCAGTTCCCCGCGACAAAAAGAAAGTCAAACATCGATTGTAGTGCCACGGCCGCTGGATGAAAGCGCACAGTGTGCTTTCATCCAGCGGCCGTGGTAGTGCACACCTATTTTTCGGGACACATGAAAAAGGGAGAGCTTAGTAATCAACCTTTTCACATTAATAAAACCATATGCCGTACTCGCGTAATCAACGTACTCGCATAATAAAAGCACCGCTAACTTTAAACTACTGCAGTAGTTGATCCGCGGCGTCTCGAAGACGTTCGGCGCGCCGATTCATAGCTCCTGCGCCTCGATGAAACTTCCGGACGTTGCCGGGCGCAGCCGCGTGCAAGCTCGCAGTGGTGCATTCCTCCGTGCAATCGCAGTTCCCTCACGCCTGCTACCGCATGCTGCCATGTGTGCTGCGGAAGCTGGCGCAGCTAAGCCTAAGCATGGTTGGGGTAGAGTGTACTAGAAGCTTTTGAGTGGCGCGACCGCGGCGCTCTTCCCTTGCTTCCCCCTTGCCCAACTTGCGGCGAAAGTAGCGGCGGCGCTGCCATCGCCCAATCTACCCAGGTTTGCTCGGCGGCATGGTAGTCTCTGCAGTCGGCATCTCTGTTTTGGTCGCGAAATGGCAAAAAAACAACGTTTAAACCATTGTTACGCGCCAGGTTGCACAACTGGGTATCCGTGTGTGCAACAAAGTCGCAAGTTATCCCTTTTTAAGGCCCCGAAAGACGTGAAATCTTGTGATTTCGGTGGTCTTCTGTACCCTTCTCCGAAACCTTTTGTCTTTATTAGTGAACTTGAAGACATTTTCACTGGTTGCTTTAGTAAGAGTGACTTACGCAAAGATAGCATCTTGGATGTCCTGGCAGTGATCAACAGGAGAAGCATTGGGGGTTCTGGTTGCAAGTCATTAACTGCTAAGTTGATCAGCTTTTACGTGGTCAGGCGTATGCACTTTTTTTATATAAAGGGTCTTAACAAGTGGCGGGATGAGAAACGAAGAAGCGCACAGCAGCAGCTGAAACTTAGGCTATACATTGCTGCATTGGCATAAAAAAAAGATTTCAGTTTTCGTGCATATGTTATTGCACTCTTAATTTTTTAAAGGGGCACCAAGAAGAGAGATGATTTTTCCGAGAAGGTAAGCAAGAAAACGTGCAAATTCTGACGCGAAATCTGAAAATAAAATTTGATCTTGAATCTTTTTGTATTAATAAGCCTGTGATGGTTAATTTAGCAGCTTTAGGGTTCTCAGAGCACAATTACTCGAACTAAGCCGATTCATTGTTCCGCTTTAGAGTCGGTTTAAACGATTTTGCAACGATAATAACATCTCTTTTTTTATTTAAATGCATTTTAGGAAGACAACCTAAGCTCTGCCATTCTGTTTTGTTTTATGTTATGTGGTGTATCCTGGCTCTATAATTTTATGCTTTTTATAATTTTAATTGCAAATGTATTGTTTGTATAAGTATGCGAACCTTGTATTTTCACGTTATCGATTGTTAATACAACTTTTCTTTGCCGTGCTGTTGCTTATTTAAACTCTCGAAATCTTGCACTGCTATGTTTCACTGAAGGCGTTTTTCTGCAGTATTACGTATGTGCATTTTTGTGGGTCCTACAACAATAAACGCATTCCCATATTAAAATGATGAAAGGGAGCTTTGGAAAAACTGCTGTTCTTCAGACAGTGACAATGTCAATGAAGCCAGCTTTTGTTGTGAGTGAACGCAACCATGCAACGCGCCCTTTATTTGATTTCAACATTGGTGTTTTATATACGTGGAACGGGCGGGGAGTTCTTCGACTTATGTGCAACACATTCCTTTTTTTTTTCTTCGAGGGGGATGAGGGAGGCTTCCGATGTGTACCGGCAAGCTGGTTTCTCGTGTAAGTGTACACTGTAAACGAAAAGGGGGGGGGGGGGGGGCGAATCGCGCTCGTTATGCGGTACGATGTGCTACGCTACTTCAAGCTGCAATACAGTCGGGGGCAACTTCAATAACAATAATGTCAAATAATATTTGTTTGCATTAAAATTTTTGAAAAGGGGGGACTATAACGAGGAATGAAAAAGATCATCCTGGGCGCGACGGAGAGGTACCAACGCGTACACGGAGCGCCTGCCAGCCATCCTCCCGGGAAGATTGGTCGACGACAGCGCCACCGCATCTTTCCACGCTGAAACGGCCGCGCACAGGCAGGCGCTCGCGCCACTCAAAAGTTCTAGTACACTCTAGTCGGGGCGTGATCTCCGAGATTGCATCGCGGCAATCTCGGACGTCAGGCAGCGCGCACGGCTGAGAGGCTCTGCCTCAGCACGGATACGAGGGAGAAATGCAATGATGAGACGTTTTGCGTATGGCGATGGGAAACATCTATTCTCCCGTTACGGCCACCCGCAAACGCTATTGAAAGTTCGCGCCGCTGGGCATCTCAGACTTCGGTTGGCCGCAAAATGGCCAAGCTGGCGCGGCGATTATCAACGGCCTACGCGTAATGTGCGTCGTGGCAACGTTGCGTGGGGGACCGGCGGCGACATAGAAACTACAGAAACTATGCGCGCCAAAGACCGCCGCGCCGCTAGTTTGTTTTTTCAGCAGTAACCGTACGGCAGTGCCCGAAACGCGTAGGAGGCGGCCATTTTCCTACTCGCCTCGGTATGGTAACGGCGTCGTTCGTTCGCACTCGTTCGCATATGATTTTTGGACCCGTTTTATAGAAAAAGAAGTGTGCATTAGATTAGAGTAAATACGGTTTAAGTGATGCTGACACGAAAATATAGCTCCTGACTCTTTTTTTAAAAAACAATGTTTTTCGGACCTTACGCATTTCGTACATTCAAAATCCGCAATTTCACAAATTGACCGTCTGGAAAAGCTTATTTCTTTTTGTTTGTTTGGTTTTTTTTGGTTTTCTTTATTTGACCGTGAAAGAGCTCAAAATCCTTATTAGTGATGACATTGGGTGACATGGTGCCTACCCGCATCGACATGAAGAAAGTTATGTGCCACTCAGGGATTTTCGCAAAAATACTCAGGGAAAACCTGGAAATCTCAGGGAATTTAGCAATGTCAACTTGGTAGACACCCTGGTACATAAGGAACTACGTAAAGCCGAGAACTTGACCTTGTGAGACTGCTTATTGGCATCTTACTTGGAACTTCCACATTTAAAGGGGTCCTGAACCACCCTCGGGCTTGGAGGCTGTAATGCAGAAGTCTCATAGATGCCATTGGAGGGTGTCTTTGGTGTTTACGCAAACAGTGCAGTGCAAAATTCACCATAAATATTGTTTCCCAAGGAGCCAACAAATGCACACCAGCAGCCTGTAAGAAATGATAAATGATTCCCCAACTTAATCAATCATTGATCAGTGATTGTGGATGGCCTTATATACACTATGGGGCTCCAATGCTAGGACTCGAACCCAAGAACATAACCAGAGTCAAACCCAGAATCTTACCAGGATTGGGTGTATTAGAGGATTAGGGTGGGTTAGACCTCCTTAAGGTGCATTATGGTGGATTAAGACAGATTAAAGTGCATTAAGGTGGACTATGGCATATTACAGTGAATTATGGTAGATTAAAAGAGCGTAGATTAAGAAGGCTTACAGCAGCTTATGGTTGACTAAGCTGGATTAGTGTTAATTAAAATGGATTACACTTCTAATGTTTGTTTTAATTAGGCATAGCTTAACCATCTGAGCTCTGTTAAGCCTGACTTGGTCTTAACCTAATTAGACCACACTTAATCATAGGTGTGGTCTAAGTAACATAACCTAACCAGGCACGACTTATAAGCTTGTCTTAATTAGCTGCAACATAATTACACTTAGGCTAATTACTACTACCTTAATTAAGCTCGACCTAATTAGGTGTCACGTAATGACTTATCTTGACTAGACTTGATTTAATTAGCATTAGCCTATTTAGCCTTGCATTATTTAGTCCTAGCTTAATTCGGCCTGGCCTCATTGGATTAGTTAGTCAGCTTATTTAGGTATGACTTCATTAGTCATAACTTAGTTATACATGGTTTAATTAGTCCAACCTTAGTTACACAAACCTTGGCTATATCAATTTAATTAGGCATTGCTTAATTTGATTTGCCTTAAGTAAACATGATTTCATTAGCATTATATCTTAATTACTTCTAAAGTATTAGTCTCGGCTTAATTAATCGTGACTTATTTGCAATCTTAATTAAGCTTGAATTGGATAAGTTTGGCTTAATTAGACCTGTGTGAACTATGCTTCACTTAATTAGGCTTCGTTGAATTAGACTTAGCTTAATTACACCTCACCTGACTAGTCTTACGAAGCTTTAATGTGGCTTTAATATAGCTAGGCATGGTTATGTTAGCATTCGTAGCCTAGCGGAGGTTTTGCAGATTTTCCAGTTTCACCAATACCTTAAACAGTTTTGCTGTTGTAATTCAACTTGTGCATATTAGTGTGTGTTCACACTTTAAATTAATCCATGTGTCATACCACATCTGAACGTGTCGTATTCCACATAAATCTGTTCGACACCTATGGGTTCGTGTCCTGAAGGTTTTCATTTCGAGTCATAGCAGTCGCACGTGCAGGCCTGACAGGACGATTAACTTGTCTACAATCACTAATGAACCATTAACTAACTTGTGGTTATGTAGAACAAGGTGGATCAGCATTGGTAGTTGCACAATTTACTCTGATGCCATCGTGTGCGCAACATCGAAGACAAGCAGTGCACTGACAAAGTAAGCTCACACACTTCTGAGCCTAAACGGATAAAAAAAAATGCAGTGATCGCGAGGGCACGCAGCCGAGCCCAGGCACGGAGTGAGCACGTGGCCTCAAGCACTGCTGCCAATAGCTCCTGGCACTCGCGTGCTTTCAATCGGCCACTCCGATATATCGTTTAAGCCTGGTGACGTAACGTGGTGGGAGAGGTGTCTCCTTTGACACTGCCCACAAGAGCTCTATGCACTCTGTTCCGCAGGGTTGAGACAGAACTGGAAAGGGAGGTTTTCCAGTTGCAATATTTTCGCTCCTAACAAACCTTTTTGAAAAATTCTTTCAGCTGTGAATTTCTAGGAGGCTTTCTACACATAACCAACCATTTTCAAAACCAAGCGTGAGAGGTGGATCAGGGCTCCTTCTATTTCTGTTGTTAAACCATGTAGTATCTTGAAGCTACATTGCATTTAGGTCCTAGTTATGCTTCTCAATAGTTTTCAGCCATACTATGTGACCTGTATGTCCATATTTCTAAAAATGCACGGTTGTTTAGGGATACTCATTAATCATATTCTTTTATTTTTTAACAGTACATTACAGATCTTCAAGAGGGCATTGAGTAAGGGGGAAGTACAAAATAATACAAGCGTAAAGAAGGCACTAGTACTATGATGAAGCCGGAATTGTCTTCACAAATGTCTTTTAACACACTTAGTAACATTCAGAAACTTCTGCAATTTTTAATGGGAGGGCATTACTTGCCTCATTGTCTGACCTTGATGTCACCAGAAAGCCATGGCAGAAAAGCACCAGACAGACTGAGCTGCAGCCATCATCATCCATCATCATCATCATCATCATCATCATCATCATCATCATCATCCCACTGCAGGGCAGAGGCCTCTGTCATCTATTTCCAATTATCCCAGTCCTCTGCTAACTGTAGCCAATTTATCCCTGCATACTTTTTGATCTCATTTGCCCATTTAACTTGCGGGCACCGCGCTCTTGCCTTCTGTAGGGATCCACTCTGTTACCCTCAATGGCCAACAGTTATCTTTGCAACACCTGCCCATACTTCTTAATTTCTGCTAATCTTTACCATGCGTTTGTTCCCTGACCCATTCTGCTGTCTTGTCCCTTAATGTTACACCTATCATTTTCCATTCTTTTGCTCGCAGAGCCATCCCCAGTTTAAGCTGAACCCTTTTAGTGAGCCTCCAAGTTTCTGCCCGTAGGTGACTACCGGTGAATGGCAGCTGTTATACACTTTTCTCCTTAGGGACAGTGGTAAGCTGCCATCCAGCCATCTTCATCTAAAAAACAACAAAAAAGAATTAGTCACAGTGAGTCAGTCACACCACCATTGCATCAGGTGATGTTGGTAATATCTGTGTCTACTGCAGTGTTACAACAGTTATGATGCTCGGCTGCTGACATAGAGCATGTGGGTTTGATCCCAGCTGCAGCAGTCACATCTTCAGTGAAGGCAAAAGTGCTAGACGCCCATGTATTGTGTATTTTCAGTATACATTAAAGAACCCAAGGTGGCGATATTACCAGAGCCTTTCACTATCGTGTGTGTCATAACCATATTGTGGTTTTGGCACGTAAAACCCCAGCGATTGTTATGTTGTGGGCATATTTAATGTACTTCATCATCCTCATCTGTATATAAGCATCATCATCCCTCTTTGTTGTCTTCAGGCATTGAACCTGGGCAGGATCGGCTGATTAAGGGGGGACACTGCGCTTTGGAAATATTTTTTTATTATTTGGACTATTTAACTGAAATTTTCAGAGTTAATGCAGCTTTAACTGCCCTTTTCAACAATGTAATCATTTTTGTTCTGTGAGGAATAGTTTTTACAATACATTGAAAATTAGTTTATTTTATTGAGGCCTAATTAGCTAATTAACCACAGTCCTCACAATAAAAAGCAGCCCAGAGAATCAAGTGACGATATTAACAGTGTGTCAAGAAGCATAAGTCATCATTTTAGGCCATTTCCAAGCAAAGTTACAGACTGTTGAACATGACACAATGAATGTCCTCGTTGATACTTGAAACAAAAGCTTCATTTAGAAAAGTTCCGTAGCACAGTATTATAACAAAATTTACGTTACGACAAGCCACTACTATTCCTTTTCCAGTAAAAAAAAAAGTCACAATGATAACCCTTGTAGAACAAAAGATATTGCTCCTCCAACACAGGGAGGTCATGAATATTTTCATTTTAAAAAATTGAGGAAAAACGTTCAATTTTTTTGCCCTATACTTATGGGCCTGATGTGTGGTGTAGGTTTGTTAAAGCAAGGTAATTATTAAAATATGGCTGTGAAAATTTGTGAGTAGGTGCAGAATGACTCTAGGAACATAAATGTTTCATCAGCAAAAACTCGATTTTTTGTCCAATTTTTAGTCCGGAAGTGCCACGTCCCCCCTTAAACGGGTCCACTAGTGTTGTCAGGACAACTCATCTCCTGTATTTCAGTATTTGAATAATATCTTTGAGACTGTGCACATGGTCTAGGTCTGCCTGGGGGGGGGGGGGGGGCAGACTGTCGCTAAATGGCCCATGATAGGGTGGCACCACTGACAGTGCTATGGATTATTGATCATGTGAGAAAGCAAACCATAGGTGCCACAGTGCCACTCGGAATAGTGGCGTCATGCTGAAAGGTGGCATCATTGGGAAAGAACACTCCAGGCAGTGTATGAACTACGTTAAACTCAGAAACATACCGCAGCAGCATTAAACTTGCAAAATTTTGCCATAACTCTAAGCTCAGTAACATGTGGAGCTCCATATTTAGACATAAGAATTGCTTAAGTTCCCCCATAGGTATTCTTGCATTTCTTGTTGCTGTTGTGAGCGCTAAGAAAGAGTATGGTCTCTCTACTTCTAGCTTGCCGTGATGCATCTGGACAAGTGCAAACCTTGAGGCTGCTGGAGAGACGACATGGCAGCCCCACTCAGTGCGTGTCCCCATGTCACCACTGTTGGGGACTTTACGAAGGAAGATATTGCACGCAAACAGGAGGTGAGTTAAGCTTGCTAGGCACAAGTGGTCTGCTGCTACACGCCAGTGACTGCCTCTCTCGTTATATTCCATAGAACAAGCTTCTGAGTTGCAATAGTAGTGAGCTGAGCTGTCATTTCAGTGTTTGCCAGTGCTGTGCATGGAAAGGAAAGTACTGCTTTAGAAATTCGTAACTAACATCACTTTATCTTTCTATTTGCAGCAATGGCGTTGTGAATCATGCGGAGCCAGCGGGCCCAGTCTATGGGCCTGCCTCTACCGTGACTGCTTATATGTGGGTTGTGGCGAGGCATTTAAGGACCACAGCACTCAACATTTCCAGGTGGGCTTCTGAATATGTTGTACTATTCATATCGCATATGCCTATCGGCCTACTAAGCTTTAGCACAAACTTAAAAAGGCCTGAAACATCTAAGTGATCAGAAAATAGTGCAAAGAACAGGCGTGCAAAACATGGACACAAGGGAAAGAAGTGGATAACATGAACGCCGTTCGTCTTGTTCGTGTTGTCCACTTCTTCCCAGGGGTGTTCGTGTTGTCTACTTCTTCCCCTTGTGTCCATGTTTTGCATGCCTGTTCTTTGCACTATGGACCCTTACCAACTCGCTCCACTTTTGATCAGAAAATAACCCCACTCTTGGGCGAGGTTGTTTTGCAGGTCTTCGGCCGTAATAATCTTTTTAAGCTACAGCTGGTGTAAAACAAGGCTATCAGAACAAGCTCACAGCTGCATGGTATGTGGTAGCCACCCACTTCTATGCATGAACAGCTTATTTTGCTGAAATGCTGGCTCTAGCAAAATTGCCTGTGTTTTACCATTTTCACTTATTCTTTCATCACCTCAAGCCTCAGTCTTTCCATAATTTCTATCCTTGTTAAAGGGGCTCTTTGCAGCATACATGAAAATCTATGGCAGTCATCCTATCTACACACAGCAGAAGCAGCAGTGTGCAACTGTTATTTTCTAAGCGCTTGACGAGGCTGGAATGACGGCTCACACACGTGTGCTTTTGTGTAGCTGAGATATGGTAGTACCTGGTGCAGACTGGCTTTGCCTTGCCATAGCATGGGAAGAACGACAGCCAAATCCATACAGTGCATTTTGAAATGCTTTCAGTTAGCTTAGTACTAAGTGATGTCTCCGAAAGTGTCTTTGCTTTGCAAGAGGTGTAGAATAGGAATAGAGGTAGCTGTTGCAGGGGGGTCAAGCATATGTGCAGTTGGTTTTCATGATATATTGCTGTAACAGGAATTGTACGAGACAT
The DNA here is from genome assembly GCA_013339685.2 of Hyalomma asiaticum. Classification (NCBI taxonomy): domain Eukaryota; kingdom Metazoa; phylum Arthropoda; class Arachnida; order Ixodida; family Ixodidae; genus Hyalomma; species Hyalomma asiaticum. The sequence goes on from CM023481.1 coordinate 195,739,332, forward strand.
GCAACTGACTCGGGCACATAGCTTTTGGAAGCTCATGAAAACAGTAAGCAGACAAAGGCTACAGACTTGAAGAGTAAATATGAAATACTTTTTTTGGTTCTCTTGATGAATAAATGTACACTTTCAATTTATTTAACTAAAAATTAATGATAATATTATTGCTATGTTCTTACAATCAAGAAATCAGTACAAATGCCTGTTGGGCATTCTTGCTCGTGCTTGCAGTATAGCCGCCCACAAGAGCTCTATGCGCTCTGTTCCGCAGGGTTGAGATAGAACTGGAAAGGGAGGTTTTCCAGTTGCAATATTTTCGCTCCTAACAAACCTTCTTGAAAAATTCTTTCACCTGAGAATTTCTGGGAGGCTTTCTATACACAACCAACCATTTTCAAAACCAAACCTGAGAGTGGTTCAGAGCCCCTTTGAGTGCAAAGATTTTTTGGCAAACTTTGGCAACTTTTGCCATATCTATTTATCTGTCTGCCTGTGTCTCAGCACTCTCCTGATTACTTCGTTCACTTGGTACATACCAAGGTCGGGGTGGTAGTGTATCAGTGTATGAACATGAATGATTGACCTAGACATCACTAAAATAATATACTCATAATGTATGTCATGATTAACATTACTATCATCACGTGTGGCTTATACCCGCAGTGCTTGGTCTGGGTTATGTGGGTATGTCTGTGCTACAGGTGACTGGCTATTAACATTGCAGCTTATATTAGATGCAAAACAGCTTATGGCGGAGTTCAATCCAGTGGTGGTGTTGTGCAGCGTGACCACCCTTACTGCGCATGCGCAAACCCTCTCCACACACCTCCTCTCCACTCCCCCTCTCCACACACTTCCTCCCCAAACGGCGCGTGTTGACTATGGAAACGCTCTTTCTTCGATGCTCGTAAGGAACGAGAACACACCCTTGCCCGCGAGAGACAACGCTGATGCAGGCAGTGTCTGCTAGCGTCAAACTAATGCTAACGCGGTGTGCACCCCCCGTGCCCCCCCGTGCTGCTTTGCATCGCCTCATGGTCCCCTTTAATTTTAATTGTAATTTTAATTGAAGACCAACCAAAATTGATTGAACCAACTTCTCGTTGGATAAACAAGAGCAAGACACACGGTTTGTTGTAGCTTGCAGTTGAAATGTAGAGATAGCAAGTGGACACACACAGACATGCGTCAACCTACCACACGTGAAGGGGACAGGAATCAAACCCATGACACCGAGATGCCAAGCAAGCAGGCTATCGTCACTCCACGATGGCTCTTCCCATGCTTTACATGTTGTAACTATACCTGTTACATCAGCTGTCATGGTGACGGTGCTTGTGCTCTGTTTGCACAGACGCTGATCCTAAGCATTACACTTGGCTGAATGCCAAACAATCCAGCATAGGCAAATTGCTCACTGATTGCTTCACATTACATCAATTCCCGCAACGCGTGGGATCCACTGAATGTTTTAAAATAAAAACAGACGTTTTACGTTTGGCAGTTCTTGTCAATGCTAAGGCAGCGGTGACATCGTGTTGTTGACCAAAAGTCTCATTTTTTACGATATTGATAGTGGGCGAGTGTCCACGGCACTATTTGCAAACGGAGCACAGCCATTACACAGGGCTTTTTTTCTAGTTAGATGCACAATTTTGTGCCTTCCCGCAATGCAGTGAGACTGCTCTGAGTCATAGTTTCTTTGCTGTGAGCCGAAAAATTATCTGCTCTAAAAGTGCAAATCTCTGCTCCAGACTCCTATTTTTCCTGCTACAAAAGCTGCTTCAGAACACTAAAAGCTACTTCTATGGCTGCATGCCCGTAAAGAGGCACATGCCATTCAATATGCTCAAAATGAGGCGTGATCTCAAGCAGATGAGCAAATGTATTTGTCCGAAATGTTTTGCGGGCAGTTTGGCAAAGATGAGCCATGCGCATCAGGAATTTTTGAGGGGTTAGTATGTGCAAAAAGGTTTTTAAGGGCCTCTCTGTATAGTGTACTTGGGCTTCATAGTGAAAAGAACAGGCGTGCAAAACACGGACACAAGGGGAAAGAAGTGGACAACACGAATGCCGATTATCAACGGAAGCAGAACACGGAGGCAAAAATGAAAGAAGACACACAACTTATCTGTGCATGCTCAGGAATGATAGCGCCACCTGTCAAATGGTTACAAGTGCCGATCTATGTGAGAGACAACTGTTAATGTATTCTGTCTCTCTGGTTAAGCCAGTCGATGGCTGGACCGCGCACGCATTTGCTGATCTGCTTGAGGTAATGCCTCGTTTTGTACTTAATGGCATGTGCCTGTTTACGGGCATGCAACGATGGAAGTGGCTTTTGGAAGCAGGTTACCCCAGATCAGCTGTAGCTGCAGTAATTGAACATCTAAAGAAGTCGATTTCGACCAGAATGCTTGCCGTAGCAGACAGAAACATTCACAAGAAAAGAGTCATGAGTATTCCGTATATAGCTGAGACCATTTATATCGTAACCGCTTGTAGTGCAGGACCGCCTATAATGCGGTTTTTTCTGACCCCCATTTACCCTCCTATACAACTTAATGTATACCCATACCGCTTATTGTGTAGCTCCGTGAAATGAAAGACTGGTTATAATGTGGCTGCCGGGAATTCGGCGGACAATTGAGGTAGCGAGCAGGCTTCACAATGCAAGTGCACCACCCAAGAGCGCAACGAATTGCCATGGAGGATGAAAAAGTGCGGAACTAATGAACAAGGAGCGGAGGGAAGAAAAAAAAAAAGGCCGCGGCAGCAGCGTGTTGTGGGTACACCCTGTGAGGATAGAATTGATAGGATTGCCAAGGCGACGGAGAATGCTACTGTGGCCGTTTGTCAGCTCCGAACGCGCACCGCACGGAATGCGCGCCCACAATTGCGTGATGTCCGCGTTACCGCTGTTTGTCACCAGTTTTTCTTTCTTTAATTATTTCACGCGCGCTGCCTTTGAATCACCCCGCGAGCGTGATTTCTTGTGCACCCGATCCCTGTGTTGCCAAGGGCAAGCTTTCTGTGGGACCGCCTGCGACTCCACAAACTAGGCCTAACGAGCGCTACATTTTTGGTGTTGGCTGCAGTTAAGGTGCCGCGGGCGACTGTGGTTCATGGCTACCACGTTTCAAATGCGGACGAGTCATTTCAACAATGGAAGCAGGGGCCATGGATGGCAGGTGTACCACTCGAATTGTGGTTTGCGGTCGCTACGTTTTTGACATCACACATGCGTCAGAGAAAACGAAGGAAAGCGCGAGCAGCAATCGGTTCCCATTTCTGCACAGTCCGGTTCTGCGGGAAGTCCGCATAAACGGCAACGTCGCTGTAGCGCCCTTTCTTTTCTTTTATTTTTTTGCACAGCACGGCCGCATACTTAAATTTTTGATATATCCAGATTTTTTTTTAGCAGCTTGGTCGCGCGCTTCGAGTGTCTAACATGCGCCGCTACCTGATCGATGCTTTTTACAAATGCGTAGACTTTGTTGTTTTGGTTATAGTGCAGTTCCGCTTATAGTGCAGGTATTTGCGATTCCGGCGACTTACTATAACGGTCTATGCTGTATCCACGCAGTTTCACACAGGCTTAAGAAAGTGGGAATTAGATATGGGGTTAACGTTGTATTTATGGCTCCTAATTAGTTAGGTAAAATTTCTGTTGCCATGCATAGAAAAAATGAGCTGATGCAAGGAAAAAGGCGAACAGATATCTGTCGGGTAAAGCGCACAGCCAACAATAATTTTACCGACTGTCACATGGGTGTGGTTTATACGATTCCTTTTCGCTGCGAACGTTTCTACGTAGGGAAACAGTGCGTTGTATTAATCCGAGATTAATTGAACATCGAAGGTCGCTTCCATCTCAGACTTCCATCTCTTTCGAACAATGAAGTCATATTTGAAGGGCAAACATTTTCCAGATGATGAGACTCGGACTTCTGAAGTCACATCATGGCTTTTGGAGTAACCTGTTGACGTCTATGAGCGAGGTGTTTACAGTTGCATAAAAAGATGGGAGAAGTGTGTGTCCCTGGGTGGCACCTATGTAGAGAAGGACTAATAAAGCTGCAAAGTTTCGTTGCTCTCCGTCCACAGGCAGTGGGTCAGGGAAAATCTTTATTGAATGCCCCTCGTAATATCTCTCGACAGTTCATGCCTACACTCCTGGAAAACATAATGGAAAAATGCAGGCATTTTTTGATCAGCCTTTCAGCACAGCCAAAAGTTCAGTGCCACTTATGAAGCAATATAAGCTTGTCTTTATTTTCTCACTCATTGCTGGCACATGCTGTAGTGCTGGCACTCCCGTTACAAAATCTTAGTGCAAACAAAGCAGTACTTTACGTATGTGACTGATTTTTCTTACAACTTTTGTTAAAAGGGGATGCAGGACTTAAGATTTAGTTTTGAAATCTTGCACCAATTTTGATAAACATTTCAGAGAGTGTTTACTCTTTTGCCATTAGAATATGTTCTAAATTTCAGCACCCTAGCATAAACAAAAAATGACCTACAGCTATCACACTGTGCATTCAGGTGGGCCAGCTTAGGAAAAATATCATTTCATAAATAATAAAGGTATACTCATTGTTTTTTATTAGTCAGATTGTAGATGCTTTATATTTCAGGATAAGGCCAGTCGCACATTCTTTGTCATTCTTTATAAAGATGCATCACTCTAAAGATGTTTATTTTTATTGTTGTCACTATACGTCAGAAACATGATGATTATCAGCTTTCAAAAATATGTAGAAATCTAATAAGTGTCTTATCTTGTTCCTGACAAAATTTGAGTCTAGAAACACTTTTTTAAAGAGCTTTTGACGAAGCAGTTTGGAAGTGACAGTTTCCCTAACAGTGGTGTTGTCTAAAAAAGTGCAAATTGAGAACAGTGAGCTCAAAGGTTTCACAACATATGATTTCACCAACATGTGATTTCACTTTACAGCTAAACAAATTTATTCATAGTGCCAAGTTGCATAGGTGGGGCGCTCTTAAATAAAGCACTGTTCTGTGGCATTTGCTCTCAGATATTCTATTTTTTCCCCTCTCTAGCTCAAAGAAACTATGCACATTGACATGGACCTCTTGTGGGGACACCACCTGCCACCAGCTTATGGCAATAAACTCTCAGGAGAAAAAAAAAAAAAAAATAGAAGGGTAACCAGCATTGTATACAGGTGAAGCTAGTGCAATTTCAGATGGTGGAAAAGCAGTGTTAGATTGTCATATTACTTGCTTCCGCAAGCCTCTGTTTTTGGTATGATTGCCACACGGCATGGATACAGCTAAAATTATACTTTTCTTTCTCGTTAGTGGCCTGGTGTACTGTCGAGAGAAGATCTGCACGTAAAACATGAAAGAAGCAAGCTTTTTGACATGGGCATTCACGCTGCACTCAATTACTTTCCCGCGGTGCGGCGTCGTCTTGAAGAGAGTGCTCACAGGAGCTTCCGTTGGCACACTCGAACCACCTGCTAGTGAAAAAAAATTTGTCTTAATATTTACTGCTGCTCGGATAACCATCAAGCTTGGTGAAGAGATGCTTTAATGAACCAGCAATCCTAAACAACTCAAATGTGAAAGCACAGTTTTTTTTTTTTTGTGGAAATGCGTATTTTAGCCCCGCATACCCCCCCCCCCCTCCCCCTTCATTCCTTCATGTTCTACCATCACTAAAGCTGAAATATTTGGGTAGATTGTGATTGGGTGACACCATGAGTAGGTAACTTTATGTGCACATAGGTCAAAGCCTCTTCAGCATGTAAGCTGCATGTCTGTACCAGCTCTAATTGTAGGGTTAAGGGCAGTACATTTTTCCTATATGTTGATTGTAGCTTATGTCTCCAAAACAACTTCTCCTGCATAACTGGGTGAATTGTGCCAGAGAGAAAGTAAAGATATTCTTCTTTGGACTTGGACAGGGCTGCTGTGAGCATTCAGTGACCCTGAACTTGAGTACCCTGCGAGTTTGGTGCTATCTCTGTGAAAGTGAGGTGTTCCTGGAGAACAACCGACCTCCACTGCTGGGAGCATCACCTCGCATCAGCAACCAGCCAGCTGGCTACGCACGCCGAGCAGCTGCTGCTACTGCCTGTGCCACTGCCGACTCTGATGATGAAGCGGACAGGGAGAACAGCCTCAAACCAAGAGGTGAGCCTTACTGACCTTGCATCATACACTTGAGCATATCTACTGGTAGGTCATATCAGAGTGCTGTGGCAGCACCTTAGGAGGAAACAACTTTATTTAAAAAAGATTCAGGGCTGTGTAGTAGATGGCCGCTTGTCTGCGGTGACCTCTTCTACCCAGGCAATGATGGCTTTTTGTAATTGCTCCTTCAGGGACTGTATTAGGGTCTCCTGTGTCGTTCCTGAAGGAGCTGGCATAAGTTGGGCGAAGGCCCCTGCAATCCCAGAGGGTGGGCTTCGGTTAGCTATGGTATTTTTATCATAATTTTGGCATATCGGATCAACCTTTCCACATGTGAAGGTTGCTAAGCACTTTAAAATTTGTCCTTTAAAGCAACTAAGCTTGAATAACAAGTATAAGCACCATTGGCAATAATTAGACTCTATGATTACAGTAAACTCCTGTCAAGATGAAGTCTATCGATATTAATTCTTGGATATAGCGAACCATTTGGGAACATTTCGTTTTATATTTACGGACCCTGTGTCATGAGTAAAAGGGGCCCACAAACACAGGCCACTAGGCGAAACGGAGAGATGTGCGAAGTGGGCGCGGGAAGGCACGCGCCGTGGACACGTCGATGCCCACAATTGGTTGAGAGCAGGCTCGCGGCACGCGACCCAAGCAGCGATCGGTGATGGAAGAGGTTGAGCTCGCATTCTCTGCATGGCACCGGTCGACAAAGGGTGTCCTGCCAGCTACGGACTGGTGACGAGGAGACGAGGGCGTTGGGCTCCGGGGTGCCGTCGATCTGGCTTACGATCGAGCGCGGACTTCGGAGTGGCAGCGGCCGAACTGTAGCAGTTCCCGGCGTACCCGCAGCGCTCCACCTTCGCCGGCAGAACGGGACGACCAGCAGAAGAATCGCAGCAGAGGGCCAGGTCATTTTGGAGACAGGGCATCACTTATAGAGGAGGCCGAGGCTAGGCCTAACAGCGGGCCGGTGATTTGCCATGTCACCGGAGAAGCAAGACGGCGGACATGGGCGGGCTTTGCGTGAGCGGCGGCCACCACCAGCACCATTTGTCGACGACGGCTACGTGGACACGACACGCCGAGAGCACCGACTCTGAACCGCGCCGTGCCGAATGCAATGTAAGAGCGTCCAACTACAGTTTGAGCAGCTGGCAGCTACCGCAGACATAAACGCGAGGCCCAGGGTTGTTTGACTCCCATTGGAACTGTGCCCAACGCGGAGGAGCTGTAGACTTGCTATTTAGTTTGTTCACCTAGCTTTTTTTTTTTTAGTTTTCTTTTGTGTGCGGGTTGATGCTTTTTTCGTCCTTTGCATATCTTGGTGTTTGTTTGCATAAAGCAACGTCTTTTGGTTTTTGTCAACGCTTTACGCCTTTGTCACTCTCTCTCAATCCATGGGAGCAAGTGCTCCCGAGATCCTACTACACACTCGTGACAAATAATTGGCGAGCCTCTGCCAGGATTTTTAACATCACCAGGCCCAGTCATGAAAGATCGTCGGGGGTTGCGAAGATGGATTGGGAGTGGTGGGCAGCGATAGCGAAGAGCAGGAACTTACGTGGCAAAGATGCGTTAAGATTTTTTGAAGAATACCAGCAAGAACGCGTGAGGGAATTTGAAGCTCAGTTGGCTCAGTGCAAAGAACGCCAGCTCCAACTTCAATGGGAGTGCGAACTAGAGCATGAACGAACCGTAGCTCGGCTAAAGCAACAGATAGATGAGGTCGAAGGAAAGCTGAAGTACCGGAAAAAGGAGGAGACATCATGTGCAAATTTGCAAGTAGTGCAGTCAGTTGAAATTGGTGAACACGAGGTGGAAGTTAGCGAACTTCAGGAAATTCAGGCGAACCAGGAGATTGCCTCGGTTGGGCCAGAGGAGTGCGACGTGGTCACCGCAAGGCTAGAGGAGCTTGAGTCGAGTATGGACGATGCGGGCGTAGGCACCCGAGAAATGCTGTTGAGCGCAACGGGGGAAGAGAACGCGCAGTCGGTGCAGGACCACCGTGAGGGCATTGCAGGTTGCTGCAAGCATAAAGTTAAAGGGGACTGTTCCGATGCGTGCCCCACAGTGAAGGTTCCAAAGCTTAGCCGGGATCTGTGTGACGAAAGTGCCAAATTAGAGGGCCAGCGCAGTGTAACTGTAGCCGGCGATGATGCTAATAGAGATAAGCGTAGGCTGGCACATAACGAGAAGGATACCTTAGCGGAGCTAAAGGTAGTTCAGAAAGTTGATGGTGAACTTGGCGATAAGACACGTCCCAGAACGCGCGTTAGAAAGGGGCGAAAAGCGAATGAACGAAACATGTTGACTGAGCGTCGATCAAATAGACGCTGTGCAAGAAGTAGACGCCGGAGAAAAGTAGGTCGCGAGAGGAGAAAACGCAGGGGACTGCGTCGACGACAGCGTGCGTTAAGATGTACAAGAGAAGTGGTTCAAAAAAAGAGGCGTTTGTGTCTGAAAGAGGACAAACACAGGAGCTCCACAAGGTGGTTCCGATGGAGCGCACTAAAAACATGCGCAAGAGAATGTTGTGTGAGGAGGAGTTTGACATTTCGCAGCGGCCTCACCAGGTGTTTGCGAGCGAATTCAGCAAGGAAGAGGTGTCTGGGAATGTTTGGCAATGAGAACAAATGCCGTGGGCTCGTTAAGCGTTTGCAACTGCGCGCAAAAGGTAGACGCCCGAGTGCGAGGGTCGTGAAGGCATGTTTGGCATTAAAAGAGGGCAGACGCAGCGGCTGCTCCAGGCATTATCGAGAGCGTGCAGTGATGTCGAGCCGCACGAGAGTTGGTTGGAAGAGGCCTACAAAGCTCAAACAGAAGAAACGTTTGAAAAAATTTGACAGTGTGAAACACAGTAGTCATAGCGATCGTTTTAGTGCAGCAGAAAGGGGGCGCACGCGATTGCGGAGCGAGACGCCAAATGGGCTAAAAATCAGTATTAAAGCGGAGAGATTTTTTCTCTGGCCACTAAAGAAAAGAAAGTGGGTTTATGAAATGATGGCTTTTGAAAGGAAACGAATATAGGAACATGACCAAGGACAAAGACATACAGATGGGAAAAATAGAGCAGAGAGATTTTCATAGCAAGTACTGTATAGTTTTTAGATGTGAGAAAGAGGTAGACAGAGCATTTGGTGATTTAAAGGTCAAGGAAAAGGAAAGTGATGGGTGTGGCAACAAAGCATCTGTAGAGAAATAGTGGAGAAAGGATCAACGGCAGGAAATGACATAGGGGTAAAAAAAAAGAAAAAAAAAACCGAAGCACGGAGGTCTTATGGAATATTGGTTTTTGAAAGGAAAAGAACATGGAAACATTTGATAGGGCACAGACAGAGCCTGTAGAGATTTAGAGGTGTAAAGGGAAAGGAAAGAATGTCATTTTCAAGCTTGTGTATAGAGGTAGTGGGGAAAGACAAAATAGTAAGAGTGGATAGAGAAATGCGGCAATAGGCATACCACGAAGGAGCGTTGCAGCAAGGCAGTATATGCTGTTTTAGTAGCCAATGATTAGAGAAAAGGGGAAGATAGGGGCGAGGACATCCGCATAGAGACCGCTATAGTAAAAAGCAAAGACGATTGAAAGAGCAAAGAGCGCTGTTGAATGTATAGGGATGTGTGTTGGTAGTGATATGGTATAGTGCAGTGACATAGTGATACAGTGTGTTGATATTGTGAGATACTGATTTACTGCATTGCTTAGCGGACACAAACGCGAACTGAACATTAACTTTTGTGCTAGTGAACATCGTGTGAAGTGATTACTTGTTGGTGTTGTCGGTGGTGTGACCAAAATGTGCGCGAAAGTGTGTCAGTGTATGCGCGAAGAGTGTGGTGGTGACCAGTGATTTAGTGAGTCAAAAAGTCATGACTTCACAAGAAGTTTATATACAAGGAAAGAGGATTTTGCAAGTTGCGGAGAAGCAAACAGAAGAAGAGGAGGAAGCAGTTTTTTTCAAGAAAAAAAACTCTTAAAAGGGTGGCCAATGTCATGAGTAAAAGGGGCCCACAAACACAGGCCACTAGGCGAAACGGAGAGATCGGCGAAGTGGGCGCGGGAAGGCACGCACCGTGGACACGTCGATGCCCACAATTGGTTGAGAGCAGGCTCGCGGCATGCGACCCGAGCAGCGATCAGTGATGGAAGAGGTTGAGCTCGCATTCTCTGCGTGGCACCGGTCGACGAAGGGTGTCCTGCCAGCTACGGACTGGTGACGAGGAGACGAGGGCGTTGGGCTCCGGGGTGCCGTCGATCTGGCTTACGATCGAGCGTGGACTTCGGAGTGGCAGCGGCCGAACTGTAGCAGTTCCCGGCGTACCCGCAGCGCTCCACCTTCGCCGGCAGAACGGGACGACCAGCAGAAGAATCGCAGCAGAGGGCCAGGTCATTTTGGAGACAGGGCATCACTTATAGAGGAGGCCGAGGCTAGGCCTAACAGCGGGCCGGTGATTTGCCATGTCACCGGAGAAGCAAGACGGCGGACATGGGCGGGCTTTGCGTGAGCGGCGGCCACTACCAGCACCATTTGTCGACGACGGCTACGTGGACACGACACGCGGAGAGCACCGACTCTGAACCGCGCCGTGCCGAATGCAATGTAAGAGCGTCCAACTACAGTTTGAGCAGCTGGCAGCTACCGCAGACATAAACGCGAAGCCCAGGGTTGTTTGACTCCCATTGGAACTGCGCCCAACGCGGAGGAGCTGTAGACTTGCTATTTAGTTTGTTCACCTAGCTTTTTTTTTTAAGTTTTCTTTTGTGTGCGGGTTGATGCTTTTTCGTCCTTTGCATGTCTTGGTGTTCGTTTGCATAAAGTAACGTCTTTTGGTTTTTGTCAACGCTTTACGCCTTCATCACTCACTCTCAGTCCATCGGAGCAAGCGCTCCCGAGATCCCCTCACACTCGTGACACCCTGTAAGAAAAATCTGGTTAATGCAAACGAAATCTGCTGCTTTATAGTTGAGAAGAACCTCTGTAGTAACCATCAAAAATGAGGTTCTTAATTTTACTTTTTTTTTGGGGGGGGGGGGGGGATTCTTGCAACCAGATGGCAGCCAGCTAATAATGGTCCTGATAAGAAATGATGTCATGGTTACATGTGCTTGAGCCCTGAAACGTTCCTTAAAGCTGTCAGACCAATAACGAGCAGGAGACCCCACCATGCACATACTGTTGCACTCCCACATTTAACGAGCTTGAAGTGCTTTTCTAAATTACATTTCTATTGTGGGTTGTTTTGTAACCCACTTTGTTTGCTCAAGTTTTAGTGAATGTGCATGTGCCTGCCAATATCCTTTGTTTCTATAACTTGTGCAACTGTAGTCAGTGGCCAATCGTGTTGCCTTTAATATTAAAATGTATTTGACAAGTCAGATTACTGGCCAATATTCACCAGCAACTTTCCTTTTTCAACCAATTGTCCCTTAAATTGAGTGTTTGTTGCAAAAGAGGGTCTAATTACATGTAATAAAATAGACTGTTGTGCACGTTGTCAAGTACTCTTAAGTGTCTGTCACATCTAAATCTCTTATAATGGGTTTTAACGCAACATCAAGCATGTTGTCTTACATTTTTGCGTATGTTGGCTCATTCAGCTACAGTCGAACCTTGTTATAACAAAGTACAGTTGAAAACGGATATATCGAACCCACATGTATTGAATTTTTGGCTATATCGAACTCTTAAATTACCGTATAAACGTGCATAAGGGCCGCACGCATTTCTCTAAACTACATTTTCAGAAAAAAAAACAATATTAAAAATCCTCGTAAGGGCCACACCCACACTTCCGTTGACTGATACGTATTCAAAATGCGCGCGCACACGCAAGCTTCTAAGCGTTGTTGATGCGTAGACGGTGCAAAAAATGCAATACACACCAAGGCTAGAAGTGCGCCGATCTATCCATATTTCTCGGATACAAACTGGGCTTTCTCTCACTTCAGTGTCATGCGTGCGCTCTCCTGCCTTCGGAAGCACACAGCCACAGGGCCGGATGAGATACCAGCTTGCCTAATTAAATGCCCAGGCCCATACTCTAAGGAGCAGCTGGCTGGTTTTTCCACCACCATGTTAGAAGGCGCTGAGATGCTGAAAGAGTGGTGACTTGGCAGAGGAGTGCTGATACCCAAGAAAGGGGGCAATACAGGTCAGCTGAGTGACTATAGGCCGCTGACAGTCACCAGCACGCTCTACAGAGCCTTCACGCAAGCGTTAAAGTACTGGGTATACGGTTGGGTGGAATCCAGAGGTCTCACAGAGCTCCAAAATGGCTTCTGAAAGGTGAGATGGTTGAAAGACAACCTCTTCGTACTAACGCAATGCACTGAGATTGCCAGAAAGGAGAACCGTGGACTGCTTTGCTGCTTCCTGGGTGTGGAGAAAGCTTATGATAACGTTCCGCATGCCAGTCTTTTCAACTGCCTAAATGACCTGGGTCTCCCAGAAGCACTGTTGTCAACAATTAAGCAACTGTATAGTGGCAATGCGGTTACGGCATCCTTCGCTGGGGTCACGATGGAGTATGTAGAAGTTTCCAAGGAACTATACCAGGACTGTACACTATCGCCAATGCTATACCTGCTGTATGTGTCCGAACTGGAACAAGCGATAGTGAAGTCTTCTCTTGGCTTCAGCCTGAAATTCGGCACCACCGGAATAGACGAAAATTGAAAGATACTGGGGCTTGCTTATGCAGATGACATTGTCCTAATGGCATAAAATTCTTGAGACATGAAAGCATTGCTCAATATCTGTGCAACGCAAATAAAAAAACTTGGGCTTTGCTATAATGCCAAGAAGACGACTGTAGTTCAGCTAGCAGGTGTGGCGCTAGGCAATGAAACCCTGACACTGGAAATGTGCTGGAGGTTGCCTCATCGTGCAAGTACCTAGGAGTGACACTGCGTTCAGGGGGCGACATCTATGTGCAGCACGAGGAAATCATCAGACGAACAGCCCTGCAGGCACAGTGTATTCTCCGGTGCAGGAGCCTGTGGGGATTAGCAGATATCTGATAGTTCGCGACATGTGGAAGCTTGTGCATGTGCCTGCACTGACTTTCTGGAATGCCACTGTCTGCTTGTCCCATGCGACTAGGGAATGGCTGGAGCGGCAAAAGCGAGAGATCAGCCGCACTGCTTTGGGATCGCATGGGCCAGTATCCAATGAGGCTGTACAGGGAGACCTCAGGTGGTTCACCTTCGAGGCATGTGAGGCCGCAAGCAAGCTTACCTACCGTTGCTGTTTTCAGTTTATGTGGAAGGAGCGATTTGCCCATCAGGTGTTCGAGTACTTGGCGGTGACGTGTATGTGCACCGACTGGACAAACCGCATATACAACCTCGAGAAGAAATATGGTTTCTTTACGGCACCAATACAGGCAGGCACAATGCAGCAGTACGTCCAGGTGGTGCGTGACCTTGTCCAAGAGAAGGAAGAGGAGCTGTGGCTGCAGGAGATGAATGGTAAGAGCTCACTGACTCTGTATGAACAACACAAGCAGACCATTGGCGCGGTATCCATCGACGATAGCAGCCTTGGGAGCAGCCTACTTTTCGAGGCACGAGCTGGTGCTCTGCGCACACTGGAACACCAGAAGGCTGTAAACAGTGAGCTTGGGGGTGTGATGTGCCATGTATATGATGGTGCTGTCAAAACTATGTAGCACATAGTGATGCAGTGTGGGGCAGTCGAACCCCACTGTAGAGGAGACACAGCCCTGCATGTTGCACTGGGGTTCGAGGGTGATGGTGGGGAGATAAACAGAGGAGCGGTAGAGCGCACTAAGCTCCACTTGGAAAGGTGGAGAACTGTATCCCTGCAGAAGTGCGCGAGTTAATAGGCCGCCCCATCCCTCCTAGGTGTGCTTGGCGCCGACTCTTGACTTTTTTCTTTTCCCTCGTGATGTTCCCTTTTCGTTGTTTTTTATTTTATTTTATTGCCAAGCTGCTATACGCGGTGACCCATTACAAAGGGGATGGCACCACATCATCATCATCATCATAGTTTACAGATACAGTACGTCACTAGAACATTTTGTTGAATTTCTTTCAAGCTGAGGTGTTCATAAAGTTTGCTAAAAATTTTAACCGTTTTATTAGTGTTCATACACGTGCCAGCTAAAGGTTAAAGCGGGATTTTATGTTTGGCGTCTTGCACTTCTGTACAAACACATCCATATTGGTATTAGCATCACCAACTTGTGCAGTTCAGCCGACCATTTGCTGGAGTTCTGCGCGCCGGGTTGTCTCTCATGTTTGCTTGTCTTCTACCGAGCGTTTACATTGTGGCACAATGGGCAAGCATCTGAATAGCTACACGGCTGGCTACAAGTTGAAGGTGATCGAATTTGCTCTCGAGCACGGGAAATGTGCCGCTGGCAGAAAATTTGACGTCGACAAAAAGTGTGTTCGACGATGGTGCACTCAAAGGGAAGCTTTGAAAAACACCAACAGCAAAAAGTGCACTTTCCAAGGAAAGCAGTGCAAGTTTCCGGAACTGGAAGAAGACTTGTTCCGCTATGTGACTGAAGTGCGGAGTAATGGTTTTGCACTCACAACGGATATGCTGTGCGTGAAGGCACTAGCTTTGGCACGCGCGAAGAACATACCGGCCGGGACTTTCGAGGCTTGTGCTGGTTGGGTGCGAAGATTTCTGAAAAAGAAGGAGCTCTCCTTTTGGAGAAGGACCACGTTGTGCCAGTGGCTGCCAGAAGACTACACCAACAAGGTGGTTAATTTTCATAAGTATGTCATCGGCCTTCGCCGTAAACATAATTATCTACTGTCGCAAATAGCGAACACTGATCAAACTCCTGTGTAGTTTGACTGTCCAGAGAACTACATGGTCGAACTGAAAGGCAACAAGAGTGTTGCCGTGCAGACCATCGGCGCTGAGCGCCAACGCTGTACAGTGATGCTTTGTGTGATCGTGGACAGGCGGAAGCTGCCCCCGTACGTTGTGTTGAAAAGGAAGAGGATTCCCAAAGAAGTGTTCCCCAAGGGAATCATAGTGCGAGCCCAAGAAAAGGGGTGGATGAACAATGATTTGGTGCTTGACTGAGTGAAACATGTTTGGCAAAACTGACCGGGAGCATTGTTGGCCAAACGGTCACTTGTAGTGTTATACAGCTTCCATGATCACCTTACCAATAAGGTGAAGGAACAGCCGCGCCGTGTCTGCACAGACATGGCCATGATTCTGGGTGGCCTCACTGGAATGCTGCAGCCATTGGACATCAGCGTGAATCAACGTTTTTAGGTTGAATTCCGAAGGCTCTACATCGAATGGATGGCAAGCAGCAGCCATGAGCAGACGCCGACTGGACAGCTGAAGAGACCACCACTTGCAACTGTTCTTCGTTGGATCCTGTCAGCGTGGAGCTCTGTGTCGACGGACGTTGTATCCCGAAGTTTTAAAGTCACTGGTATATCCAACAGCTTGGATGGTGCTGAGGATGACTGCTTGTGGGAGGACGATGCTCTGCAACACACCATCTCGGACTCCGAGTCTGAGGACTCAAGCGACGACGATTAAGGACATATGCCGTATGCTGTAATAAACGCTCTTTGTTCACTAGCGGGTATGTTCTTCTTACTTCAAAAAAGAAAAAAGAAGAAATTGCACGTCGCGTGTATGGGCTGCACCCTGAAAATTGCACTCATTTCCTGAAAAAAAAAAGTATTTATACGATATCCCCTCGAAAATTCTGTGTAAAGGTATAGAAATTCATACGTCTATATCGAATGGTATTTTTACCCGCCAGTGTAATACTGAACACCACACGAGCTGGATGGTGTGCTTCGACACTCGCTGCACCCTGGGACCTCCACAGCACGGTGCCTCCGCCAACACCCGAAACACTCGAAAAATGTGAGAGAGATGGGACTGTACTCCTGCTGGGCACGTACTCCGACTTGCGGAACAGCCTTTTGTAGCGTGAGCTACACTGGCCGAGCTGGAGCAGTTTCGCATGTACGTCCGAGAGCCGTGCTGTGCATGCGTGAGGAGCAGCGATGTCTCACAGCCGGCGCACCGGAACCGCTGCCTCCGCCGGTTTGCACATTCCAGACGAGTGACGTCATAGCCGTGGCCAACGCACTGGCGCCAGCGTGCATGCGCAACTGTGTGCCTCCATTGTGCAGTCGCCGTCTGACACTGCGCCTGAGCCGCAGCAGCAAGCACAAGCAGCGTCAAGAAGTGCGAGCACCTTGACTTTGAGACCAAGTTGAAAACCATTCAGCGCATTGAGGCGGGTGAAAAAAGTTCAACAGTGGCAGAGGACATTGGGATTCCTCGGAGCACTCTTGAGTACCTTGTTAAAGAACAAGGCAGACATAAAGGCAAAAGCGGCGAAGCAATGAACGTCGGCAAGTAAAATCTCATCAGTTATTATTAGAACATCAAGAGTACCTTCCTTTATATTTGGAATCATGGAAAGCGAGCTGTGTGATATTCAGAAACAAGCGGAGGTGTCTCGTTTCCTGCCGATCAGGATCACTTGCAGGATACCAGCCTCATAGGCAACACCTGTTTGCTGAGTAATTGCAGCCTTTTGCAAGTTAAGTGATCCATTTAGTACTACCACTTCTACAGTTAAACATGGCGAGCATAGGCAACACGAGATGCAGAGCCATGCCAGTTGGTTCACATTCATGCTCTCAGTTTGTGTTCTTTACTCTCCCCTACCTCTTTCCTGCTCTGGTGGCAAGCATGTGGCATTCAGGTTCCCCCTTGCCCCCAGCTGCTAAAGGTGCCACACCATGTTGGCAGCCGCTCTGTTGTGCAGCACAGAGTTTGAAAAATATATCTGCAACAACCACTTGCAACTTCCCCATCTCATCACTGACACTAACAGAAGTTTTATCAGCTCGATCGTCCTTCGTAGCAGCTGTAAAAAAATTCGTGATATTGAAATTATGGGAAAACTTGCTTCATTGTATACAGGCAAGCAATAAATGTTCTATCGTTGTGAGGCTGTAGAAAACCAAATGCTTTTTTATATTCAGAATTTTGCTGTACTGAAGTTAATTATATCGAGGTTTAACTGTATTTTCTAGTGATAGAGTGAAGTTGCCACTCTTAGTGTATACTTGTATGTGTCAGTCACTGAAAAGTATTCTTTTCTGTAGGACTTACTGGTCTGCAGAACCTGGGCAATACCTGTTATATGAATGCAGCACTGCAAGCTCTTTCCAACTGGTGAGTTGTAAAGAGGCACACAAGGCATGTCCCACTAATCTGAAATTTAAGTGCACTCTGTTGGGGCCATTACTAACGTCAACTTCAATCGGCTAGGTGGCATGTACTGTAGTGAGTATGAAAGGGAACACAGGAATGCATGGTAAACGGCCTCGAAATTGATTTGGAGCGATATGCGGATGGCGCTGTGAAAAACCAAGTCGTAAGGAGGGCGATCTTCCACTAACTGTTAGCACTCCCACCATGCGGTGTGTCTATAAAGCGGCAACTTACGCCATTTCACTGATAACACGGTATCGTCTGATATTCGATGAGACACGGTAATTGTCGCATGCAGTGACACGCAACAGTTCATTTGTTTTTCTTTCATTCTTTCATTTTTTTTCTTCGCACAAGCGCTTGGTGCAATGCTAAGTCCTGCACTTTGTACAAACAAATGCACGGCAGGAGTGCCAGCAGTTGTTAGAACAGCCTTCCGCTCCCTTCTGTGTTTCCGACTGCTGCTGCCATGTGTCACCAATACCTGGGTTTCAGGCTGTTTGCCATATGTTCCTGTGTTCCTTTCATATTGCTCATGATAGTACATATGTAGAATTAAGGCGTGTATGTAAGTGGCCCTTTCATAAGTGAGGTTTTCATATTGTAAATGTGGTGCACGCTTGCTGAGAAGGAAGTCATTATCAGGATGGAAAACTGAAGTGGCACTGAACCAAAAACTGGAGCTGAACCCTTATTTTCAGCTGAACCAAAACTGAACAGAACAGATATTTTTTGGCTATCTTGGAACCAAACCAAAGCTAGAACTTATCAAAAGAACCAATTTAAACCAATCTGACCAACATTTGACAAGGCCATATGGACCTTCTTTTGGAGCACATCAGAGCTGAAGTGCTGCTTGAAACACAAATAATGATGTAGTCACTACAAGTAGCTAATGATTTCCTCACTACAAGCCTATATGACCACTCATGCTTGTGTTTTGCCACACAGCAACAACACTTCAGATAAGACACAAGGCTTGCACAAAACATGCAGTGCACTGATATGCACTGATGGCATCACACTTTCCAGCTTGTGTGATGGAACATTACACATTAGCTTCTCAGGTGCCATTGCCAGGTAACCTGACCATTGCTGTAAAAGACGTTTCTCCACTTCAGCTGCTGCTCTTTATCACATGACACAATATGGTTTGTTATACCATATTTACTCGCATAATGATCGCACTCGCATAATGATCGCACCCCTAACTTTTGTCATCAAACTTCGATTTTTTTTCCCCCGTGTAATGATCGCACCCCGAACTTGCCTTAGTGACATGTCGTGTGCCAGGTCTAGCTGACGATCATCGTGTTTACCATCTGTCGAACGTTACGTAAATAACTCTTCAAGACTCACCAAGTGAACTGCACGCATAAAGCAGATGCCTAATTTTTGCCCACCCTTGGCGGAAACTAGCCGTATTAGGATAGCATTAAAGATAAATTCCGTAGTTTTCACCACGCCAACAGCTTCAAGAAGACAGCAGTGATGCTACCGCTGCGCCAATTGCGCCAAACTGCGCCAAAGCGCGGAGGCTGCTACATCCTGCTACATTTCCCCAAAATTTGGGGAATATGCGCCAACGCTGCGCCCAAAGGGACACACCGACTTTGAAAAACGAAACTACAGCTACGCGACGTCCCCCCTTAACAGCGACATCGCGTGCTAAATTCCACATGATATACACAGTAAAAGCTCGTTTGGACTCTCGTTAACTCGGATAATTTGGACTTATTCTCTAGTCCGGTCAGACATATGCGTTATTTAATGGCATGAAATGCTCGGCAGTTCGGTTATAACTGGCGGTTATTTCGGACAATCTTCAAAGCGCGCTTAGTCCGAATCTCTGCGCATGTGCGACATGAAAGAGTGAAGATGGCGCGAGCGTGCAGCCAAAACGAGGCGGCACATTAGATCTACCATCAGCAGCAGCGTAAACCGTGTTGACTACAGCATGCGGCATCACGATACACTAGAAGCTTTGCTCAATTCTTTTTAAATTAAAAAGCAGGGTTGCCGACTATGACCGCTTTTATGTAGTGGAGGAGCGTACAGCTGCTGCGGCTGTGGCAAGCTATAGCTTAGTGCCTGCTCGGCACGCATGAACTGCGCGAACGCTTGTCCGTGATAGCGTCGATAGCGGCCACTTTGTTGCACAGCGGCTGCGGGAAACAGCTTTTTCGTGTTTGCTGTATTGCCTTTCGAATTGTGGCTCCTCATCCATGACTGCGCATCAGCGAGCTACGTAGCTACGCTTCTTCCGTGGCGGCTTCGGCAAGCAGTGGTTTCCTCTTGATAGTTCGCTGAGGCTGCTTAGGCCGCGCATGCCTTCAGAAATGCGTGAGCGCCATCCACCACCACGGCACTGTCAGCTGTGGTGTAGGCGGGGTTCATCCCGAGAGAACTCGGAGTGCAGTATTTTTGTGCTCAGACGGCGCGCGCGCATGGGCGCTACGTATGATCTCGTCGCCAGCGGCTACTGTCACGTCTGTGGAACGCCGCGGTTTTGGCGCTCCGTAATAGTCTCGGTTTATTTTTCTTCGGGCATGTCTTCGAAGCCTGCGTGCAACAAATGTGTCACG
This sequence comes from Hyalomma asiaticum, assembly GCA_013339685.2. Classification (NCBI taxonomy): domain Eukaryota; kingdom Metazoa; phylum Arthropoda; class Arachnida; order Ixodida; family Ixodidae; genus Hyalomma; species Hyalomma asiaticum. The sequence goes on from CM023481.1 coordinate 195,759,331, forward strand.
GGCAATCACAGTTACTTCTGCAGTATAAGTGGCGTAATCTCGTTTTGACTCGGTGCAATGTTATGAAGTTACATGGCGGAAGCTGTACTGAATACACAGCGATTTTGTCGCGTTCTGCATGGTGGCATCGGACGCACCAGTTACAACAGCGATGGATGAACGGTTTGTTGCCGCTCAATTTGTTGACAAAGAAAAAAAAAGATAATCATCTCTAGCGCATGGGTATTTTAGGGGCAGTGGCAGCAAGGGGTGGGGCTGAACGCTACTTTCCTGTTGAACTAAGGCGCGGGGTTCTTGCATTGCAAGCGGTATAAGAAGGTAGTCAAAATTACGGGAAACGCTTCTTTTACATTGGTATGATGAGAATTATGAACAGGATTCACTTATTCATTCATGAAATCAGAGTGCATCTATATGGCAGACATTTATTCTCTTGGTACTGTTAGTAATTCCGAAATGTTTTCTGCTTCACTGCAATTCGAGTTAACGAGCTAGGAGCATCGATATTTGAAAAGGAAGTGGACACTGTGCAGAACGTGCTCACAGGTGCTGAACAGATCGTTGATTAATTAAAGCGAAAGGCCTTTGATGAATTTCAAAGGGGCGCTTCCCTTTTAGCTGGAGGCAAATCACAACTGGAGGCAGCCATTCAAAACATCTTTATGTAATAAAAATAGAGAGAGAGAGACAGGGCACACTCTTGCGATGTTTCTTTTTTTCGTGGCTTTTAGCAATATTCTTCATTTTTAGTGGGAGCACTAACATGAATTTGTAATTTTGTAATTGCGCTCCCCATGTATGAGACTGCTCTCAGGTTTCATCATTGGCGAGCTCATGCATAGTTGCAGGCCAGCAGACAAGAGAGCTGGGTCAGGATTTTTATGCTTTTATTGCACAGTAAATGAACAGTGCGCAGCATGTACATCACATCCTCTTTATCAGTTGTGCATCATGAAGGCAGCTTGTGTACGTTTTGCAATTACTGTTGTCAACACCTGCTCCAAAAGGCAGTTTTGCTGCTACGAAAAGCAGTTTTGCCTGCTCCAAAATCTGCTTCAAAAGGACTTAGGCTGGTAGCATCACTGAGACAGGCATATCTAACGCTCTCTACGGAACGGAAGGTAACTTTCTGTGGGACTGCGATGGCACTGCCGGTTCTGACAGGGAATCGAGCAGCGACGACACTGACGCCAGTGACGCTTCAGACTCTGAATGAAAGTTAGGGGGTCAGTGAATGAAAAAATTAAAGTGCAATATGCAATGCATGTAGTTCCTGCGTAATGTGTGCGTTTATTACAAAGGCAAGCCTTACTCTACTTTTATCTTTAGTTATGTTCATGATAGCTATGTAAGAATTCTGATACGCGACTTGTTTGCATTCTCGGTGCTCAAAATATTATTTCGCGGAAAATTTACCCCATGTAATGATTGCACCCCGAAATTTGCGTCAATTTTTTTGAAAGAAAAGTGCAATCATTATGCGAGTAAATACGGTACATCAATTTTGTATTGAAATTCATAATATACAGTTAACCTTCATCATAACGAAGTCAATGGCATGGCACAAAAATTTGTTAAAGTGGGAATTCGATATAAACAACCACTCACTGAAAGCTTAAAAAGTCAAGCTTAAATTGCACTACAGTTGCAAGGAAGTCAATATGCGATGTATTAAGAGAAACAAATCTTTAAAGAGGTGCAAGAAAAGACAGCCATGAATGTCAATTACTTCCATGTCCGCAGCTGAAGTGCGAACGGGGAAGGGTAAGGTAATGTGAACAGCAGGTTCGGGCAATGCGAATGATAGTGGCATCATCCGTACACTTTCAGTCATGATCAATGCCAATTCCAGTCAGTTTTCTTAATAGCCATCATCAGTCACTGATCTCTGCTATGTGGTCCAAATGAATCCATGCCAAGTTCAGCACTGATGTCAGCCAAATCAATGTGCATATTGTGGCTGTGTTGATCCTGATCAGGCCTGATCATTAAAAGTGCCTGTGCAACACCGGGTTGAGTCAAAGTCACCTTTCACTTCTTCAACAGCGGTTCTCTGCACTGCCTCACAGAGATCACTGAAAGTCTGGTAATCATTGTCAGGCACTGCTGGTGGCCATCTTTCTCCACCTCTTATCAGCAGAACTTTCTTTTTTAAAGTCCGATGTTGTCCGGAGACTGGCACTGCCGTTTCTGCTGGTCACATGAGCACAAGTAGAGCATGCTTGACGAAGCACCTTACACACCCTGCAGTATTCCAGCATGGATCCCCCAATGCGCGGGTACAGTGAAACCCCGATTATGCGACGTTCTCCAGACCGCGAAAAAGCGTTGTAAAATGCGGGTGTCGTAAAATCCGAACAGAAAAATTTATGCCCTTGAGTGCACCGCAATCCACTGGTGTAATTCCCAACAGCCATAGCGAAACATGGCACACACTTAAAATGGGGGGGGGGGGGGTCACGGCCTTTGAAAGTCGAAAAATCGCGAAAAACATGCTTTTCGGAAAACCACATATTTGCACTGTATGTGTCATAAACTACCCCTCCTGTAATTTTCAGCGCCTAATTCGTCCTAAAACTACTTCATATCAAATACATTACGAGCAGCAGCAGCTGCTGTGCCGCTAAAACACGCTGCGAAACAGCGCAACTTCAAGCGAGCGCTGTTCACACACCATCCAACCAACCGGCACCATATTTTTGGTTTTTGTTTTGTTCGTGAAGTCGTGCGCTTTTTTCCACCGCCGTCGGCGGGAGCCGCGGTGGCGTGGTGGAAGCATGGTTCGCGCATGATTGGGAGGCTCGTGGTGGCATTCAAGTATCCCGCGCTTTGATGCGAAGAGCTGCGATTGCGAAAAGCGTGCGCTCCTCGAGAGAGTGGGGGTACGTGTTCAAAACCTCTTGTTGGGCGAGTTGGTACATTCTTGAAATCAAAAGGCACCGGCGCAAACAGACGACACAGAAGGAGAGACAAGGACACACGCGCTCGTGTGTCCTTGTCTCTCCTTCTGTGTCGTCTGTTTGCGCCGGTGCCTTTTGATTTCAAGGGGGTACGTGTGGCCGCTACTGGCTGCTGCGCTTGATGACGCGGTGGTCTTCTCCGGCAGCTGCTCTGTGCGTCGTCTGCTACAGTTAGTGTTAGCGCCTGCTTCTTGGTTGTCGCCACGATGTCTGCCTTTGTGTGTGCCACTTCGCTTTTCGTTATCACAGGAGGGAGATCGCAGGGGAGCGGGAGAGAGATGGTTGGTCGGAAAGGGTGAAAAGAATGGGGGAAGACAACAACCGGTGCCACTCTATGCCGCTACTCGCGGCGCCAGCTGCCGATGAAAGGGCCAGGGGAAGACAAAAAAATGGCAGCGGAAAGCCGAAACAAACCGGTTTCCCGAGCGCTCGGCATGCGCAGGGGTGACAAAGAGCCGGTGCAATGAAAGGCGCTCGCGGGCACTTTCCTTTTCATCGTCGTTTGGTCACCCTGCTTCGCGTGGATTGTCGTATAACGCTGTTTCCGTGTAAGATCGCATCGTATAATTGAGGTTTTTATGCAGTGTGTCTATGGGGCTTTCGCCGGGACCGGACTAATCTGTCGTAAAATGCGGGTCGTCGTAAAACTGGGGGATTGGGGGATGTAAAACCGGGGTTCCACTGTAGTTGGCGCTCAACCCAGCTGACCCAGCTTTACCACAATTGAACGTGGACAGCTGTGGTGGCGAGCTGGTGGCGCGCACTTACACAAAAGAACTTCAGCTGCTTGAGTGGCCTTAAGCTAGCACCAGTGAAGCATATGCTGCACAAAGTAGTACGTTTGCCCGTTCCATCATGCACTGTTTGTTACCGCGCCCACTGGCTCTGCGCCATCAAATGTCGGCATAGCAAGGAGGAAAAGTGGTTGTGGCAGTGCGTGTTCACTTCGAAATGTTGTGCGCTGTGCCAGTCTTGCACACTGTTGTAAGGTCACCTCCACAGCACCACATGGTCATACCTAAATTACTAGTTTGCTGTAAGCGGAGCAAATTATTGACATACTTCATGTAATGTGAGTTTAAGCGTGTGCTTTTGGGCTTGAAACCGGAAGAAATTTTGAATAAAGTGGTATTTCAAGTAAGCGACTTCGTCCATGGCAAAGCTTTATGGAGATGACGTCGGTGATCCCATTCATTTTATCGTATTCTTGCCATGTTGGCCCAGTCGAATTGTCTGAAGTGCACCATGTTAACTATCCGACTTCCTTAGAATGCAATTTGTATCTCTCTTATCAATAAATAGTTATGTAGACCTTAGTAGATGCTGTCTAAAATGCATGGTGTTGCATGTATTAGGATAATGAGGGATTACTGCATATCAAAGCTTAACAGTGTGGCTGCCATGGTTGTTTTTGCTCGACTGCTGGCGCAAAAGATGTGGGTTCTATGCCAGCTGCAGTAGTTGAATTTTCAACAGAGGAGAAGAGGCCCTTGCACTGTGTTTCATCAGTGCAATTAAAGAACCCCGGGTGGTCAGTACTTTCTGAGCCCTTCACTGTGGCATGCCTCAAGATCATATCGTGATTTTGACACATAAAACTGAGTAATTACTACCTTTATTAGATCTGCGGGAGTATCAAAATTTTGAGTGCAAACTGAATTCGAATATTGATGTTTGAGTGCTAATGAAATATTTTTAAAAGAATGTTAGAATATTTTTCGAACTTCATGTTAAATTACACAGAGAATGTACTGCTAAACACGGGTAAAAAAGAAAAACAGATGTACTGTACAACTAGTGTACTCTCACAATGCTCCTAGAAAAAAGAACATACTGTAGTCGGATACAACTTAAGTAGACAGGACAGGCCCCTCCCAGATGACGCGGCAACTCATCTGCGACTAAAGAAATAGTCCCCCTCAAAAAATGTTGTTGTGGTTCTAAATCCTGACTTTCTCGGTATATTATTACTTTATATCTTGCATACTGGCTTAGTAGAGCCTTTGACATGTGAATGCTATACAACGTGACCATTCGTGAGAAAAAAATGACCCCGCGCCTTCTACAATGCGCCATGTCGTCTTCTACGGTGCGAGATAGGTGGCCGCAGACTGTTGTGTTCTTTTAAAGTGAACCTAAAGTAAGTACATGGGTGTTCTTGTACTTCACCTCCATTAAAATGCAACCTTCATGGTTGGGAATAGAGGCCGCATCCTCGAGCTTAGCAGCATGACACTTTGCCCTCCTTTACCACTGCCTGTATAGTGCTCAATGATGAAGCGTGATACCCAGAGAAGAAAGGGAAAATTAGCATCCACCCATTTGTAGCACAAGGCTACAACGAAATCCATACGGATTTTTCAGAAATGAAAGCTTCCATGTTGCCAAAAAATTCGTCCTGGTCTGGGGCATGTGGAGCACACGGCAGCCGATGGTTTCTGCGTCAGGACACCACACTGGTTCATAGTGACACTCGGCGAAAGCAAAATACTTTTTGACGCATTGTGATTCAGTTTGGTCCATCCGTGATCACCCAGCGACCTCCACTAGCACAAAATAATCAGGGCACCGCGTGATCCGTGTATCGCTTTTCAATCACTGAGCAGTGTACATGCACAGCTTTTCTGCTGGCGTCCATGTAAATGCAGTGCTTACTACTCATTCTGTCGTCTTGAAATCTCTTATCTGCTGAGCTGACATTGCGGTTAAGCTTAAAATGTGCCGGATGTTATTTATGAAAGGGCAACTCCAGCGATTTTTCAGTGTCGACTGATATTCATGAAATTTTCAGTCTGGGTTCTCCTCAGTATTGTAATAATATGTGCGAAACCAGGCAGTTGCAAGTCATTTAGTTTTCTTGGGAATGAATTTTTAAAATTTTTAGCAGATTCCCCTGCGGGCCAGTATTGTGTTTTTGTCGTCACCCCCTTCAACGCTGCCTACCCCAGCCTGCAGTCCATCAAGAGCAACTTGACACTTCAGTGCTCAAATCGTCGCTCTCAAGTTCAGAAAATCTGGCATAACTCAATACATCGTCAGATTACCTCGCGATTGTCATTTTTCTGATACCAGTTCCATATTTCTGATGGCGGAGAGGCTGTGACATCATCGCATATGCTGCACGAAGCATCCACCTGTTTCGGTTTCGGTTTGAGCACCCCTTTCAGCCGGTTATCTAAAATTATTGGTGTGTTTCTGAGCAATTTGAACCAACCTGGCCGCTACAGGACTATCACTACCATTGGAAAACATCGATATCAGAACATGTTAAAAAAAAACGCCTGAGTTGCCCTTGCAGTACTGAATGATTAAAAAAAAAAGATGTATGTATGGTAACCATCATTATAAACCTTGGTCGTGAATGCATAACAGGAAATGTAAAAAAAAGGAGAGAGAGGGAGGGAGAGAGAGACAGAGAAAGAATGCTTATCATGTTGCTTCTTTTCGGAAGTGAATTCTCCCTTCACGAATTCATGAAAATGCAGTGAAAACACCTGTGAAATGCAAAGTACGACACCTTCACGATGTGCATGCTGTGGTCACGTGTGCACTTCTTTCGGCCCAGTGAGATACCGACTGTCAGGAAGAGAATGAACGCATGTTCTCGAAGTGTTTAATATCCTATCACCAAAGCAGCATACTGCTCCTGCTTTCCGATATCAGCTGATAGCAGTTACAAATGGCCCCTTATCAACTGGGACAATATCACCAAATGGCGGAATCGCTAATAAAAGTGTTGTTTGCAACTTCCATCACATGGAGCCTGCAGGGTGCAAGGTAGAAAACTCTTCCTGGATGAAACACCGGGGACGGTGCAACACAGTCGATCCCATGGCCTCCAGCCAACACTTTACTGCTAACTAATCTACCATGGCGCATGATTCTTTAAAAAATATATAAACAAAAAAAAAAAACAATGCCCTGTACACATACTCCTCAATTTCGATGCTTGCATGGAAGCATGAGTAGTGCCGGCAAACGTGCAAAAAGCATTTCATGGTTAACAACATGATTAACATGATTATTAACCATCGATAATTTTGTGAAGCCTAAAATGTCCATTTGGGCAACCAGTTTCAACCTTGGCATGCCCATGAAATAGCAGTGGTAAGCACAAAATTTACAACCACTGTGATCAGCCCGCATGCCAAAGTACATTCATGTCGTCTCATTGCTTAATTCGATGCCTGGTTCAGGCAAGTTCTAAAAAAAAAAAAGAAAGAAAAAAAAACTTGTTAACATTATTACCTCAGTGAAGCCTCAAATACTCATTCGGGCAGCTGTAGTTGAGCCTGACGAGCTCTTTGGCAAGTAATCTGCAGGAGAGGTGAAATATAAAGCATTCCATGCCTCCAAAGCTCAATAAATGCAGCCAAGCAATAGAGAAAACCTGCCATGAACTGTGTTTCAGTTCAGTTCAATGTTCTATTTGTCTTTTGATTGAAACAAAGGAGCCGTCACAAAAAGCTCCTGCAATGAGTAGTTTCTTTTTCTTTTTTTTTAATATGTCGAAGATGCTGCCAGTATCAATATAAGCAAACAATAGCAAAGCCAGCACGCTGACATTCGTCTGTAGCCTGTTTCAAGGTTGTTGTGACACCTCAACTATCTTTGACAACCTGCTGATATGAAAAGCATCAATGCAAGCACTGTAAGAAGCCATTATGAACTTGATACTTGTTAAAGCAGACATTTTCAGGCAACTGCAAGGCGTTACAAGCGCGTAAAGGCTAGTGAATGCAGCCGAACAATAAGGAAAGCCTACCATCACCAGCATTTATTCCACATCAAAGACACTGCTAATACCAACAAACAACTTTAAAGAAACAAGACTAAATTCAGCACGCTGATGGGTTCCTGTAGCCTATTTCAAGGTTGTTGTGATGCCTGAACCATCATTTACAACCTGCTGAGATGAAAAACATCAATGTAAGCACTGCAGGAAGTGATTACAGACTTCCAACTTGCTGAAGCAGACATATTCAAGCAACTGTAAGGCATCACAAGCCCCTAATGGCCAATGAATTAAGCAATAAAGAAAGCCTGCCATCAGCAGAGTTTATTCCATATCGAAGACACTGCTGATGTCACTACGCCACCTTAAACAAGCAACAGCAAATCCAGCATGCTGATGTGCCTCTGTAGCCTGTTTCGGGGTTGTTGTGATGCGCAGCCCATCCTCTACAACCTGTTCACACATATTAACATCAATGCAAGTACTGTAAGAAGAGATTATGAATCTCTTAGTTGCTGAAGCAGACATGTTCGAGCAACTGTAAAGGATTACAAGCCCCTGAAGGCCAGTGAATGCAGGTGATAACAACAGTAAAAGACTGCCATCACCTGAGTTTTCTCTACATAGGCCATTTTAAACAGCAAAACCAGCACACAGTGATGCACGTACGCATGAAGAGCAGTAAGTATCCTAAGGACTGCCAAACCCATGTGATGCTTTTAAAAATACAGCATTCCTGTAAACCTTTCTGTTGTGGATGATAGTACTTTACTTTAAGCAAGTTAGTTGATCGCACTGTGATAAAAACACAAGAACAAAGACAAAATAGCAGGAGAAAACACAACGAGTAGTCTGACTGCAAGGACAAGAGTGGAGGGCTTTAATGAAACTGAAGAGTTGTGTTTTAATGCATTTCCAATACGAACAGAGGAAAGGAAAGGGAAGACAGATGACAGGACAGCAGATAGGCAGAACACTGGAGGCACAAGGCGATGGTTGAGAGCAAACATGTAAACATGCACTTTACAGGAGGTTACAGCAACAAGGTTGACAAGTTCTAGTGGGGTCGGAGGACGAGGATGTCGGAAAGGGCCCAATGTGCTAGAAAGTGCAGTACTCAAAGTGGTTAGCTGGGCTAGTTGGAATGCAGACTTGTAATGCATTCCTACTGCTAACAAAGCAAAGGAACGGGAAGATAGAAGACAGGACTTCAGATAGGCAGAATGCTGGTCTTTCTACTGCAGGAGTCACAAGGCGGTGATTTCGAGCAAACGTGTAAACGCGCTGTAACAAGTTCTAGTGGGGTCGGTGGACGAGGATGTAGGTAAGGGCCCAATGTACTAGAAAGTGCGGTACTCGAAGCGGTTAGCTGGGTAGTTGGATTGTAGACTTATACCCCTGTCACATGGCGCACGTAAACGTCATTCATAGCAAATGACATTTATAACTAATGTCATTCTGTTTTCGCGTTCCTCGTCTACACGGTCATACAAAATGACATTCGCCAGTGATGTCGATGTTTACCCCCCGCATACTAGGATAACAAAATGTTAGGAATTGTGCCTTTTATTTGCATGTCTTTTTCTTTTTTGTTAGAAACACAGTGGTAAACATTAGCAGGCTATGTGAAAATATATCGCAATACAATACGGCAGCATTAACAGGGAAGAAATCCACACAAGTATCCAAAGCAAGACTAGCCCAAAGCCGCTTAGATTTCTTCTGTAGCCGGCAATAACGTGGACCGTGCATGCATTCCTATGACCGTGATGGACGACGATCAGAGCAAATGAACATTAATTGCCCTCCAGGTATTCACTACAAAGCACCGAAACCGGCTGAAGCAGCTCAAGCAACAAACGCACGTTCGTAAACATGGCCTACAGCTAGGAAGCGTCAGTGTAAACTTGGAGTCTGGGGACAAAAATATAGTTGCACAGAGTGCATCAAATATTGTCCTGTACGTCAGAAGATTATCAAAGGGCCACAAGAGAAACTAACAAGAACCGTAAGGTTTCGTACATTTTGCTTTTCCTTACCAAGTTTGCATCTTATTGCGAAGCCCCTGTCGTCGAGAATACGCATGTAGTGACTGAATGAGTTCGGCGAATGCATTCAGTGGGCGAATGCCATTAGGTGTGAATGTCATTTGCTATGTCAGTGTAGCAGCAACAAAAATGACATTAACACATAATGACATTCGCTGCGAATGCCATTACACGTGCCGTGTGACAGGGGTATTATAATGCATTTCCAGCGCTAACATAGGAAAGGAGCAAGGAGCAAGGAAAGGCGTTCTCCAATTATCGATCCTTAGGAGGGATTCTTGCTGTTCTTGATTACTGAGTTTACTCTGCCCAAGGCAGCCGTACGCAGAGAAGACACCATGTGTGTGCCAACACAGCTGGTTGCTTCAAGAGGAGAACAGAGATGCGTTTTGTGTGCGCAGACTGCGATAAGGTGCTGTGCATAGACCTGCTTTTCAAGGAACACCACATTCAAAAATACTGTTGAACAATTCGCATTTATAAGTGATGCTGACACCAAAATGCGGTTCCTGATTTTTTTTTACAATGCTTTTCCGTTTGACCATCTCGGAAAGCTTTATTTTTTCGGGTTTTTTTTTTTTAATTTGATCCTCGAAGAGTTAAACATGCTTACCAGTGACGGCATTGGGTGACATGGTGCCTACCCGCATCGACATGAAAAAAAGTTATGTGCCACTCGGGAAATTTTGCTAAAAATACTCAGGGAGTACCTGGAAATCTCAGGGAATTTAGCAATATCAATTTGGTAGACATCTCGGTGATGTTGAAATATAGGTATACAAAAACACGCGCCAAGCTTCCTCATAAATGTGTCACTTTAACGATCATAATCTTGTATGGTACAAGAGAGGGGCTGAGATTGAGGGGAAAAAACATTGTGTCTAAACATCCAACCAGTACCAATTCAATGACAGTCGCTCACTAATCATTAGAATTAGTGGACAGCAAGTAAACATAACTCTTTATCGTAACTGCTACACGCTCTGCTATCTTTAACACTGCAGCCAACTGGCAGCTACGAATCATTGCATTCAAGGTCATTTCCGTGAATTTTTTCTCTAGAGACACACTGTTTCATTCATGCAGGCTTTCCTCCTTTCACACGTGGCTTGTTTGGTTCTCTTCGCTACGTCTGATGAAAAACACATGAACAGTGCACAAACACACCTGCTGATCGTGTGCATCTCGGACTTTATCAAACATTCCTTTTCATAATTTAACATTGGGGCAATACGAAACACCATGGAACAAGCTCGTAGGATATTTTTGCAGCGGTGTCTTGCACTAAGCTCTTGCTTTTGCACGCAACGCTGTAGAGATGGGTCACTCAGGAGTGATCCGGATCTTTTGAGCGGCTCTTTCCAAAGAGCGAGTGATCCGCGGCTCAGTAAAACTGAGCGGCGGATCTTTGGGAGAGCGGACGGCGGTTCTCTCTCGCTCAGTGAACCGAGGGCGGGAGGCGGTTCGCTCTCGCTCAGTGAACCGTGCGTTCTCTCTCGCTCAGAGAGCCGAGGTGAGCCGGCTCAGTAAATGAGCGGCGGTTCTTTGGGAGAGCGGACGGCGGTTTTCTCTCGCTCAGTGAACCGAGGGCGGGAGGCGGTTCGCTCTCGCTCAGTGAACCGTGCGTTCTCTCTCGCTCGGAGAGCCGAGGTGAGCCGGATCAGTAAAACTGAGCGGCGGTTCTTTGGGAGAGCGGACGGCGGTTCTCTCTCGCTCAGTGAACCGTGCAGCTCGGAGAGCCGAGGTGAGCCGGCTCAGTAAAAATGAGTGGCGGTTCTTTGGGACTCTCTCTCGCTCAGTGAACCGAGGTGAGCCGTGCTTTCTCTCACTCAGAGAGCCGAGAGCGGAAGGCGGTGCTCTCTCGCTCAATGAGCCGCGGTGAGCCGTGCTGAACTGAAGTACCTGGATCGCTTTCCATTTCGACGGCGGCGACGAGTGTTGGCCGTCGCGGGCTGACTCGCGCTACTCGCATCTCGCTCGCTGTGTGCGCTGCGTGAGGCAGTTCATCATGAGCTCGTGCAACACTTCGAAGGGTATTTGGTGTCATTAAAGACAACAGGTCAACGTAACTTACGTCCTCATTAGTGCTCATTAGTATAGTTATAAATATGTCACCCATATCATCCAGTCCTCTGAACTTCCTGAGCATGTATTTTAGCACATCAATAAAACGAATAACATGCCGTGTTGTGTCAAGGCTTCATATTATTTCGTCGTGGCGCATGTTGGAAAAAAAATCATGGCATGATCGCACTTCATTTTGATCTGTTTATATGGGCTGCACAGATATTGTTCGACGTCTTTGTTTCTGTTAGTGGGTGACGGAAGCTAAACATCTCTTCAAATTTACGGCACATCATGATAGCACCCAGACTGACGGGCACGCTAAGATATTTTAGGTAAATGAACGTCTTCCAGAAATGCGTCCATTCATAGTGACACACGTTAAAATTAAGTGCTTGATTTAAGACAGGTCCTGACACGGGACAGTGAAACACGGCAAGTGGTGCTTTCCGGATATTTCAAAGCAGATCTCGCATGTACTTTTCAAACGTCAAGGGGGTTGTCTCGCACACAGCGCGGGGAATTCTTCATTGTATCTGGTTAACGCTCCCTTGATGCGGCTGTAATTACTTATGGAACTGTTGTAAATATGCGCGGCGCCACAAAAGCGCACTTTCCAAGTAACGACCCTTTCTTTGCACTGCCGTGCAGCAGAACAGAAAGGAGATGCTTCTTTTTTTCCATTGAAAAAGAAAACCCGGGCCAATTTGGAACGGTGCCGCGTAATTTCTTTTTTTTTTACCTCAGGAATCTCTCTTTTTTTAGCAGTAATGTGATTTGTCGAAAGGTGAACGTGTTTCAGAGAAAGAAAAGGAGTTTGCGGTTACAAAAGGGAAAAAGCAGCGCAAAATTCTGAAACCAAGATGAATAAAGGACGACAACAGGGGTAGCTTACAAATTTTCTTATTTTTCGACATGATGGTGCATATATTCACAACGTCCGTACACGGTGGCGCCGCACAGCAAATAAATTTAGTGACAATCTGCTAATCCTCCACGAGGAGGATTAGCAGACGATGCCACGCTTTCACGTGGCTACTACGGACTTAGCCAACACTTGACGCGCAGGAACAGGGGCTTTTGTTTACCCTCTTCGCATTCACAATGGTCAAGAGTCAAGGGTAGCAATATCTAATAATAGGTCTATTCGATTCAGCCAAGGTTCCCTGCACCTTCTGCACCTTTTCGCGGTGCGCTGCACCACCGTCCTCGATTCCTCGCGGTACAGCGGCGCCCGCTGCACCTCCGTCCTCGATTGTGGCGGGGTGCAGCTAAGGTGCCGCCGCGGTGCCGTGCACCTTTGCACCTCCCAGATTGTGGGTGCAGCGTTTTAGTGCAGCCTCGCTAGCCCGTCAGGCGACGCTTGCAGACGACGGCGTCGGCTAGTCTAATGGAGATGGTTAGGACGTACGCCGCGGCGAAATCACAGGAAGTAATTCTGTGAAAGTGATAAATGTTTGACATTTTTCTCTGAACACGTGCACGATGACGGCTTGTTTTCACGTTCACTTTTTTTCTTTTCACAAATGGTGGGATGCAGATTGTATCGCGTCGTTCGTGTCGGCAAATGCGTGGATGCGCATAATATAAATATCACGTCTTGTTTCGCACGCCCTAATGCAGGTTTTGTTGTAGCATGTCACCATCCATAGTTGTAGCGAGCACAAGCTGCTTGAAACAATAACTCCTCGAGCTGGCCCTGCAGCAGACGACAGGCCTCACCTCAACGTTCGATTCACACATTTGGGCGGTGCTCCATCTGCACCGCAAAAACGGGTGCTGGGAACTGCTGCACCGGGTGTCGACACCACCTGCACCTTTTTGTGCGTGGTTCCGTGCACCTTTTCTGAATCGAATAGACCTAATGGGCGGCGCGCTCCAGTCCAGTGCACGAACCGAGTTCTCAGCAAGAACATGTCACGTTCTTTCTAGCGAAATGTGCCGATGGAAAATGCATGACGACCGGATACGTGGTGAATTGTAGACGAGCCGGTACCGCGCCGATAAGGCTGACTGTATGCCATTCCATGAAGCGGAGGCAGGCATACTTTCTAGGAAGAATAAGAAAGCACGAACTGGATACAGAGTCACAGACAGAAAACAGACACTCTTACACACGCGCGCAGCATTTCAACTTTCTTGGTTATATGATTTTCGGAAGACATGTTGGTCGAATCAAGTTTTGTGGTATTGTTGTGAGATAAGATTATTATGCATGTTAGTATCTGCTAAGCGCCTCATAATTTCTGCCACCCACCTCACCCCTCAGCGAATGAAAATGTGTCTCTCCTAACAAAACTGCATGAACCGGAAACAAAAATAGAGAAAAGCTCTCACATACCCTGCAGTTAGTTTTTTAATGGTTAGCGCATATTACTTACGTGTAGAACGATCACTGCAATATAAGGTCCCTCGCAGAGTTGAATTGTGCGGAGGTCATATACGCGGAAGTTATGTGTGCTTCGCTTGCCTTAAGCAGGGATGTTAACAGGGCCCCCAGTGATATGGGCAAACCACGGACGCTAATGCAAGGCAGCCGAACGGCCGCCCACCGCTCCGGCCGGTCCCGTTCTTCCCTCGCGCCAGAGCGTTTTCCCTCGGACCCGGTGAGCCGGTGAGCCGTTGAAATGAACCAGATCATTGCAGTGAGCTGAGCCGTTCTGAGCCGTTCACTCAAGTGAGCCGCTTTGCCCATCTCTACAACGCTGTGCCACGGAGTTCACTGCTAGGCCTCTTCACCTCGTCATGACGAAAGTGACACCAATACGATACATGAACACACCTGCTAAGAGGCCAACTTCTGTCGTCGCAACTTCACTGTAGATCGAAACACTGTGCCATGGAACAAATACCCAGGACATTTGATCGCTGTGGGATCACACAGTGGGGTCTTGCTTTTGGACGCAGCGCGGTGCCATCACTGTTCGCTGCAAGCTCTCTTCACATGATAACAGCGAAAACGAAACACACTTGCCGCTCTCGTATGTAGCGGTCTTGTGAAAACTTCTGTCGTCGTAACATCACTGTGCAGCGGAACATTGCACAATGAAATGAACACCACGGCCATTTGTTTGCTGTAGTCTCTTGCAGCAGAATCCTGTTGTCAGAGGCATTATAGCACAGCTGATGCTCGCTGCAATCGCCCGTCCCCGCTGATGCGAAACGTCGCAGCTCGAAGTAGCTTGAAGTGCGAGTGGCCATGTTTTTCGTGGGTGGAGTTACCGACAGCCTGGCTGTAGTCCAGCTCATGACGGCAGTCTAGACCATGCGAACATTGGTTCAGGCTCATGGTCTTCCACCTTTGATGTGGAAAACGCCACAGTCTTCTAAAGTTGTACCTGACTGTGGTCGTGAAGACTAGTCGAGCAGATAACTGTGCAGTTAACTTTGCCGCAGTACACAAGTGTTAGCTTCATCACAGTGTGCTAGTGTGAACTTTGCTGCAGTACACATGTTATGCAGCGAAGCAAAACTTGCAGGAATGGGCAGTGCATAAGTGTTAGCCTCACTGCCGTGTGTTACTGTGAACTCACACTCAGCCACAGTGCACAAGTTTTATGCGGCAAAGCAAACTGCATGTGGGAATGGGCCACTTGTTATGGGACACATCACATTAGTACAGTCGAACCTCGTTAATTCAGAGTCACATAATTCGAACCAATGGATAATTCGAACTGGCCCGTTGGTCCCGGCAAAGTTACATGTATTTGAATGTGGAAAAACTCTCTTTAATTCGAACCTGAAACGCGCCAGTTTTATGTGGCAAAGCAAACTGCATGTGGGAATGGGCCACTTGTTATGGGACACATCACATTAGTACAGTTGAACCTCGTTAATTCAAAGTCACATAATTCGAACCAACGGATAATTCGAACTGGCCCGTTGGTCCCGGCAAAGTTACATGTATTTGAATGTGGAAAAACTTTCTTTAATTCGAACCTGAAACGTGCCACGGTTATTTTGAAGAAGATTGCCCGTCCGTTAAGACTACATTTCGTGAAATCCCAAGCCGATCACCAAAGGTTCATGTGTCAGCTGCCGTAGTGTCGCAAACCCGTACCCATGTGCTCACTCTGCGGGCATTGGAAGGCGCCATCAGCTGGCAGAAATCATGCCTCGTGTGTTTGCAAGGGCTCCCGGCGCCGTCCTTCTTCTGCAACGCGCGTGGTGAAAGAGGGTATACCGCATTTACTCATATAATTTGCGCCCTCGCATAATTTTCGCACCCCTGATATTTAGCCAGCGTTACAAAAAAAAAAAATCTCCTCGCATATTTTGCGCCGTCCCGCCCAAGCCGCATGGCCGCGCCCCTTGCTGCGCAGGCAAGCGCAGTCATATGCAAAAGGGGCTGCGTGTGCAATGTCCCTTTTTCCAATTCTTTTCTCCGGAAGCCCCTGGAGCCCGAAGTACGGTCTATAGAATAAAAGCACGCGACTGGGGCCGATGAGAATGGCTGAAGCAGAGATCAAACGAGCCTGGTCCATCTCTGTTGCTCGGAGGTGGTAACATCACCCTGATCGGGGCGAAGGAAACGTCCCGCCCGTCTTTAACGAGCATGAAAAAACGATAGGGGGGAAGTGTCACTCAGCTGCCAAGTGATCGCATGGCTGCTGAGATAGCGCTGGCGCGCGCTATCTCGGCAGCCATCAGCGGGCGGCTCGTAAACCCTTCTACGTGCTGCGCTCTCAACATGAAGAGACTGCGAAAAGTGTCCCTGGAGCAGCCGTATTCTCTTACACCAGCGTTTTGTAGTGTTACGTGAGATCATATCCAAAAGAGTTACCATATACCGCACGCGTTACATTATATTACACGTTATTTCGAATGTATTCGCGAAATCTCCGCATAATTTGTGCACCTGGTTTTGGAGCTCTAAAATCGCGAAGTGCGCAAATTACGTGAGTAAATACGGTAGCTCGGCGGATATGGGCCACAGGGCGAGTGAAGCTGCTGCGGCCGTGCCACTGAGCATGCTGCAAGATGAGACCGGTGGCTGCAGCGCGGGAGTCACAGTCAATAGCGCATGTTTCTAATGTTGGTATTTTGCGCTAGTACCGCCACTCATAGGACCCTCGCTAGTTCGAACTCTGGTTAATTTGCACAGATTTCCTGTCCCCTCAGAGTTTGAATTAATGAGGTTTGACTGTACAACATTTTGTCCCTTAATTACAAACTTTGAATAGCTCGAATAGTAAAAATTAGGTGTGAATCGAATCAAATATCAAATGCTATTTGGAAACTTCGAAAAATCAAATATTTGCACTCCCCTAATAAATGACTCAATTTCAATTTAACAATGCTATCATATATTAAAAAGTAAGTACCCAACTTTTCAGAGTTAGGTATATCTAGGTTCAGCTCTATTTAATTCGAATCCATTTCTGTAATCTATGAACCCAGTAGGGATATGTAACACGACAGGGTGTATGAACATATACAGTGTGCGCTGACCTGCATTTATTGCACTGAGACTGCACAAGAGTACTATCTTGATGAAAACTGAGTACTGTATACAGTAGAATCTCGTTAATTCGGCCCCTGTTAATTCGGAATTTCAGATAATTCGTCATTCCCACACCCTCCCTTCAAAAATGTTCATAGCCCTATGGCAACAAACATTCGCTAATTCGACGCAAAATTGCACGCGCACTGGTTAATTCGGACTGGAGGCAAGCCAAAGACGGCAAAACTGAAACTGCATCTCGGAGGCCATAATATTTATCGCATTGCATTTTCTTTTACACACGTGTGCAAACTTATGGTCTCAGAGATGGGCTCCGGCAGCAATGGTGCACTGTCGATGCCGATCACGGAGGCCAAGGGAAGCCGCATTTTTTTTTCGAAAACTTATGAAAGGGGACACAAGGTAGCGTTTTGGTGCACGCATCTTCCTGTCATCGGCGGAAAAGGATAACAAAGAAACAAGGCCTCAGATGGATAGCGTGTGGACCTGCAGGCGTCGGTTGTGCTTTTCCCCCCCTCTCTTCGGTGCGTTGTGACCACGACCACGAGGTCGTGGTTGTGACATATCGGCGTATCGGAAGTGTCGGTGCGTGAGGTGGTGGTCGGGCCATAGTGGTGGTGTGATATATCCCCGTGCCGCGATGTGGGAACTGGATGAGGTGTCCGACGAGGACCCATGCGATGAACAACGCCCGGTGCGTCGCACCGCAAAAGACCGCGGACGCTCTCGTCGTTCTAGAGAAATTTTGTTACGATGTCTTGTGCTAGAGGGTTTGTCACATGCCCGCAAACTAGTCCTTGCCGCCCAGCTAACCACAAAAAAACAAACAAGCATCACGGACTACCTCTCAAAATAAAGGGATGCGATAAAGGAATTGAAAATGTACGTTTTTCTTATGCATGCATTAATTCGACATTCGGATAATTCGGACATTTTTTTTCACTCCCTTGAGATCCGAATTAACGAGGTTTTACTGTATGAAGGTCTCGTTTTATTGCGATAGCAAGTATATGGACAGTCTCAGCTGGTTTTTGCCGTTCCCGTCGCCGCCGTCATGAACCGTATATGTATAAGTATGTATATAGTATATACAAAACTCCCAAAGAAAAATAATTCAGATAAATGCTTCGGAAGCGCGGAATCGAACCAGGAACCTCCCACTCCGCAGCGCGTGGCGCTAACCACTACGCCACAAAGAGCAGAGCTGCCATGTGGCTAACGGCGAGCCTTATATACACACCCTTTACCACTGGCAGGACTCGGAGATGGCAGGCGCTTATAAGCGTTTCTTCATCACCAGCGAGATGGCGCGAGGAGCGCAGCAGGCGGCCGCCTTTGCAACAGGAGCGCTGTTCAAACTGAGAGTATCCATTGTGACAGCTTATTCGCGCTCGTTCGGTGAATATCTGTGCGTTAGTTTCGTGTGTGCTTCACTTGATAGTTCGCGCTCATCTTCTGATTGTTCATTTAGCGGCCTCCCCTAGCTTTGTATGTGTAGCTTTGTGACACACAACGTATAAAGCCCTTCGTACCAGCACGCGCTGCCCACGGGAGGCGTTCACTTAGCAAGTGCATGTTTGCTACAATTAATATTGCTCCTGAAGCTGTGAGCCTCACTTCGTATAGACCTATTCCATGTTGGTAAACAGTGGTAGGCACCGGCGATATAACCAGCGCTTGTATCGACGTCGCGGCGTGGAGGCCCCGCCCACCGCTTGCCGCGGCCCTGCACGGTCGCGCCACCGCCGCCGGCGAAGCGTGTGCGAAAGCTGCCTCCGAGCACGGGGCGTCGGAGCGCCGACGGTGTGTTTACAACAGTTTGCGGCAGGCAGCCGCGTGAGATGAAGTTGCCTTAACTCTGTAGGAAGCATTCAATGAATGTAGAAAAGAATGTGCCGACGCCCAGCTATGACAAGATGTGAGAAACTGATTGAAAGGACAAGCACCTTGCCACATGATGCGAATGATTGCAAGCTATCATGTCGGCATCGCTTCATGCGTATGCCTTAATTCGGTAACTAGCGCAAGGATGAACCACCTGCAACAGCGAGACTTGTTTAAATACGACTTGAAAATGCCTCGGCTAAAAATACTGTTTTGGTCTAAAGTCTCTAATCCCTACACGAAATCTTTGCGCAGAAACAAATGTAACGGAATAGGTACTCAAGCTTCATACGATATTGGTGACACTATCACCTATGTAAATACGGCTGTGATAACGCACATACACAAAAAAGCAATAAACGTGCCAAGGACAAGGCTCTCAAACAACTGCCAGTAAGGCGCATAACCGCGGCTTGCGGCTCTGCCCATAAGCTCAGTTCCGATCGTGGAGGCGTGAAGTCCTGTCACGACGCGGCAAATTTCAAGCCTGTAGTTCATTCGCGCAGTCTGACAATCGAAAAAAGAATGTAAAGCACATCACAACCACTACTGCATTGCCAAAGACACTTCTCGTGTGTATGCTATCGCAGCCGCAAGCGATTTGCAAAAGCATCGCTGTAATCGGCCTTTCGCTCACGGCTACGTGAATTAAGCTCTTATATATTTGTTTCACTTGAGTGAATGAAATTCGTATGACGTATCTATAACTTCCCCACTTCAATAATACACGGCGACCGCGATTACTTCTGCACATCGAGCTAAGCAAATGTCGTGCGCGCTTTGCGGTAAGCGTCGTCTCTCTGTGTCCGCACTTTGTTTATGCCAAGAAACTTGGTGTCAAGCATTACACTTGACAAACCTTGTGACAATGCTATTTCTCTCAAATGAAACAAGCCGCACTAACGCTAAATAATTACACATGTGCTTAGTCGCGACGAAAATGTTTGGTGCATAACCGATGAGCCGGCATTACAGGTTCGTCCCTTTCCTTATGACAGACATAAGCAGGAAACCGATAAAAACCTATCGCACATATTTTGTGCGTTGCTGAGCAACCAACCCATGGCGCAGGTCATCGGTGAACACTTTTTTCTTCATTGCACGGCGTTGAGAAGCGTCTGCACCAGCGAAAACTCAGCGGCTGCTACGGTAGGCGCGCTGGCGGATGCCTACCATGCGAAACCAAAACTCCCGACGACAGCGCCACCGCATCTCCGTGACGTAGGGCGGTGAAATAGGTCTATAGCATTACAGTTTCTTGCTATCGCCTTCATTGCTTCGCCCTTGCGGCGAAACTGACTTTTTTCTTTTCTTTTTTTTTCTTTCATAGGAATGTTTCAAAGTATTAACAGTGCAATAAAGATAGATACAGGAAAACCTCCTTATAATGAAGTGAACAGGACAGTGAAAAATTAATTGTGAGTGGGAATTTGATATAAGCTACTCCTCACTGAAAGCTAAATAGTCTAGCTACAATTATGAGGAAGTCAAAAGGCAGTAAATTCATTGAAATGAACCTTTATTAAGGTGCAAAAGAGACAGCTGCAAACATCTCTTATTTCTGCATCCACAGCTGGAATGGCTACAGGAAGAACCCCATCATCCAATGTGAATGATGGTGTCACCAGGGCACTTTTAGTCACCATCAACATTCATTGATTGTTGCTACATGGTCCAAACTTATCCATATCAAGTTTGGAAATAACACCAGCCAAATCATGATCTGGGAGCAACATTGCGATAGTCTTGGTCACAATCGGGCCTGATCACAATTAAAGGTGACCATGTAACGGCACTTACTTCGGGTTGAGCCTAATCTTGATTGGCGTTAATGTCATTTAAATGTGCATCTGTGACATCAGTTTGAGTTGAAGTCTCTTTCCACTTCTTTGCCAGTGATTGTGTGTAGCCACATAGTTGACACCTCTCTGTCAACACCTTTCACAGAATGTGTCAATATGCCTAGTCTGCACAGTACCTGTAGGCATCTTAAATTAAGTTGTACTATTTTCCTTCCTTGCTGATAGCCCCCAGCTGACCAACTTTTTCTTGGATTGTGGCTCACTAGTGCAATGTGACAAGAAACCAGGCCTTTCAAAAAGCTACATGCGCCTTGTAAGGGAAATGTGGCACAAGCGCAGGTGAGAGCTTCATTACCATCTTGCTTTCACTCGCTAAGCAAATCTTAAAGGCTAATCTGAACTGCAAGCTGTGTGTCAGCTTGACATATAAGTGACATAACTATAACTTGCACTTATTCTTAATTGCTCTATTGTGTGCCTACCTTGACGTGTCCCATTTCATGTCATGTGGAATGTTTAACAAAAAAGCCACTTGCCATTGGTTAAACCTTGCTTCCATGAAACAGAACTAGTTGGTTCTTTTTCTTCAAATCGTGTGCATAGAAGGCATCTTGATACTGTTTTATTTGCCTCATCTAGGCCTAGCTACGTCGTTCCATCTGGGATTGCATATGGAATAAAGATGGTCTACCCAGTGTTTCGTGGCTACAGTCAACAGGTAAATTGCACTTAAACTTTGCTTGACTACGCCACCTTTAGGTCCTGGCTACTGTACTTGTGCGACTGTATAGACCTATTTTACTTAAATTTTAAATGCAAAGTTGGGGGGTCCAAGCCGCATTCTAAATCTGTTATAGGCAGAATAGCCCTTCCAATCGCTCTTCTTTTTGAACATATATTTTTGTTGCACTTTTAGGTGCTTGGTTAAAGAACTGGAATGATTCATTAATAAAGCCATTTTTATTATATACTGCATATTTTCCTATATTATTTTTATACCTGTGTAAGACTCTGCATTTCACAAGTGCCCACTCTCTTGGGAATAATAGCAGCTATGAAATATCAGATTTGCTGGATATTGACCAATTGTTGTTTCCAGCCAATTAAAAAAAAAAAGCCATGGTTTTATAGGATGCGCAAGAATTCCTACGGTGCTTCTTGGACCAACTTCACGAGGAGTTGAAAGCACCCGTAGGAGCATTTGCGCGGCTGCCTCTCGGGCGGCCAAGGTCACCAACGACAGAATCTTCAGAATCAAGCCTCTCGGAGGATGAGGAAGACTTCGAAACGTGCGACTCTGGCCTGAGCAGTGAGAAGAGCTCCTGTGGCGATGATCAAGACCTCTTGCTGCGTACCCATGGTGGGCAGGTAGTGTACTTGTTGTTCTCATTGGCGTTTCTGAAGGTCTGTGTGAGGCCTTGGTCTCACACAGACCTTCAGTACCTGGGTGTAGATTTTATAAATATGTAGCTTCAAGTTCTCAGTCATGCTCGGGTACAGGTAAACCACAATACAACAAAGTACTTGGTTTTCTACAGCATGATGTCCATAGAATGCCATGAAAGTCAGCAGCCGATATTTTGCACCCTCTACGCTATGCAAAAACGTCCGAAAAGTTGAGCAGTCCAAAAAATGAGTGCATGCAAAGAGCGCACCATTTTACTGATAGTTTTCTGATCGTGAGGGTCAAGGTCGAAATGTGTACTTCAAAACTACGACCCCAATGTGGCCAGCTGGTTTGTTGCACGTGCAGGCCGCTGCGGAATTGCCATCGTGTTTCTGACATTGCACTCATTACACTGAGACAAAACGAAATTACTGCTCATTGTCAATTTTCCCTGCTGTCAAAGATGACCAATACGCCATTTTGAAGACATGCAAGCAGACAATGCGCGCAAAGTCCGAGCGAAACTGCATTCTGCCAAAAATCGCAATTGTGTTGACTCATTCATGGATGGTAGCCACCACATTCATGAAGTGCATGCACTTTGAAAGCGCTACAGACAAAATCGCTGTCACCGTAATTATAAATGGCAGCGACGTAGCTCTGAAGGTATGCGCATAGCCAGTGCACACAGTGCCTGAACGGAGGTTATATCATTCGCTGGTTTTAAAAACCGTGGTCGCTACCGACACGATCATGTATGGCTGTGGTGGCCAGCACCAAACTTTGAAATCGCAGTAACCACTCGTTATAATGAAGTAAATTGGATTGCGGAAAAACTCGTTATAAGTGGGAATTCTATATAAGCAACTGCTTATAGAAACAGTGAAAATTCTTGCTTAATTTGTGCTACAATTGCAATAAAGTGAAAACGCGATGTAGGTGCAAAAAAAGAGCCAGGCCTACACGGAACCACAGGACAGTGACAGCGTAAGCTGGAGGAGCGACCTTCTTAGAGGTCATTTTAAACTCTTGGGGAAAATAGTGCAAGTAGAGGCGGTGGGTATCCCCTGCTCCGTAACGCTTATGATTTCATCAAGTAGGGAAGTACCCACTACGCCATAATTACTGCGGTATTGTAACGTGCAAATCTGTATCACTGCACATCTTAGAGAGGCTCCGCACGTTGCCTGCCGCGTGATGCATGGCACGATACGACAAAACTGCTTCAAAGGGCAGCGCTTCGTAATAATGGTGACGGAAAAGTTGGAGAAGATTGCTCCATAATGATGATGTTGATGATGCCTCTGTAATGGGTGCAGAGCTACGAAGCATGCACCTCTGTGTTCTTTCAAATGATTCCTTGAACTCGTTGTGCAATCTACTTTCCGTGACGTGTAGTGGCGTATTATTATTCTGCCACATAACATTACATTTGTTAATGCGATTCCTCAGCGCCCCGCCACGGTGGTCTAGTGGTTATGGCACTCGGCTGCTGATCCGAAGGTCGCGGGATCGAATCCCGGCCGCGGCGGCTGCATTTCGATGGAGGCGAAATGTTGAGGCCCGTGTGCTGTGCGATGTCAGTGCACGTTAAAGAACCCCAGGTGGTCTAAATTTCCGGAGATCTCCACTACGGCGTCTCTCATAATCAGAACTGGTTTTGGGACGTTAAACCCCACAAATCATCAAATCATCAGCGATTCCTCAGCAGACGTTATACCTGTTTAGGTATTTTAGCGATGATTTTTCAAGCACAGGCGTAGCTCAGTGGTAGAATGCTCGACTGCCACGCAGAGGGTGTGGGGCGGCGGACAACTACGGCGTAAAAACGGCCCTTGTTGTGATCTCATAACAGCTTATGCTGTAAAATACAGCCACAAATAATGCCAGTTCCGCGACCATAGCTGTAGTGACATCAGGAACAGCAGCGTCGGGCAATGCGAATGATAGTGGTGTCATCCGGGCATTTCTAATTGTAATCAATGCACCGATCCTGATCAGTTTTCTTTATCACCATCTACAGTCACAGATCGCTGTTGTGCGGTCCAAACTAATGCAGTAGAACCTTGTTATAACGAACCCGGATATAACGAACTATTGGATATAACGAAGCAATCGCAATTCCCCTTGAAATTCCTATAGATGAAATTGATATTGGTTATAGCGAACTAATGGTTATAACGAAGTAATTACTGCTCCCCCGTCAACTTCTTTATAACGAGGTTTTACTGTACCAGTGTCACAGGTACTTTTTAATCGTGAACTGCTCTGTGCCCTCAAACATAAGCGTAGCAAGGAAGAAAAGCATTTGTGGCAGCATGCGATTGTTCTGAAATGGTGCTCGCTGTACGCATTGGTGATGATGACAGGAAAGATCGCGTCCACCCCGCTGGTTCACTCTAAGTGGAGCGAGCTGTTGCCATGCTTTGAGTTATGCAGGTTAAAATGGTACATGAATTGCAATAAGCCTGATTTTTGTCTCACTGACACATTAATGGCCAGGCAGAAGAGTTGGCTGATATATAATTTACAATGAAGGATGTAGCTTCTCACGGTAATTCCAGAGCTGATTCTTCCTGTATCACGGTTGTGGTGCAACACTGTGCCATATTTACCTGTGCACAGAAGTAACCGTAGTATAAAAAGTGCCATATACTTGTACTTTGCAGGCTTATTGAACCGTGCCTGGTATTAGTATGAAGTAAGCAGGTTATAGTACACTCAAAAGAATGCGAAGGGAGGGTGGCGGCTGGCTATCAGCTGTTTTTGTGCACCAGTGTTGTTGCATCCACCGCCTGCATGGCCACATTTCGATGGAGCCATGTGCAAGGATTACCTGTGAATTTAGTTTGGGGTGCACGATCGAGAACCCCAGATGGTGGGAAAAATGACACGCAAGCTGCTAATATGGCATGGCTAATAATCACGTTGTGATTTTTATACCAGAACTCCATAATTGAATCGCTGTACCTGTGTTATTCTGGCGAGTCTGAGCGCACCCATTTCAGTAGAATTTTGTCGTGTTTGAGTCCTAGTAAGTGAGAGTATTGGTGAGCCTGAGTCTGGCTTAGGAGAAGCCTGTCAAGTATGAGTGAGACCGCCTGGGGGAAAATAGGTTGAGCACAAATCAGCGTGAGTGTGGATCAGTGAAGATCTTGTAAGTCTGAGTTTGGGCAAGTTCGGCTGACAGAATTTAGTGAATGTGACTCTGAGTGGGTCCGGCTGAGGAAAAGTCTGATGAGAATGGAGAATGAGTTCGAGGGAGTTTGCCTGAACGAAAAGTTGGTGAGTCGGAGTCCAAGAGAGTCGTGTGTAAGAAATATTTTTTGAGTGAGTCTGAGCGAGTCCCATAAATTTTGCCAACCTCTGGTAGGGCCTGAACCTACAGCCTTCAGTTGATGTGTCTGATGCTCTACCAACTGAGCTATGACAATGGTTGTTTCCCCATCCACTTTATCGGGCATTCGTATGTGCTAGTTGTGTATTGGGTACTTATGCATTGGGTAACATCCTGTGGAGGTTTTTCACCTTCATTTACCTCATTTCAAAAAAGAAAAAGAAGTGTATTGATGATTTATAGCACATCCAGCTCTGTGCACAGAATGGTCTCTTTTTGCCCAAACATAAACTATGAATCTGATAGCAAGAACAAAGGCAGTACTGAATAGAGAAGGGGAGCAGCAAACTTGACATATTTGTGATTTTCGTTACTACCTGCAATTGACTAAGGATGACTCCTTGACATGCAGTTGCATTTTAACAAATCATACACAATTGATGCTTCTTCAGAGCCCAGTGATCATACAGTTCTTTGACAATATGCTTTGCTGTTTTCAGAAGGAAGGTATTCGATTGAGAGCCACAGTAGAAGAAAAGGCTGCTGGGGATTGGACGCCTCTAGATTCAACTTCTTCCGGAGGAAGTAAAGGTCACAGGGCACGCAAGCTTGCTGCCGCTCAGCGTCTGTGCAGCATTGTCTCGGATGTCTTTGACGGCCGCATCCTGAGCTCAGTACAGTGCCTCACGTGTGACACTGTAAGTATAGTGCTTGCTTTCTACAAGTTTTCATGTCAACATGTGAAAGTTACTTTACAGATACTGCAACGTTTAGCAAAGTGTCGTTGAATATTGGTATTTGAAAATTAATTTAACTACTTATCTCTTTTACAACATGCATTGTTTACCTCATTTTAACTTGCACATTTGCAAAAGATATTAAGTATGATTCGTTATGCCATGTTTAATAATGGCAGGGTGCCTTGCCTTTTACATGTTGGAAGGTCTGAATTTAAATAAGCATTTTTGTTATGGCCCCGGGTTTAGGCACCAAAAGTACAATGTGGGAAAAGACACTTCTGCTAGGCTTATTGGCATGGAGCGCTAAGAATTCCTAACATGATGAACTCAGGGTGACAAACCTAACCTCTGCACACTGGTGATCGTGAGCCCATGTGCCTCTTCATCCTCATCATCGTGCATTGCAAGCAGTGTTTTCGACACCTTCATAAAGCTTTCGTAATAAATTTTATTTGTAATAAAAAATAACTTCAATGTTTCATTAGAAATTAGATGAAAAAAATCCCACAAGTTCGCATGTTTAGTAGCATGTGTGAGCACGCTGACAAAAAGGTTGTACATGACATAGAGCTACCAAATATGTTTTCAGAATAGCTGCTCCCCAAGTGGAACAGATTTCCCACTGTTCGTATAAGTGTTATAGTCCACCCTGCATTTATGCATTTATGTCTGCATCAGCTGACAGAAAATAGGCTCCATGTAAGTGTCTCTTTAGATTTTAGGAAAGGCTAGTGGTACAATGGTGCTAAGCAGTAGCATTATGGATATACCATATTTACTGACGTAATGAACGCACTGGCATAATAAACGCACCCCCCCCCCCCCCCCAACTTTGAACTCCTGCAGTCCCGTGAATGGCTGCGCTGTGGCTTTCCCACTCAATCTGCGGCGTTCGCGAGTTGTTCAGCGTGGCGATTCAGAACTCCCGTGTCCCGATAAAACTGGTGCATGTTGCCAGGCATAGCCGGGTGTAGCCATGTGCAAGCAGCGGTAACATCATTTACTCGCTATGCTGCATTCCTCCGTGCTATTGCAGTTCCCTCCCCTTTGCCGTGGCGAGCCACCATGCGTGCTGCGTAGGCCAGCGTGTCTAAGCCTAAGTGTTCGGGGCGTGGTCCCCAAGTTGCATCACGGCAATTTCGGACGTCGTGCTTCACGTGCTCGACTGATATGCTCTACATAGATATGAGGGAGAAATGCGATGGTGAGCCGTTTTATGTGCTGTTAACGAAAAACATCTATTCTCCCGTTAAGGCCTCTTGCGAACGCTAAGCAGCTGGGCATCTCCGAGAATTCATTGGCGACATAGTGACCTTGGTTGGCCGCAAGCCGGCACGGAGACGTCATCGACCTTTGCACCGTGCACGTCGTGGCATCGTCGTCATGGGCGGGACCCGTGGCGACATAGAAACTTTAGAAACTTTATGCGTAATGAAGATTGCCGCATGCCACTCTTTCGTTTTTTCACTGCTGACCATTCGACAATGTTGCCATTTTTTCTGGTTTTGCAGCGCTGTGGGCAAACCCCGCGTTAAACAGAAGTGAAAGGCCATCACAGTGAAACAAAATGCAGCCACCATAAGGCTGTCACAGTAGGCGCGAGTCGTGCGGTACTGACGTCGCTGTTAGCATTACCGCAGGTCGCATCGCCACCTTTCTTGCACATTAAAATGTTTCATTCAACCCAAAAAAGGATTTTCATAAAATTTACCCCGCATAATAAATACACCCTCCAACTTTCCTTCTGTTTTTTGGGGAAATAAGTGCGTTCATTATGCAAGTAAATATGGTAACTCAGTTCAGTTTTTCGTGCATTATCCAAAAACCAATGTGTGTGCCAGGACATGGCCATCATGAAAGTGACACTTTCCTCCAATTTTTCATTTTGCTTCATGGCATTAGTGTCTCACAGTTAATTTTTCAAATTTCTCTGATGCCCTTCTGCTATGGCACTACCTTTGTGAGAAGCATTAATCAGCAGAAACCGGTCTTCATCACAGGAAATGGTTGCCATCACTTTCTCAGTAAAAGTCTGCACATGAACTTTCGTGGGTGTTAGGGACTGATGACTCTTCCACTGCCTGAACTTTCATTCTTATGTATTTTGTTTATTTGCACCATTTTACTTTGTTTAATTGACATAAAGGTGAAAAAATGGCACACTCAAGAAACTTTACAGGCTCTCTTGGTCTCCCAAGTTATGCATCTCTGTAGTGCCTTTGTACAGAAATTTTCTGCATAAATATTTTTAAGAACGATGGTCAGATAACAGCAAATTTACCTTTAGTTAGCATACTTCACTGGTGCATGAGTACAGAAATAATTTCGATATATTATGAACGCTGGCAGAATAGAAATGCCTGTTAACTTGTTATATATGATATTAGCAATACAAAGTAAACCATCCTCATCTTCCCACTATTCTTCTCTGAGTGATAGCTAACTTGACACATGTCCTGTAGCTAGATTTCACCTAGTTGCTATCTTTGCTTTTGCCTCCAACTTTATTGCACAGCTCGATCGCCGTTGTGCTTTGTAGGCTGTTTAGGTTTACCAGGCCATAAATTACTGTACATGCTTGCATGGGTGAAGCGGTTAGTCCAAACTATGTACAGTGAAGTGATCGCTGCACTAATTGCACCACACTGCGCCAAGAGGTGCAACCAGCTGTGTACTGCTGCATTTTAGCAAAAATCACATAATTTGCACCAAAACTTTAGATGCCACGTGTGCATTGCTTAGAATTATGAATGATGACAAATAGCAATCACCTAAAGCAGTAGTCACACATATCTCGTGGACATGACAAAACACCTTCAATGAGTCTCATTTTCCTCCTTTTTGTATTCTCGTGTTGCTACCTTAAACCGCGAAAACCACAAACAAAAGCACTTTACTGAGAATACATGTATACAAGTTCTTTTTCTGACAGCATTACTGATGCCCTACCGACGCATGCGTCCCCATATTTCGAGATGTTTTGGGCTTCTACTATCAGACGTGTTGTCTCGCACTGGCTTCTACTCATGATAGCTGTTTCCTTAAATCTGGGTTTACACGTACACCTTCAGTATACATCGAGCAGTGCATCATCCTTAACTTGTAGCACCATCTCAGCGATCGTGTACAAACTATAGTTGTCGTATCTGCATGGCTGACATTTTCATCGTATGGTATGGATTTTTGGAGTGCATGAGCTCAGAAGTTGAAGTGCATGGGAGTGGCACTGAGCTGTGGGATGGCATTGAGACCTGAAACCGTGCACACTTGAAAGAAAGCATAAGAAAGCAATTTCACTTAATTCTACTTGACCTTGAATTCCACTTAATTCCACTTAATTGCTTAGAAGCCGTCTCTTAGAATCTCTGGGCAATGGTGAATGTGTCATCGAAACCACTTCACTTCAGAGTTTAGTTTGGATGTGTTAGTATTTTGTGCTTTTACTTTTTATGGTGTAATTTCTAATCACTGTTCATTTGTGAGCACGTTTCTTGGAAGTATACATGTAATGATTGTATTTAAACATATGGTTTTAGGCTGTGAATTTCTGTTTTGCTCGGAAAAAAACTTTTAAATGGGACCAACCAAAGACGTAATATTTTACTATGTGTCATGTCGTAAACTTTGTAACTCAAACACTATTTGGTCTGTGGTTATAATTCTGTGAATAACGATTACAGTAGAACCCCGCTGATACGTTTCTCACGGGACCGTAAAATATAAACATAAGAGCCGGGAAACGTAAGAGCCAAGCAATGGGAAAAATGTAAAAATGAGAGAAGTGGTGATCAGCACACAATTTTATTTCAGTGCTAGCGCTTTCAGTGCACGCATCGGCACACTCTGCTACGATTTCGTTGACAGAGAAGACCTCGGAGGTGACAGTGGCATCATCGATGGAAACGTAATCATTGTATGCGATTCCTTCGCCAACAATTTGCATCGCTGTGCCATACTTTAGATGGCGGAAGCTGGAAACGTAATTGGCGTCGCCCATTGTGCAGCTAATCCTACAGTCAAGCCAAGTCAAGCTACGTGAAAAGTCAATATTTCCGTCGGCAGTGGCCGCTTGAAATGCCGATTCGCGACGTAACATGCGGGAACGTCCCCACATTGCGACGTAACAGCGGGGTTCCTAATGCATTGAATCCTATGGGAGCTATGCCGGGACCGGCCAAAAACGATGTAACAGCCGGGAAAACGCAGCATCCGGGAACGTAACAGCAGGGTTCTACTGTACCAAGTAACCTTGCAACACTTTCTATGCTTCTAAATTTGGTTTTAAAAATTTTTATTAGAGGTGTTGCCTTTTCTTTCAAAAGCTTTATGAAAATTTAGGGATACATTTTTTTTTTTTTCAGAAAACAAGTCTTTCAGTACCTTATCCAGATAAACGCCACCTAAAAGTGCATTTATTTACCTCCACTTTGTGCCACAGTAAGCCCAGTAGCTGTTGCCCAAAAGATTAACTCATATACACATAAAGCAGTCAATTTTCCCAGGGTAAGGAAAGACATGAGCCAAGAATAGTGTTGGAATAAATAAATGTTCTCTACACTGCCGTTTTTGAGTTACAGTAGATTAAATGCTGAGAATTGCTTCATTTCTCGTGCCATTCAATGAAGCATCTTGTGTTTTTTTTTTCTTTAATTTAGGCATAGATGTGAAGCATTTGTTTTTGGCCCAGTCTTGCGGTCGACTTAGAATACTAAGCATACTACGGTATGCTTAGTATTCATTCAAAATCGGTTAATCCAAACTAACGCCCTGGTTCCAGCGCTGCCCTGTGTGCTTCAGTGGGAGGAAACTCTTGATAACTCGAATGCGTCAGTATCCACAACTGTTGAATCAAAATGGGAGCTGCTGGTTTATTCCTTGCTCCTCGCAGAAGTCGGCCCAGATTGATTACAGTAGGTTGCAAAACCAAACCAAATCGCATTGCCAATGAATATTACTGATTACTGTTAATTTTGATTGCGTTAACCCTGCCAAGAGTTTTGGAGCTTAAATAACATATATTTCTACATTAAGGCTTGCTGCTCACATGAATGCATGTCGGTGCTTGCGTATAACTGATTGATCAATTAATTTCATTTGCTGTTTGAGCTCTATTAAAATAATTTGTAAATCACCTGCCTCAAATATGTAGTTGCATCTCATTTACGATAACGAGTCCAAAAGTGGCTTCTTTGGGTTCGGCTCGCACATTGTGACATGATGTTCGTTCATTCTAGTGCCAGCCCTCTAATTTAAACTCCGCTAAATTGGAACAATTTTATAGTCCTCTTTGAAGTTCAAATTAACAAGCTTTTGCTGTAAATTGCTGTTTCGCCTTTTCAGCATGTTCTGAGGAAGGTGTTTCACTTCTTTTGGCATAGGGTGTTTTGGGGGAGCATCTCTAGCTCGAGCACTAACAGAAAAGAAAGTTGATCAGAGTGGGAGCTCCTGTGGAGTTCTGGTGCCAGGCGATGTTGCTGGTGGCATTCCTAAAAAATTGTGATACTGTTGACAACTGCATTGCGCTGTTCTGTATAGTACTGGGTTGAGATGTGCTCTAAGTGGACTTCTTGGCGTGAATTGAAGTTATCTTCACTGCCGGTTGAGCATGTCCTGACCAAGCAAAGTACAAATCCTGCAGATAATTAGTATACTCTAAGTGTAGTGTTCTGACAGGTGACCGAAAACATTGTTGCTGTCAGAGCTCAAATTCTCATCACCAGATCAGGTGCAAGTGCGCCATAGTTCCAAGTGGGATGCTCTCTTGCGGCACAATGGCACAAGATGCCAATGCCATGGAGACAATTCTCATTCCGTGTTTCCATGTTTGTGGCAGACATCACCCTTGGCTGATATTTTTAAAAGAAGCAAAACAGAAATGCCCCATAATGGCTGGAAATGCTAGATGCATATGTTGGACGTTAAGCAGACCTTCATAAATGCTCTTTGGAGCAATAAAACTGCTCCGACTCAAAAATAATGCTCAGTGTCAACAGCTGGTATCTTTTTAGTGATGTGGTAATAATTGCTGGTTGTCACTGTCAGATAGCAGAACTGATGACATAATTTGATCATTGTTGCAGGGGTCTTCTGATGACAGAAATTTAATGTTGGTGCAATGGCAGCAACTTCTTTTCACCACAGCATAGACGCATCAGTTCTTAAAAAATTGTGTGAAAAATCACAGCTTGTGGGCAAAACAAAATTTAATCGATTCTAAAATGGCATTTCTTATATTAATGACTGGTAGTGTTAAGTGTCAGAGAAACATAAATGCTATGTCTAATTGACAATTGGAAATCGTAGATCCCTTGTGATTGACGTAATATATGGGCTAATGAAAAGTTTAATCTGTGCAATTGGCAAAAGTATAAACAGCCTGTCTCATTTAGCACTGATTACATAGAGAACATATGCTTTGAATGAGAGATTAAAAAATGCTTGCTAGGCGCTCTAAATATATTTGCATTGTCGTTTGCTTCATCTGCATTTAGTGTTCTTATAACCAGTGCATTGCGTCATCGCAGGACTTTAAGCTCCGATGTGTTGACAAGGCATTGTCACTATGTGGGGGTGGTTGGGGTAGTAAGCTCTTAGTCATTTTTTCATTTATTTGCTGTCTCTCTTGCTTGCCTGTTTATGTCATCATGGCAAGCTAATGAAGCACTCATCGAAAAATGGGTGGACATCTCACTCTCCTTTGCCTATTAAAAGATAAAGCATGGGCTTATTTAGTGATGCTTTCAGAATGATTTCCTCACCAAAATGAAAATTCACCTAATATGTTCGTGCATTGATATTCCTTGAAAGACCTTGCATATTCAGATAATGCATCCTTTTGACTAACAGCTTGCATAAAGAAAAGTTACATTAAGGGGAGACGCTCCTTGAAAAAGATATTTCTTTACTTCTTGGCCTAGAGCTCTGAAATTTCTAATAGTAGGATTTATGATGCTGATTTTAAAAATGTAATTACTTTTATTGTAGCTGTAATGGTTCTTGAGTTAGAACACATATGATAATGCCCCGCCACGGTGGTCTAGTGGCTATGGTACTCGGCTGCTGATCCGAGGGTCGCGGGATTGAATCCCGGCTGCGGCGGCTGCATTTCGATGGAGGCGAAATGTTGAGGCCCGTGTGCTGTGCGATGTCAGTGCACGTTAAAGAACCCCAGGTGGTCGAAATTTCCGGAGACCTCCACTACGGCGTCTCTCATAATCAGAGCTGGTTTTGGGACGTTAAACCCCACATAACAACAACAACACATATGATAACAAACATATGATAACATATGATAACAGCTGAGAGCAGCAGTATTGGAAATAAATAAATAAAATGTAGGGTCTTTCTTGCACTCATTTTAGCTTCATAAAAATTTCCACAAAGCATCCCAATATGGCCCATTTTGCTGCACATAGGCAGTAGTATGCCAAAAATTACCTAAAATGTAGAAAAAAACATGCTATATTTAGTACAATAAAATCATGGGTGCCCATTGTATACTCCATATTTCACTTACTGGCATTTGAAATTACAAAATAAAAATTGTGTGATAGATATCATTGTGATGTCTGATATGCATCATTCTGATAGATAACAACATTCCCTTGTATCCAGAAATACATTGTGCAAAGTTTAATGAAGGTTTGGTAATTTTGCATGCCTGAAAGTTTGCACAACATGCAGACAGTTTTCACATGTGAATGGGTCCGTATGGGTTCCTTGCAGCAAATCCATATGGATTTCCTTGTATTACTGTGCTACAAATGGGTGGATGCTAATTTTTTCTTTCATAAATGTTGCTCCACCTTGCGGGATTCCGCAGAACTCATTTGCCGTGTACATGTAAACATCATGTCTATGTGTGGTTGTTTGCTGTAAATTGAGTACCAACACATTGTGGAACTGATACAAAGGTAATTAGAGGAAAATTGCTCCAAATAAATGGTGTTGCCGTTGCAAGGACAGTGTTTTACTGACTGCAACATCTGCAGGTATCAACAACACGGGAGACATTCCAAGACCTGTCACTACCCATCCCAAGCAGGGACCACCTGGCTGTGCTGCATGCAGCTCAAGGCAGTGGAAACACTGGTGTTCCAGGGGCCCACTTACGTGGTGCACTTGAACCCCAACAGGGCTGGCTCTCATGGATCTTGGGGCGCATGTTTTCTTGGGTTTTTGGGCAAGTGTTGTTGCTTTTTTAATATTTTACATAATGCATTACTTGTGCTTTGTGCTGTTATTAAACCATTGTGCATTGCTAAGCTTGTAGCTATGAAATGATTATAACTTGTAAGAAGTCTCCCTAACAGCTGCGACTCTGTGAGCTGTGGTATGATGTCATGCTCGTTACTTCAGCTGCAACATCCACATTCTAGTGAGGGCGGATTGCAAAACCATGTGTATCTTGCTTTTACAGCAAGTTAAAGAAAATCCCAAGTGGTGAAAATTAATCCAGAGCCTCATTACTACAGCGCCTCCCACTGTGCAGCTATGGTGCATTGAATCCCGCAGTTTATACGATTTAGAATCATTATGCTACATCTGATTTTCTTTTTTCTGCAGCATGTTATGAGAGCTAGGAAAAATATCTTTCAGTTCATTTGCTACTAATCATTTAGACTTGTATGCCTTTTCCTCCGTTGTATAACTTTACATTTGTGCCATAAAGCTGCTGTAATCCCAAGTGTCAACCCATATCATATACTGTATCATCTGACTCCACCCCACCATACCATAGACACTGAGATATTACTCACACCTATAAAAGTACTGCAGACTGCCTAGCTTACTCACACACATTACCAGTCACTTACAGTGGCAGTAGCAAACATAAGCAGTGAGTGGCTGGCACATACCACTGGTAAATGCTCTAAAAGTGCCATCAGCTTACCACATATTCTGATGAATAGCATCTGCTAGAGCGTAGGGCAGGAACTCTCGGTGTTATGGAGTGCTCATGTGATCTTGAAAAATGTTTGTATTTGAAGCTGTCAGTATTGGTGGTCCATGTGGCTGTCTCTAAATACCATCTTTCTGTTGCATTTCTCAAGGTCTGACTATTATGTTATGTCTAGGTGGTTATGGGGCCCTGGTGTTGCCCTGCAAGATTGCTTAGCAGCCTTCTTTTCTGCGGATGAGCTAAAAGGCGACAACATGTACAGCTGCGACAAGTGTTGCAAGCTTCGCAATGGCATAAAGTATTCAAGGGTACTTCAGCTACCAGAGGTGAGTGCACACTTTCATTATCCTATTCTCCGCAATTAAGAGGAATACATCTTGTGTATTTCATGACCCCATAACTTGTTTTTATGTTGGTAGCACATAGCAGCATTATACTGCCAATTAGAATAATTAGAAAAATCTGGAATTATATTTGGAAGAGAGTGTGGGCAGTGCAGCTCATTTACTTGATTGTAACACAGGTTTTCTTCCAGATTTTTGGCACTTGAAGCACTTCAACCATTGTGTTTGTTGAATACCAGCGAAAAAAAACAAAAAACAAGTAGGGCTCCGACATTGAACAGAAACGTTGTTTCATTTGCTTCACAATACATATTGGCAACGTGTGTCGTGTATCTAAACCTGCATCCATCACAAGTCAGATTTTTCGGTGTTGTCGCTGTTTGGAGGTTTCATCAGTGTGTGGCAGTCATGCTGGTATTTCCATTGGTGTGCATGGTGATAGTGACCAGGAATTTGTGCTCGTTTGTTCTTTCGGAATGGCTACATGCCCTACCCACTAAGCTGCTCGCAAATCGTGAAGCGGCTAGGGGCATGACATCAACAAATCCAAAATCCATGGGTGGCACGACTAGTGCATACTCGACCTCTTACTAAGATTAATGAAGCTATCTTGCTGCTCAAGATGCATACTTTTTTTGACTGTGATGTTGCTAAGTAAGTGCTTTTTTGTCATAGGGCCTCACATTACATTCACAATTTTATTTTTTTTATTTTTTTTCTTGTACGCCACTTGTGTTACAGTCATGGTTGCACTGCAGTGGACAAAGCACAGCAGTTATTTCCAGAGACGGTGTTGAGTTTGTAGTCAGTGTCATTATTCTCTTGGCAGGCCTGTTCTGCTGAGTTGTGCTGAGATATCAAATAATCTGTACTGATTGGGACTTGCATAATTTATGCAGGTGCTATGTATTCATCTGAAGCGATTTCGGCACGAGGTGATGTTCTCGAGCAAGATCAGCAGTTATGTCTCCTTTCCACTGGAAGGCCTTGACATGGCACCATTCTTGCATTCTGGTTAGTAGGAGCTTATTAAGTACGCATCTTTTTGCTTTTCTCGCATTGTGTCTTTGCCATCTATGTTTGTGGCTGTTCTCCCTTTCTTTTCCTCTGTGACTGATGCTTTGCCAAATTCACCACCAGCACGCAAGTACTACTAGCCAGTTAGTTTTATTAGCTGCTTCAGTTATTCTTGCTGCAGAAACTGCATATATCTACAGCTGAGTAAACAGGCATTGTAACTGTTGGCGAGCAGTAGACCATACCATCTGTGAAGATGCAGCGACACTGCCCTCAGTTTCAGTACAGCAGGCTCCCGAAAGGCAAACTCAAAGGAGTCACGGAAACGTGACCTTCAGGAGTGCCTTCAAAGGAGAACTGACAACAGATCATGTGCGTTCCTATGCACTTTGTGTGAAAACAGTGAACAAAGTAGGTTTGCAGTGTGAAGGTAATGAAAAAAATTACCAGGTCTGCATAAAAAAACACAGTACAGTCACAGCATAATGTAAGAGGCTGTACGCAACTACAAAAGTCCTCATTCTCTGTTGGCTAGGCTTTAGATAGTCAATGTCAACCTGTGCTTCGCCTGTGTTATTTTATGACAGTCTCCTGGTACCAGTGAGCAGGACACGAGGTGCTCTTTTGAAGTAGAAATAAATTTAGCAACTGTAGTTCAACAGTAATTAATAATACACTAATCCCTCATTATAATGAAGTCAGCAGGATGGCAAGAAAATTCACTGCAAGTGGGAATTCGATATAAGCAACCACTTAATGAAAGCTTAAAAAGCCATGCTTGAATTGAGCTACAGTTGCAAGGAAGTGAAAACGCAATATATGTGCAACAAAGACAGGCACTAACAATGCCAATTACTTCTGCGACCATAGCTGTAATGACATAGCAACAGGGTCGAGCAGTGCAAATGATACCGATGTCACCCGGACATTCCTAATCGCAGTCAATGCTGATCTCGATTTTTCTTGCTCGCCATCAAGTTGTGGATCGCTGCTGTGTAGTCCCAACTAATACCTGTGTCACATGGACATTTTTAATCATGCTCAATGCTGATCCGGATTGGATTTCTTGTTCGCAATCAGCAATGATCGCTGCTGCAGGGCCGAACTAATCTGGATTTAATTTGATGCTGACATCAGCCAATAGCGATCTGGAAGCCTAATCATGATGCACAGATTGCAGTAATCTTGGTCTCGATTGGGCTTAAGGCAATTAAAAATGGGACTAAAAATTACTGGATATCAGTGCGTAACCTGGATTGAGTGTAATCTGGATCGGCATTGATCATGATTAAAAGGGCCTATGTGACACCGGTATAATACAGATAGAATTTGGTGCTGATGTCAGCCAAATCACAATGCCCAGATTGTGGTCATCTTGATCCCAATCGGGCCTGATCAAGATTAAAGAGACCATGTTGCATCATCTAATTTACATCGCTGTTTATCGATGATTAAAGTGCCCGTGCAGCACCGAGTTAAGTCAAAGTCGCCTTCGGCATATTTGCAAGCGATTTTCTCCACTGCCTCAGAGATCGCTGGATTGTTGTTATGTGGGGTTTAACGTCCCAAAACCAGCTCTGATTATGAGAGACGCCGTAGTGGAGGGCTCCGGAAATTTCGACCACCTGGGGTTCTTTAACGTGCACTGACATCGCACAGCACACGGGCCTCAACATTTCGCCTCCATCGAAATGCAGCCGCCGCAGCCGGGATTCGATCCCGCGACCCTCGGAGCAGCAGCCGAGTACCATAGCCACTAGACCACCGTGGCGGGGCAGAGATCGCTGGAAGTCTGGTCATAATAGTCAGGTGCCGTTGCCAGCCGTCTTTTCTCTAGGTTTTATCTGAAGGGTTTACCTTTCTCCACTTCCTATCGGCAGAACTTTCTGCTCTAAAATCTGGCATTTTCGCCTGGAGACTGATGGAGCCATTCCAACTGCTGATCACAAAAACACACGTAAGGCAGGAAACACTTCAACAACACGCAGTCGCACGGCCTTCTGTAGTCCAGCACAGATCCCAACTTGTGCGCAGCTGGTGCTAAACCCAGCTCAATGGCTCAACCACAGCTGAACACGGGCGGCAGTGCTGATGAACTGGCGACGCGGGCGATGTGCATCAACATAAAGTAACTTCAGTGTTTCAGTTGGTTGAGTGTTCTTGAGCCTGAGTAGTATGTCGAGTGACCTTTAGCCTGAGTAGAAGTGACTACTATGTTTGCCTGTTCCATCGCGCACTATTTGTCACCACGATCACTGGCTCCACACCCTCAGATGTGTGCGCAGCACGTTTGCTTCGAAATGGTGCCCGCCATGTGCACTGTTAATGACAATGAGAAGGGTCACCTCCGTGGCACCACGCACACTGCTGCGTAGCCGCACGGCCGTGCCTCGCTAGTTAGCTCTAAGCGGAGTTAGCTACTGACATGCTTCGAATGATGCAGGTTAAAGTGCATGCGTTTTGGTTGGGACTGGAAAAAATATCAAATCGAACGATATTTTGAGTAAATCTATTTCATTGTAATGAGGGATCAATGTATGTTGCTTGGAATATCAGTCCTCTATGTGAGTGCTTGTATACTGCATAAGAGCTAATATTTCTATACACGGAGTGTAAAAAACATACCTTTCGCGCTTGGAGAACTTCCCAGCAAAAGTTGCATGTAATGACCATAATTACCAATGAATGGTTCCATGGCTCACAGCAAGCGCTACCTAGCTGTGTTGTCTGCAGCATACGTCTGTTTGCAGTTAAAGGCAGCTGGTAACCCCTTTCTTTTTTGTCTGCATGAAGATGATTTCAAGTCTGCTGTCTGCATCTCAGGTCGGTGGGCTTTAGCTGCTGATGGCTATTTATTTCTCAATGTGGCTTTGGTGTAGAGACATAACTTCTAAAAGTTGTTTCTCACGTTTAAAAAATAATGCTTGTTTGTAACTTTGCGTGTTCTTAGCCGATACATTTAGGTATCTAATGCACTGTCATTTCTATATTTAGCCTAAACACCAAGGCAACCTTTTCGTAGCTGGACTGGCAAGGCTTTTTGGGAAAAGTAAACTTAGACATTTTTTTCAGACTATCTGCTGAAACTTAATTCTCCCAAATATTCTTCCCTTGTACTTTGTGTACCAGGTTACCAGTATTCAATCTATTTTCGTTCTTTGCATTTATTAACATTTCCAAAAGGTCGAACTACAATTTTGTTTTCAATTTTGCTCGTGCCAAAAGCACAGTAGTGTTTGCATAATTGAATAATTCCTTACTTTTAGTCACATCACTTCTTTAAGTTGCAATAGAAACAGTTTTATCGCCTCCATCGCAGAGTGCTCCTTCAAGTTGGTTGCAACAAGGCAGTAAACACAAAAAATTGGAAAAATCTTTGGCAACAAAATTAATGATTGGTGCTAGTTTTGGAATTCAGCAAATACAAAGAAACTTTTTCATACATATTTATGAAGCCCTGAAAAACATTGATTTGAAATGGAATGACCCTATAGTCAGAAATGCTGCCTATCAGTAGTGGGGGTTACTGTGGACTGTTAGCCAAACATTGTAATGTTTCGCTAACACTGCACACAGCAGGGAATTTACAATTTCGTTTCAAAAAATTGGGGAGACACTTAAACTTAGCCCTTAGAGTGGAACACAATAGCGTTATCATGCCTCCTTAGCATTGCCTTCTCACTCGCTTGCCATGCTCTTGAGTCGCATAACTGTCATGGCACGTTTCTTTGTTCACACTCTGTAGTTAAAAGGACAGGCACTGCCATTGGCTGATTTCATGGCCACATAAACATCCTCACCCATACTTCTATTCTTTGTTTTGAGTTCAGTAAATAATAAATATGTGGCATCCCTTACTGATGCACATTGTGGTTTCCAAAACCACCAGGACGCTTGCTAGCACACGCTACCTTTCTCCTATGTGGCTTGTAAGTTGGACACCATGACAGTTATCGCTTAGTGTTTAGCCACATGAAACTGCTTGGAAATGTGCTGCCTGGATCTGGCTGCTGTCTGTTAGTCAAGCTGATGCAGCACAGAGCGGCTACACACCAGGTTCTCGTGGAGCTCGGACAGACTTTAGTAGCACAATACGAGTGCTTTTTTTTTTTTTCTCCACCAAGGTCCATTTGGTCACGACATCAAAACCGTAGTGAATTTCATAAATGTTTCAGCAGCAAAGCTGTTTAAGCTAGCCCTAATTTGTCAGACGTGCCAGTTTTAACAGCGAAGCTGTTTAAGCTAGCCATAATTTGTCAGGCATCATGCAATACCACGTGATTCGTGATTTAGGTGGAATCCTGTCACATGACATTGCGTTGTGTGATCTTGGCGGAAACATGTCACATGACATTGTGTTATGTGATCTTGGCAGAAACATGTCACGTGACATTGCATTACGTGATTTGCCAGAAACATGGCACGTGACGCTGTGTTCCGTGATTTTGGAGAGAACATGTCACTTGCCATTTTGTTACGTGATTTTGGTAGGAACATGTCACGTGACCTCCTAAAATCACGTAACGAAATGTTAGGTAACATGTTCTGGGCCAAAATATCACATGACTATCATGTGACCTATTTGAGTAAACTTTTGGCCACCTTCTCTGTGATCTGGCCTTTTGCGACCTAGTGAAAGCTGCATACTTTTTCTATTAAACATTTAGGTACACTTTTCAGCTGCCTCTCCACATAGTCATGACTCCATATGAGAGATTTGTCGTAGCGTGCAACTAACTTTCCTACGCCTTCATCATAGAAGGTAGCCACCTGTGCTTTCAGCCGATTTTGTACACTGCTTACTGTCTGCAGGTCATTGTCAATATGTCCTGCTTCTAAGTTTCTGCACCATTGCCACACTTTGCTGCATCTCATGAAATTTTTACCATGCATATCTCATTTACATATATACATATAGTATCTTGTGTTGTGCATTTATATTGTGTATTGAAAACATCACACAAATTGCTATGCTTTATTTCATTGCTTAAAGCTTTAAATTGTAACTGTACCTTCTCACTGTTCGGCTTCTAATATAGCGCTTGTAATATCGTGTAAATGTTGTGTAAAGCGGAGAGGCATTGCCCGTGTGCTGTTCTTTTTGTTATTGTTGTTGCTTTTCCCTTTTTTTTTCTGCATCCTGTTTAATTATGGTTCAATTGAAATGTCAAACTGTCACATGCCTCCTTGTTCTTATGTTTCATTGATCAATAACATGACCGTACATGCTATAGTATTTATCTATATATTTGTTTGCATCATACTGCGACCAGGCAGGACAGGTACAAGAGGCAAAAAAAAAAATGTGGCTGATCCCTCTGTCATAGGAATCCGTATAACACGAAAGTGAAACTTGTCTTCATGAAGTTGTGGAATGCATAGGTGGTAATCTGGCGAATCGAAGAGCGGGAGATGGCTTGGGTACTGTGAACATGTGAACACGTTAAACCTAGACATAAGCGTCACCTCGACTCGGCACAGGGATTATTGACAGTTGTACACGAGAGAAAGTTTTCAAGCAACTCGCATTATTCTGAAAAAACTGAATTGCACATGCCAGAGCCCTGCACAAGCCTGCCATACACGAGGATCGTCCACAAATGGTGATGCCTTGAAAGATAAACCGAACGGGTTGTCAGCGGATAGTTTTGTGAAAACACAGCCCACTGCAACGAAAGGCCAATCATTTCCTTGTCTACGGCCGTCATTGCGATTCTGGAGCAGTGCGTGTCGCAACTCAACACACTTGGCCATGCAAGACAAATTTTGTAGCGGTTGCGTTCGTACTTTGCCCCTGGAACGCGCCATCACGACGCTGCCACGGCCCTAACTTCCACGGCGGTCGAGACGTGTACGCTACCGAAGCGCTGACTGCTGGTGCAAATCAGCACAACAGCTTGCTTCGCTCTATCTACCGTTCCTAGATGGCGGTACCACCGCAGCGAACCTAAGCGAACCAAGAGTGCAATATAAGGGAGGCGACGTAAATTTAAGAGTAATTTTGCTTGTTAAACGCTATAGTTCACTGTACTAAACACCTTTTCTTTAACCAGACGACAATTGTAACTTCTAAAGGCTGTAGTGAAGATATAAGGCCAATCTGTTCCCTGTGTGAGCGATGTTGCGGTGGTGTATCGGTAGAACATCCAGCTCCTTTCATCGAATCCTGGTTGAAGGTGGGTTCGAGTCCACGTGGGTGGAACTTTTTTAGAGCGAATGCAAGTTCATTTTTTCAAAGATCCACTTCCGTTACGGGAAGTATGTCACTGATTTCTTGGTGGACCCCAGTATAAAACACTTTCGTGTTAAAATAGCACTAGAACAAAGGTCAACATGTGAGAATAATGCACATAATGTGAACATAACACTGATTAAAAGTATTTAGAAAGGCCAACATGAAAAAAAGAAATGCAAAAAGGAAACCAAACATCAATGAAGAGTAGGTATCAGTGTTCGTAGTATTGTTTCCGCTGGCTACCCTCCCCTTATGTAATGCTTAACCCAGGGCCTTTAAAGGGTCTCTGAAACATTTTTTTGACATTGCGTCACTAATTAGGCAACACAATTGTGAAATCATTCACGCCATAAATAAAGCGAAGCACCATGCGCTAAGGCAGCTATGAGCTTATTTCTGTCGCCTTCCTCCTTACCACTGCTGTTCCTCAACTCGTTCAGCTGCGGAGTGCGTGCTAGTGATGACTGCACCTCCCGCTTCGGTCGCGCTGCCGAGCCCTTCGCAGCGACATAGCGCCCCGATATC
Organism: Hyalomma asiaticum; assembly: GCA_013339685.2. Taxonomy (NCBI): domain Eukaryota; kingdom Metazoa; phylum Arthropoda; class Arachnida; order Ixodida; family Ixodidae; genus Hyalomma; species Hyalomma asiaticum. The sequence goes on from CM023481.1 coordinate 195,802,775, forward strand.
TTTACTGAGGCCGCCGGCCTCGCTAGCCTCTGTAATAGAGCGCCGGTGACTCGTGTGTACGCCGCTAGATGCCGCGATGGTACCGTAGGCTGAAACGAAGGAGCACGTCCTTCGCAGTTAGGTTAGGAAAATTACATGCACATCACTTGTTAGGGGCCAATCAGCGGCCTTCCATTCATCGTTCGATAGGCGGGGGCGTTTGAAAACACATTTCTGTTGTTGTTGTTTTGTGGGGTTTTACGTCCCAAAACCAGTTCTGATTATGAGAGACGCCGTAGTGGAGGGCTCCGGAAATTTCGACCACCTGGGATTCTTTAACGTGCACTGACATCGCACAGCACACTGGCCTCAACATTTCGCCTCCATCGAAATGCAGCCGCCGCGGCCTGGATTCGATCCCGCGACCCTCGGATCAGCAGCCGAGTACCTTAGCCACTAGACCACCGTGGCGGGGCGCATTTCGGCAAGCCGCTGCGATCTTTTGCGGTACGCGTGTTCGAAGCCTTATTGTAAATTGCACACTTTACGCAGAGCGCTGAAATCTGCCCTCTAATGATGCTAATGACTCGTTCTACCGGATCACCGTGTTTGCACAAGATCGTAAAAACCGTTTCAGGGTCCCTTTAAAGGGTTCTTGCGACACAAATTGAGCAGGCCGTTTTTATCACTGATTCTAGAACTGTTGCACGCGGGGATGTCGCAGAGAGAGTAGAAACGCCGAAAGCAAAGTGGCTATAATTTTATTTCAGCGAACAAACTGCCCAAAATCGCCTCCTGTTTGAACTGAGGCGACACACAACGGAGATTTTTGTTACAGGAAGTGACATGGGAGTGACAACGTTGGCGGGGCCAGGCTGGGCGTTCTAATTGGCTTTACGCTCCAAGGTGCTTGTTATACACGTGTGGTGTCTACTTGGTCATGCTATTCAGTACCAAAATATACTGAAATAGTTTTTATGCTTCCTGAGAAAGAAAGCAAGTATCTGACATTACTTGCAAAATGACACTAGGCGCGCTGTGCAATGGTTTGTGCGTCCATATGGCACGTCCACTAAGAACACAACAAGTTTGACGCATGCCGCCATATTTGGACTGTGCGTCACGCCACCTATTGCAGGCGCGGCGAAACAACGCGCTGAGCTGCCACACTCAGGCTCCTGCAGGTTGTTGCCATACAGTTCTAAAGTGATTGTAGTTTCAGTGCTCGCCTCTGGTTCAGAAATTGCTCAGAGTGGCCCTGCGTGTTACATAGGTTGTGTTCGTAAAACGAAATAGCTGAGCGTCGAGGTAGAATAACAACGTTAGCGTACCCATCCACTCATTCTCCCCGGGTTCCAGGGCTCGTTGTTTTCCCCATTCAGTGCACTGAACCACTGGTGGCATATCTCGGCATTGTTCGTTATGGCTGGAATCACCTGAAAAGACCGCACTGGCAGGGTTCCGGTGGTGCATTGTGCCCGTCGCAGACAGAGCTTAACAATCTCTTCCTCTAGCGCTGGGTGTTTTGGCATTCGTAAATGACACAGTAGCAGCCAGACACCTTCACGTATGCAAAAGTAGCAGAATCGGGTACTTTTTCCGAGTCTGAGAGCTGATGCTTGCCATGTTTACTTGCCAGAGATACACGCACCTGCACACGCGCTGTCCGTTGTGGCAGCTCGGCTCCGTCGTCTGCTCGCGTACCTTCAAAACTGGTTTGCTGTCGATGGTATGCAGGTGCCTGGGTGCGAGACAGGCGTGCTCTGGTCACAGAACACTTATGCTCTGGTCGTATGTTGACGGCCAGACGCTATCTGCGCGCACGCGCTCTGCTCCCGGTGTCTTCCGGTGTCGCTCTATAAGACGCGCGTTGCTATTGGACGTGACCATTGACGTCAGCGGGAGAGCAAAATACGAAAAGGAATGTTGTTTTTATGCTGTCTACTTGTGTTTTGAACTTCGAGGACTAATAACTCCAGTTCTAGCTCACCGATTTGCATAATTCTTTTTGCGTTCATCTCAGCATTCGATCCTACACACACTGCAGTACTGCAGAGGGCAGTTAAAAAAGTGTCGCAGGGCCCCTTAAGGGACAATAAATGATAATGATGATATTACCTATTCATTAATAAATTTTGGTGCATTGCACCATTCAGCACGCAGAAATTGAATGACGTCACACTTTTTTCACAGTGGGAGGAAGACCCTATTGCTCGATGCATGTATGCTCTCTGTGCACTGAAAATTGACAACTTCGACCTTGCTTGATCAGCAGGCATACTAGTGATGTTGCACAGCATGTCTGTGCAAAGTGTCATCAGTTTGTCACTGTGGCTTTGATTTCGTGACTGATAGGGCTTTAAAAAGAACAACACCTAAGGTGCCTGCCTTCTGTGACAAGGGTGTAGGAAATAACGAAAGGGAAGGGGTCAAGGGCTCGTTCTTTATTTGTTAGAAACAACTTAATGAGCAAACAGACAATGAAGCCTAGGAAAGCATAGGGGAAGTTACCTGTTGTATTGTAATTGTGGAGAAAGTAGAAAGGAATTAAAGTGGATGAAAAGACAAACCTTGCCTTCGGTGGGAACCGAACCCACGACCTTCGGATGTCGCGTCCGACGCTCTACCAACTGAGCTACAAAGGCGGTCGTCCCCCCGTCCACTTTATTGTGTATTTATGCACTTATTATCCTGGGAGTGTTAGGTAGCGCCACTCATGGCCAAGGCGGCGTGCGTGGAATGCACTTTCTTGCCAGGAGGCGTCACGTAGAACGTGAACTTAGATGAGATGGCTGCTGCCCAGTAAGCCCTCGCATGCTACCTAAGGCACCCACGAAGGTCGTGGGTTCGGTTCCCACCGAAGGCAAGGTTTGTCTTTTCGTACACTTTAATTCCTTTCTACTTTCTCCACAATTACAATACAACACGTAACTTCCCCTATGCTTTCCTAGGCTTCATTGGCTGTTTGCTCATTAAGTTGTTTCTAACAAATAAAGAACAAGCCCTTGACCCCTTTCCTTTCGTTAGTTCATAGCTTGGGCCTCGTTGCGGCAGACTTGGTGCCTTAGGTAGCGTGCGAGGGCTTATTGGGCAGCAGCCATCTCATCTAAGTTCACGTTCTACGTGACGCCTCCTGGCAAGAAAATGCGTTCCACGCACGCCGCCTTGGCCATGAGTGGCGCTGCCTAACACTCCCAGGATAATACGTGCATAAATACACAATAAAGTGGACGGGGGGACGACCGCCTTCGTAGCTCAGTTGGTAGAGCGTCGGACGCGACATCCGAAGGTCGTGGTTTCGGTTCCCACCGAAGGCAAGGTTTGTCTTTTCGTCCACTTTAATTCCTTTCTACTTTCTCCACAATTACAATACAACAAGTAACTTCCCCTATGCTTTCCTAGGCTTCTTTGTCTGTTTGCTCATTAAGGGTGTAGGAAAGTTAGCTGACAACGTATGGGTAACAAGGTAGAGGTAGCTGGATAGTGCGTCTAAATTCTTCATATAAAACCTTTTTGAATTGGAGTATGATTTTATTTCATAACCAATAGGGGATATTCATAATGCATTGTGGTCTGGCAACACTGGGCCATCCGCCATGTTCTTCAGGGTGCAGTCGCGAAATAGTCTGCTAGTGCTGGCATTAGGAGGGGCTGGGAGGCTGTCACTGATGGTGCCATGAAAACACACCAGTTTCCTGCAACGTCCAGCTGTGAAAGGCCACTGGAGCTCACTGTGCTACGAAAAGTTGACAGTCGTACAATAAAAATGTCTTGCACTCTTAAGTACCTACCCGGAAGGCAGCTGCTACAGGTGTACAGCTTCACAATGGAAATAGGACACTGAAATTTCTCCTTTTACAATGTGTACCTCTGGTGTGCTGTAAGCGTTCAAGGAAATTCTTGGTTGATGAGGTGGTCTGAGTGTAAAATGTCTTAGATAAAGCTCGTATGCCAATACAATATGTCCCATGTTATTTACGAATGTGATTAAAACCATGCTCCAGATATCGAAACAGCATTTCTGAGCTCTGCTGTGCTGCTTTCAACCTCTCATTTCTCCACCGGAGTCATCCCTATCCATCGCATTTACATGTTTGATATTTTCCAGAAAGAATCAATGTGTGGACACATGAGCAGTGCACCAAAACACCTTGAAAAAAATCAGATTACCACGTTTTGGAGTTTGCACATGCGACTGGTGTTACTTCACATCTTATGTGCTAGTACACTCTAGCCATGCTACATCCTTTGATGAGAGCAGACGGTCTGCTGAGGGGATTTAGCATATGTAGCAGATACGCGTGTCACAGGACTAAAACTTATTGCCAGTGCTATGAAGCCCCTACCATGTTTTCCTTAGTAAAAGGTGAAGGGGCATGCAGTGAGAGTACTCAGTTGGTTCTTGAGGAAAAAAATGACTGAATATCTACTTGCTTTACTGCGAAACCGGAAAAAGCACGATGCTGTCAAACAGTCAACAGCACACCACCGTCTTCGCCGCTACAATGAACACGATGTGTTGGCTAATGAATGTGGCCGTGCTGGTTTGGCTGGTGTGTGGGCGCCAAGGCTGCTACATCATCGAAGCACTCTTGGAATCCACGCCCAGCCACATCAGCATTGGGCTGTTTTCACGGATGGCAGTAACAAGAGAAGTGGATGCACTAATCCTGCATGCAAGCAACAGCGCACCATCACGTTTGTCTCCTATATCTACTTCCGGCCATCTGACTGCACAGTTAGAATGACCCCTGAAATTGCCACAGTGCAATCTCGGGGGCCATGCTTTGACCTCTAGCTGCTGCGAGAAAAAAAAGAAAAGATAAAGTGGGAGTTTCGGGTGATGACTGCAAAAAAGGAAGGCAGCAGTACATATTGGTGAGCGCTGGTGCTTGCACGCGGCTATGCACATTAATGTGTGGCAGTTTCATCAGGTCATGGGATTTTTGATTCGTCACACTGGAACGGCTCCCGAACACCATGGGAGGTGATTTTTTTGGCGCAAATGCATGCAGATTTTCAATTTTGCAGACAATTTTAGTTCATTATATCCATTAAAGGCCAATTTTGCTTTGTTAAAACAACGTTTCAAATGCTTGTACCTATGGGGACTTGAAGGGCAATTTTCTTTACTTCATTATATCCATTATTTTATTATATCCCGTCACCCCCGATGCGAGAACCAGATTTTTCCTTGCAAAGACGCGTTCGAATACCTCGCGAACATGAAGGCATACTGTGCGAAGAACAGTTTTAGCGACAAATCGCTTCAACGCTTAAGCTTTGTGGAGGACGAAATTGTTTGAAGTGTTGTTCACAAGCATCGCCAGACGAAAATAACAGCGTTCTTCAGGTGATGTGGGACTTGAGAACTTGGTTGGTTTCCATGCTGTGTTGTGATTGGCGTGAATGTGTCTGCAAGTGAGAACTGCAGTGAATTGCTTTTAAAAGGTGGGTCGCCCTTTTGGCATAGGCAAAGGCTGAAGAAAGCGTGCTTTGGTTATGACGCAGTACTGCTTATAGCACAGATTTTACAACTCCCATGACTTACGTTATAAACGGTCTACACCAAGGTGTCGAACCGAACCTGAACCGAAAACCGTACCCGAGCCGGAATTTTCGCTGGCACTGAACCCAAACCTGAGCCAGTGTTCTCAGAAAGTGCCTGAACCCTAACCGAACCTGAACCGAAAAGAATATTATTGGTTATTGGTTAGGAACAAAGCGGTTCAAACAGTTACAGTGCCGCAATCTACCAGCAGTGTCGTGTACCTACGGTTAATTCCAGCGTCTCTCTGTTGGCCTTTATCGGTTTGTTTGTTTGACTCATGTTTTTCTTACGATTGTGCCTCCTTTTTCCACTGCAGAGGTGAAATGCTAAAGGTGGTGCACTCAGCAATACCACTGCACATTAAATAGCCCCAGGTGGTCAGAACTTCCAGAGCCTCGTTTCCACTCTTCCATTCCCTGCCGCCCCTCTCTCTCTCTCTCTCTGTTTCTGGGCCGCGCCGCCTACGAGGGCTGCAGAAAATAGCATTATTTCCTTAAACGAACCACAACTATTTATCCTTTCTCTTCGGAATCGCCTGCTAAAGTTGGGGCAATTCGGCACGCTGGATTGCAGCATGAAAACATGCACCGTTTTCACCACAAATTGCATAGCTAATAAAACCACTTTCTAATGAACTTGCTTAAACACTTAGTCTAAACTGCGACGTTTACACTGTCAAGCACTGTACATATACAGTGGACTCCCATTACAACGAACTCGGTTAAGACGAATTCTCGGATATAACAAGCAACATAGGTATGTTTGTTTGGTTTCTCATAGACTCAATGCAAAAGAAATCCTCTTAAGATGAACCCTCACAGGTAACCTTCTGTTAATAGGAACTTTCCTAGTGCTGTGTGCAGGCAATCTTGTTTATTGTAGGGGGTGCCAAGGGCTGGGCACCTGTGTTCTTTTGTTGTCTCCCCAAGGAGAGCACAAAGGAACCAAAGTAAGCAAAGCCTTTTAGGTGCCAGCAATAAAACTGTCAGAGCGTTTTATTGTTGGGGACCTCAAGTGCTAGGGGCACCCTGCCTTCTTGGGCCCTTTCGTTGTCTCTTCCCCTGGAGTTCTTTTGTTGTCTCCCCACCTCCTGTTCAGCACCTACAGGGAGAGTCACAGGAACACAAGGCAAAAGAATCCAAGAGGTCTTACACAGAGACTCTGGTTACTTGAGTAAAGTTGCCCCTCTCCTCCCCCACTAGTAGAGCAGTGGTAAAGCAAAGCAGAAGAAAACAAAAAGGGAGGACAGGGCCCCCCACAAAGGGGCAAGAAAAAGTTGGTGGACATAAAAAATTGAACACTGCTTTTTATCCACAACAAAGTGTACACATTAGACCTTTTGGCTGATCAGCACCTCCTGGGGGGCAAGTGCAGGAAGACTGCCCTGAAGAAAGACAGGCCTAGTTTCTAGTGTGGGCAGTACAGGTGCCCTTGTGGAAATGAATGCCTGTGTGAGTATCCTCGAAGATGCGCCACATGCCTAACACATTGACTGGCAACACAACTGACATGCTCACTGAAGAAGTGCTTGAAGTGCTTTTGAAGAACACGGGAGGTAGCTTGTGCCTGCTTAACTAATGAACAACCTTTCCCAGCAGCATGGAGATACTGGAGAATACTTAAAATCATTAGATGAAATGTTATTTATGGCTGCTTGCCAGTGCTTGAAGACAGTTTTCAAGTTGGGTAAAAATATGGTTTCATTGTAATTTTTTCCCAAGGTTGACTTTTTTTAAGTAAGATGTTTGGATCCACCTGAGCTAGTGGCCAGTCCATTTTTGGAGGCACTTCTGATAAGACAAACTTCTGATAAGATTAACAAATTGTCATGGTCCCCTCGAGTTTGTTTTAAAGGGAGTCTACTGTACTAATGAACAAAGGCCAAACACTCTGAGATCTGTGTTGAAGTTGAAATTTATTTGCACCATAATGCGGGAATGCTCGGTCAAAAAGTGAAAATCAATTCACTTGAGAAGCGCCTGAGCCCCCATATGCAAGGCACACAAAAAGGGCTAAGGCATGCACTAACAAGAAATTTTAACCATTTCACATTGCAGGTCAATCTCTAATGTTATATAATATAATATGAACAGCTTGGCAATAATTACAAATACACAGAAACACTAACGTCACTGGAAGAACCAAGCACTGACATCATGGAATAAAACACTCTCATATGTCACGTATGCTGCACTGCGTGCACTGTGTGTATTTGCTGTGTAATTCCGTGATACTTGAGCACAGCCTTTAAGAAACTTGTGAGCAAGGAAGTCCCTGCGTTATGCAGCCGATCAATTCTCTGTTTCAGTTGATACAAGCCTAATTATTTTGTTGCTATTCTCTGCATGTTTCTAGTCACTCATAATTTCGAGTCTGGTCAACGAGATGTGCTCCACAGTACACGTAGTTATGACATATAACTACATCTTTTCTATCACTAATTTTAATGTGAATTTTTGGATGCAATCCTGTTGTGGTGCACATGTACAGTGGAACCCCGTTCATACGTTTTTCAGCGGACCGGGGGGAAAAACGTAACAGCCGGGAAAACGCAAGAGTGAGGAAAGCTCCGAAAATGAATGAGAACAGGGCCGCTTTGACTTCAAACAATTTATTTCAGCAAGGTGAGCCATCTAGGTCGCCAACCGATAATTCGGACAGCCGCGCAGTACCGCCAGTGCCCTCATAAACTTAATGTGTTAAGACGACCGATATTTCGGACGGTTTCTAGCTCTAAATTCGATAATTCGGACTCCATTCGCGGCTGTCGAACATAGTGAATGGGGCGCAATTATAGCCTCCGGTGCCCCGTTGAGAGAAAGTATGGCCTCAGAGATCGCAATCAAAACTGTGATCATTGAGGCTTAGGTCCAGCGTGACGCGCCAATTCTGGAGGCAAGTCGCCCCGTCACTGCAATCACCGCATCCTGTTCCGGCACCCCGCTCGTGGTTTGTGATTGCGAGTACGGCTGGTCGCGTCGGGTCCGCGATCGCTCGATAGCGCTTTCGCGTTCCGTCTTCAGTGCTTGTTTACCGTATATACCCACATAATTTGCGCCCTCGCATAATTTACGCATCCTTGATATTTAGCCAGCTTTACAAAAAAATAATTCCTCGCATATTTCGCGCTCGCCGTCCGGCCTGAACCAGCTCGCCGGCGCCACACACGGACAGACTTTGGACAGCCGCGCGGCCGCGGCCCTCGCTGCGCAGGTGAGCGCAGTCATACACAAGAGAGGGCTGCGAGTGCGATGTCCCTTTTTTTCCAATTCTTTTCTCTGGAAGCCCCCGGAGCCAAAGTATGATCGCTAGAATAAAAGATCTTGAGTGGGGCCGACGAAAACGGCTGAAGCAGAGATCAAACGCACCCGGCCCATCTCCGTCGCTCGGAGGCGATAACATCACCCCTATCGGGACGTCTGCCGTCAAAGCGGGGAGGAAACGCCTCGCCCGTCTTTAATGAGCATGAAAAGACGCAAAGGCGGGGGGGAGTGTCGCTCTGCTGCCGAGATAGCACTGGCGCTCACGCTATCTCGGCAGCCATCAGCGGGCGGCGATTCCTGCAAACGTGACCAAGACTTTCAAAAGTCAAATAAAAATAGCGGTGCCCGGGCGGGTACGGCGTGCCAGGTTGCGACGCATCATGCGGGAACAGGCCCACAGTTGCGACGTAACAGCGGGGTTCGCAATACATGGGATCCTATGGGAGCTATGCCGGGACCGATGAAAAACAACATAACAGCCGGGAAAACGCAGCAGTGAGGAACGTAACAGCGGGGTTCCACTGTATTAAATTATGTAGGGCATTTCTTTTGTGTCCAGCAGACTCTGCAAAATGTTCCATTTGATTTCACTTTACTTGATATTGAACGATTATTTTTCTATAACACTGTTTTTTGACGGGGCTCAAAAATTTAGCCCTTCCAACAGTCATACAAATTTCCACTGTTTTGCTGGATTCCTTTATAACTAGCAATAAAAGGAAAAACATGCTATAGAGAGCTCAAGGATGGAAGTGCCGGTGGTCCGCAAAGGCTTGCCATGTAACGCAGTGCTCATAACATGGCTGTGTTCCTCAGTATGCCTGCTCTAGGTATTTTAACCCAAAATTCAAGTTCTGTGGGGCCAGGTCCTAAAGGCTTTAAGTACGTGAGTGGTTCTTGTCATTGTCCAGCAGGCTTAAATTTCCTAGTGTTATACAATACTGCCCGAAATTTTTATGATGTACAACTCCAGTGCCACATGTTCTTTTTTCTATTTGTTTGTGTAAATTAGTCTCTGTGAACTTCCGAAAGCCTCCAGTTGAGCAGTGCTGCTTGGAGTATTTAAGGCTGCCATAAACAGCACTGTCAAAGTCAAATATGAAGTTTACAATGCTTAACCTGTCGGTGAACCGGTTCGTGAACCGGCTCCAAATTTTATTTCCCTGAACCGGATCTGAACCAGAGTGAAATGGTGCACGCTGAACCCGAACCCGAACCTGAACCCTTATATTTGTTAGTTCGACACCCTGGTGTACACTGTACCTGACATGTCCAAAAGCTTTTACGCCAAGAGATTCATGAGGCAATAAACTCTTGCCATGGAAGACAACAGAGTGAGTACCATTAAAACAAGGAGGGACTGCATGAAGTAGACAAACAACACTGACTTTCAGCAGAGTTTTGCTGAAAGTCAGCATTGCTCTGTCTATTTTGTATGCCTTGTCTTGTGTGACGTTGTCTTCCATTATGTTCAAACAGCAAGCCCAACTGGACACACTGCTAAACTTTTTTATAGTGAGATCATTCGCTGATTATTCAGAAACATGTTGTAGGGCATCTATAGGATTTAATTTTGTGTATCATGAAGGTGCACAAGTGAACACAAAACATTCACGTGACTGCAGGGCTCAACTGCCGTGGGATAAGCTAAAGCACAAAAGTGATCAAGAGCTTGTGAACAAATTTTTTGCACTGTTATGGTTGTAAGAAATGCTGGACTTGCGTCATTACACAGAAATGTTTGTATTATGGAACTTCACAAAAAGATTTAGCTAAAGGCAGAATTTCCGTTGGTAGGAGTCTGGGGAAAGACACACCTGGCACTTTTGTTAAGCTATTATGTAAATTTCAGTAATCAATCTGTTTGATTTGAAATTATTTGACTTAGTTGTGTTCACTTTGACTTCACTTGGAACCAAAAAAATTTGTATTTGTGCAAACATAGTTTTGACCTATCCCATGGGCAGATAAGCTCATATTTTGAACTTTTCGGTAAGTCATAGATAGTTCCACTTGGCACATGCAATAGATTACATTAAGACTAACCTAATGGGACTGTGCAGACTTGTTTGTTTTACCTGGAGTTCATCTTACCACAAGTAACTAAATAAAGAAGTGGTAAGAAGACTGGTGCATCCAAATATGTTACTTAAAATGGGAAATGAAGGAGGTTTATAATGGGAAGCTTATTGTAAAAGGTGTGCTTATTTTGCCTCTGCTGATAGGAAAAGGTGGCTTCAAGTATTGTTACATGGTTTTCTCTGATTGGTGGTGGTGGTGTTTTGCTGTTTAACAAATGGTGTGCCAAGATTTCTTTATGTGTAAAATGTCAGGACAGTTGAACCAGGCTGTTTGTTATTGGTCAAGCAGCTCTCAGGAACTTACCGTGGTCCCAGCACTTGCAACCATGACATCATTTTCTATGAGGACTAGAATTAGCTCACTCTAATCTCATTGCCGGAACTCGAGAAACAGTTACCATAGAAGTTCGTCTTAAGCAAGAAGCAGCAGATGTTTTTCATATCATACTTTTTTTTTTCATTGAGTCTGTGGAAAAACTATCAAATGTTCCCACATTGTTTGCTATAATATCCAAGAATCTCCCGTAACAGAGTTTGTCTTAAGAGGACTTTACTGTATTTTTTCGTGTGCCCTCCAGGTCCGCTTTAAAAAGGTTCCACTAGTCAGGGGGGGGGAACTGTGTAGCTTACGTTAGGACACATTAAATTGCATCACAGTTTTCGATTACGTCAGGCTCACAATTAGCACAACTTTCTCCCATGGTAGTGGATGGTGCAAAAACATATAATTACAAAAAAAGCAACTGGGGCATTGCATCCCTCCTTTTACTCTCTTCCTTCCTTTTTCCTGATGGCTCTGCATTTTCAATTGGCACTGCATTTTCACTTTTCACTGGCATTTCACTTGGAATTGGCAAAGCCAGCACTTTAGACATAAAAAAGGTATCTGTTGGGGCTATGAAAGTAGAAGCTTAAAGCACTCTTCAGCTTCTCTTTTACCTTTCTCTTCTCTCGTTATCAGGCTGAACTAGGCCTGATGAACAGTTATCGGCTGTCACGTCTCAGATGAAACAGACTGAAGTGACAAAATAGGGAAACGCCTTTATAAAAGTTTTTATTTTATTATTGCATTATGAAAATGCTGCTGTAATAGCAGTGGAATTTATACACATTAGTTTATGAAGATTTATTGCTTATAGTAGTATTTTGTTTTTACTGTGAGCCACCACAGGAAATACAACCGCGCCCAGCCCAACGCGCCAACGATAATTCGGTGAGCAGCTAAACAAACCTTTCTTCTTAAAACAGATAGTAAAATGTGTTAGCTACTAGCACGGCTACCTATTCTCATAGTATTCCGCACAGACAGGAAACTCATGCATGCGACGCTGGACATAACCAACCGACAGTCTCCGATAATAGCAACTCATAAGAAACGGAGAAAATAGATAGATAGATAGATTCATGGCGAAATTAACATCGCAAGCGCAATAAGGAATATAAATTACTCCTTGATTACTCCTTGCCTTAAGACAAGCCGTACACTACTAACCTTTACACAAATCTTTTAGCTGGCCGATGAAAAGCGGATGACGCATTTAACACTGTGAACCCACTTCCTATAAGAATGTACACGATAATATGCCTTCAACACCAGAATAGATAGAATGCGTGTTTTTCCTGGGGTGTATGTTTGCTTGTGTGTGCCGCTGTATATAGATATGTGTGTATGTATCTGTGTGACTGCTAACTCCCTGATGCCTATATATTTCCCGCACGTACATTCCGGCATAGGAAATTATAGATTTCATTACTCATTGCACATGATGTAACCGCAACCTACAACCAGCAATTTGTTTTGTTTTTCCATTCACATACGTTGCAAAAAAAAAAAAGAACTTCTGTTTGCGTGACCACGTGGAAGGTTATCAATAATTTCGTTTACCTTAACTTCTACTACAACGTTCGGGCTACGCGCGGAATCCGGCACGCGAAAACGTGTCTGATTAGCGACAACGGAGACATTAAAAAAAGACTCGCTAAAACACGATTTTCCACGCGCGTCAGCCTTACTGTCGGAGCAATTTTAGAAAGCACAACGTCCTGGATTCCAGCAGATAGCTTTCTTCCCTGCACCTACGGGTAGCACCACACGTGGCAAAGAAAATCACCCCGCTCCCCCGCTAGCACAGAAAGCGCAGACCAACGCAGGAAAACGGAGAGGGGAATTCACTTTCCTTAGAATGGGCCTTCTGTAAATCGGACGGACTGCAAAATGCAAGCAGAGTCGCAAACGAGCAATGATGCACGTGTGAGCTACCAGAAGAAATACAACCGCGCCCAGCCCAACACGCCGACGATAATTCGGTGAGCAGCTAAACAAACCTTTCTTCTTATAACAGATAGTAAAATGTGTTAGCTACTAGCACGGCTACCTATTCTCATAGTATTCCGCAGAGACAGGAAACCCATGCATGCGACACTGGACATAACCAACCGACGGTCTCCGATAATAGCAACTCATAAGAAACGGAGAGAGAGAGAGAAGTAGACTTTATTTATACACGCCGGCTGTTAGCCTCAGATGGCGGCTCGAAGTCCTTGAACTCGGGCGGCATCTTGGGCTTGCCGGACGGCCCAGAGCTGTTCCTCCAGCTCTGAACTTTTGAGGGCCGCCTCCCAGCGGCGGCGTCGCCGGTGAAGAAGATCCCCGGCGGTCCCCGCAGCCGGGGCGACAGCGGGAAGGAGTGAGCTAGTGGCTTCCTGTGTCACAGGCGCGTTACGAACGGCGGCAGTTTCAGTAATGCCATCACACTCCCAGAGCATGTGTCGCAGCGTTGCTCTCCGTCCGCACGCTTTGCACGCATCGGTCTCGTACAAGCCTGGATAACAATGGCGTAAAACGGCTGGGCTTGGGTAGGTGTGCGTTTGCAGTAAGCGTAAGGTTACAGCTTCGTTCCTGTTTAATTTAACATGCGGTGGCGGGAATTGGCGTCTTTCGAGTCTGTAGTGCTGGGTGAGGTCTCTGAATGTGGTCAAGCGATCACCCCACGACCACTGTGATTCTTGTTGCTGCGTGTTTGTTGTATTGTCACGATCCAGCAGGTCCGACAGCCCGCTCTCGGGGGCGGAGGCGGCGGCCACGTAATCGGCCGCGGCTCGGTGAGTGAGACCTCGAGCCACGGCGTGGGCCGCCTTGTTGCCCAGGAGCGGGACGCCGGTGTGTGCCGGGGTCCAGATGAGGAAGACCGTCGAATTTTGGTGCTGTGAGGGCGACTTCGAATCACCGTCATCACAAATTTTGAGTATGCGGGCCGCTTCCCACGAGACGCGGCCGCGGGCGAAACCGCGGACTGCTGCCTGCGAATCGCTGATCACGACCTCGGCGTTTGGCACCGCGGCGAGGGCTAGAGCAATCGCGGCTTCTTCAGCCGCCTCCGTGTGTCTCGTGGTCACAGTGGCGCACGCGAGGCATTTTCCTGTGCGGTCAACAACCGCGATCGCGTGTGTGCTTCTCCCTCCTCCATATCGCGCGGCGTCTACGTACACAACCTCTTTACTATTTCCAAACTTCGCTTGAAGGTCGCTAGCACGTTTGTTACGCCGCCCGACGTGGTGCGTCGGATGCATGTTCTTTGGAAGCGGCGGGACAATTAGGCGGTCTCGGAGCGAGGCCGGAACCGCTGTCTTTTCTCCATGCTGAGTGTCATACATAATTCCGAGGGACATGAGGATGTGTCGACCTGACTTCGACCTGGATAACCTTTCGTATTGCGCAACGTTGTGCCCTTCGATTAATTCATCGAGTGTATTGTGAAGGCCGAGCTCTAGAAACTTGTCGGTACCCGCGTTAATTGGAACGCCAATCGCCCTCTTGAACGCTTTTCGTATCATGCGTTCGATCTTGTTTTTTTCCGAGCCTAGCCATTTGAGGTACGGGGCAACGTATGTTATGCGAGTTATCGCGTACGCTTGCACTAGACGGATCGCGCAGTGTTCGCGCATACCGCTGCGTCTATTCGTGATGCGACGCAAGAGCCGGATTGTGTCATCCACCGAACGACACAGTCTTCGCACTGTCTCCCCGTTATGACCGTTCGCCTGTAGGTGTAACCCCAGGATTCTAATTTTGTCTACGTGCGGTATGGGGGTACCGTCTGCTGATACAACGCGTATTTTGGAGTATTCGCGTTCATCGTCGCGTGGGGTTCTTCTACCTCGGCTTGTGGGTCTGTAGAGCAGGAGCTCGGACTTGGTCGCTGAGCACTCGAGGCCCGTCCCTTGCAGGTAGTCCTCGACAGCATGTACTCCTGCCTGCAGCGTTTCTTCAACGTGACCGTCGCAACGTCCTCCGGTAACCCACAGGGTTATGTCATCCGCATAGATACTGTGTTGCAACCCTTCCACTTTCGTTAATTTCTCAGGAAGTCTGAGTAGAACTAAATTAAAGAGTAATGGTGATATAACCGAGCCTTGTGGCGTACCCGTCGATCCCGTCTCAAATTCCGACGATTCCACATCGCCGACGACAATACGTGAGCGCCTGCCAACAAGAAAATCTCGAATGTAATTGTACGTCCTCTGACCTAGTCCTAATGTGTTAACTCTGTTTAATATTGCTTCATGTTTTACGTTGTCAAAAGCCTTTTTAATATCGAGGCCAAGGATTGCCTTGGTGCAGCTGCTATTGTCGTCAACAATCTGATGTTTTAGCTGAAGCAGTGCATCCTGTGCGGAGAGATTGCGGCGGAATCCTAGCATGGTGTGTGGGAACGCGTCATGATCTTCGAGAAAGTCGCTGACTCGATTGAGAACTGCATGTTCCAGGACTTTGCCAACGCAAGACGTGAGAGAAATTGGCCTTAAATTCTCGAGCGTTACTCGCTTGCCTGGTTTAGGAATCATGATAACGCGCGCCCGTTTCCACGCCTGGGGGAGGGAGCCCCCACGCCAGCACTCGTTGACGTAGGCCACTAGTCGGGAGATTGACTTGTCGTCTAAATTACGCAGCGTCTTGTTAGTAACCCGGTCCGGGCCGGGCGCCGACCGGGTATTTAGTTCGAATAGAACTGTCCGAATTTCCGCTTCACTAAATTCCTCGTCTAATTTGTCATTTGTGACTCCTTCGTAGTCGGGATGTTGAATGCGCTGGCATGCTTTAAAGTAACGGTCACGTAATGCATCGAGCAAATTATCTCCTTTGTAATCTCTTATTAGCCTACGAATCTTGTGGCCTTGAGCGGGCCGGGTCTCCTCCGGATCTAATAGGTGCCGAAAGAAGCGCCAAGCGGAAGCCCCACTCATCAGCCTCTCGAGGCCGTTGCATGTGTCTTCCCACTGTGCCCTACACACTTGGAACGCGTGTTCCTCTATATCTCTGTCTAATTGCGCAATGCGTTTACGCAGCGCCCTGTTGTGTCTTTGGCCTTTCCACCTTTTTTGGAGTGCGCGTTTAGCCTCCCACATGTGTAGGAGCCTGCTGTCGATTACTTCGAGGTTCGCTTCGGGCGGGACATCGCACGTTGCCGCATCTACATCCCTTCTGAGCACCTCGGTCCATTCTTCGATGTCCGTAATCGGCTCGTCGCCTCGTCCCCCTTCTTCTCGCGTCTTGCGGAACGTGTCCCACTTCACGAGTTTGAGGTTGCGCCCTTTGCCCTGAGGGTTAGAAACATGAGTGCGGGGGCCCGTGTCTATTGTGATTTCTATCAGCGAGTGGTCGCTCCCCAAGTCCTCCTGCGTATTTTGCCAATGTGCTGCAGTAACGTTCGACACAAACGCAAGGTCAGGTAGCGTGTCTACACTCACGCTGTTCCCTCTGCGCGTAGGATTGGCGGGGTTCGCAATGAGCTCAAGCGCTAAGTCTTGCGAGACTTCCCAAAGGTGTTTGCCTTTGGGTGTTTCTCGCTTGTAGCCCCAGGCTCCGTGGGGAGCGTTAAAGTCGCCCGCAACCAGTAGAGGCTCGTCGCGGGCAGCCGTGCGCGCCCCCCGGAGTAGTTCCGCAAAACGGTGCTGCAGCGCAGGTTTACTGTACACGTTAAGGACGAAAAGCCCTCGGCCGCGCTTAGGAAGTATTTCAACGAATACATGAGGTATTTTAACGCTCTTAAGTTCGCGTTGTGCCACAGTGACATTACGTCGAACAAGCACGGCAGCAACCGGCGATGAACGCGACGGCCGCCCCGCAACCACCGCGGACGCATCCGGCGTCGCGCCATCCGCCGCGTGGGCTGTAGCCCGTTTTCTTTGCCTGTTGTCCGTCGCGGCCGCGTCTATGGCTTTGTACCCAGCTAGTTTTACCGGAACGTTTGTTTCCTGCAAAAGGATCACGTCCGGTTTCTTCGCGCGGGTTCGTATGAATTGCTGAAGATTACCCCGCTTCCTCTTGTAGCCCCGGCAGTTCCACTGCCAGATCGTGTAATGTTTGCTAGTGTCTGTGTGATTCTTTCCGTGTTTAGCCGCCATGGTGATGCCCGTGTTTAGTGTAGCCCGTCGCCGTCTAGGTGACTCGATTGTTGCTGAGAGTGCGCCTCCACATCCGCCTGCGTATTTTGTTGCTGCTGCTGATTCGGTTGCTGTCTAGCGTACGGCTTGTTTATTGTTCTAATCGGTCGACCCGCAGCTGGCGGGAGCCTCGCCTCTATGTCGTTTATGCGCGTCGATTGCGTGGCGAACATTTGTGTCATGTGCTCAGACAGCTTAGCAATCGCGTTATTGAACATTTCATCCATCTGTGCCACCTGTTTTGCAAAGCGTTCATCAAGGTTCTTCTCGATGTTGTCTACACGTTGCCTTAATTTTTCGTAACGGCCGCAACGCTTTTTGTTATCGGGTCTTGCGGGATCTAGAGCGATTCGCTTTCCGGTAGGCGGGCGGTTCTCGCGCTCGTCCGCCGTTTCCACCGAACTACTCTCGTCGTCCGTGTCCATCCCGGCCGGTTCGGGCCGTGACGGAGCTGGCGATAGAGGTGTCGATGGCGTCGCGTGTCGTTCCTGCAGCTGCGGTTGTTGCGGTCGCGGAGCGGCGCCTTTCAATTTGGAATTTTCCTCTCTAAGGAGCGCGTTTTCGCGTCTCAGCTCGGCAATCGTTGTTTCTAAAGGCCTTAGGCGCTGTTGTAGCGCTCGCTCTATCGCTAGCTCGAGCTCGCTCCCACCGGCACCAACGGCGGCGGGGCCACCAGCGCGTCCCTCCCCAGCGGCGCCGGCGCCAGGAGAAGCGGCGACGGCCGCCCAGCTCACCTGGTGCACATTGCCGCGGTGACCTCGTTGCGGCTGCTGATTTCCTTGACAGACGCAGTCTACAGCTGAGACGCCCGGACCTCCTCCACCGCGCGTCCTGGACTTGCTTCTCGACCTCGGTGCCCGGCTGCGAGACCGGGATTGGGATTTCCTTGAGCCGCCGCTACTCGAGCGTCCTCTTCGGTTATGGTAACAGGAGCCTCCGCTGCCACAATTGATGCTGCTGCTGGAGCAACCGCTGTCATATGCTGCGACCGCTTCCTCGTCTCGTCTTGTCCTCTCCATTTGGCGACGCTTGATTATGTACGGGGTCTTGTACCTCGCCTTGCAGCTGCGGTCTCCCGTGAAGTGATTCTTGCCACACAGTTGACACTGCGGTTCACACTGATGGTCAGGAGGCGGATTGGTGCTTCTGCATCCACGGCAGATCTTGTTATTGGGGTTTGGGCACACATCAGCGCGGTGTCCCAGGCGTCCACATTGATAGCACACTTCAATGTGCTTCCTGTAGAGGGAGCATCTGATGAGCATGGGGCCGTAGTAGACGTACCTCGGTACGTGGTATCCTTTGAACAAGACGACTATGTTATCCGTAGTGCCCATGCGCTTCGCGTGCAGTACGCCGGGGTTGCGCAGCGTCACGAGGTTACTGACAATGTCCGCCTGGGTTTCGGTCTTGGAGATGTTCTTGATCAGGCCCTTGGAAGTGTTCTCCGGGGCGGCTCGATAGGCGTTCGCCTCGAACTCCCGGTCTCCGATGCGAAGCTTGCAAATGGCTCCATAGCGTATGGCTCTGTCCTCGGAAGGTGTGCTGAGCACCACGACGTTCTGTTTAATGTTGATACGGATGCTATCTTCTTCGGCCGCTTCTTTGCCTATACCGGCTGCGTTACGTAAGCAGCAGTAGATACGATCCGTGCCATAATCGGTCACGTTGAAGCCACCTCGAGGGCGTACGACGATTTTGTAGTCCTCTGCCGGTAGCGCTGGCATTCGGCTCGCCATGGCAAGTTTCTGCACCTGGCGGGCACATCTTCTTTTTAGTTGCGCGGCCGTGGCTCCAGCAGCGTCTATCCCCATAGTCGACGTGGCCGGTGTCTCTCGCTGGCTCTGCGTCTGATGGTTTTCCGCCGACTCGGTCGGGCAGTTGGCCTTTTTCTTCTTCCTGACCTCGCACCATCCGGCTCCCTCGGCGAAATGTTCCGGCCCAAGCTGTTTACCTTCTACCACTACGACGTCCATTTAAACGCTGTTGAACGCCTGACACGTTGTCGTCTGAAGTCGGGAGCTCCGAGGAGATAAGGCGACAAGGGAGGCTTGGCGTTCCCTACCGCCGCAGCGGCAGGGCAATGGCGGCGTTCGTGGAGACGCTAGGCTTAGCGTTTCCCGCCTGCGTGGCGGAGCAAAGGCACCGATAATCGACCAAGAATGGCCCACCTGGCAAATCTTGGTGTCGGCGTAGAGCTTGAAGCTTCCGCTGATCGCTGGTAACAAGAGCTATCTCGAAACGCACGATCGCAAGCGCAATAAGGAATATAAATTACTCCTTGATTACTCCTTGCCTTAAGACAAGCCGTACACTACTAACCTTTACACAAATCTTTTATCTGGCCGATGAAAATCGGATGACGCATTTAACACTCTGAGCCCACTTCCTATAAGAATGTACACGATAATATGCCTTCACCACAATAGATAGTTTGCGTATTTTTCCTGGGGTGTATGTTTGCTTGTGTGTGCCGCTGTATATAGTTATGTGTGTATGTATCTGTGTGACTGCTACCTCCCTGATGCCTATATATTTCCATTTTGACTTCGCACGTCCATTCCGGCATAGGAAATTATATATTTCATTACTCATTGCACATCATGCAGCCGCAACCTACAACCAGCGATTTGTTTTGTTTTTCCATTCCCGTACGTCCAAAAAAAAAGAAAAAAAAAACTTGTTTGCGGGACCACGTGGAAGGTTATCAATAATTTCGTTTACCCTAACTTCTACTACGACGTTCGGGCTACGCGCGGAATCCGCGAGAACATGTCTGATTAGCGACAACGGAGACGTTAAAAAAGACTCGCTAAAACACGATTTTCCATGCGCGTCAACCTTACTGTCAGAGCAATTTTAGAAAGCATGACGTCCTGGATGTCGCGATCAGCAAAACTAGATAATCGCGGACATTTTGAGACCAAATACTGTACGAAATACTAACACCGTTAGAAATTATCGCGCATGAAAGGCTTTGAAAGAATGTACGTTTAACGATGCGGCGCTGCCGCAACTGGAATCTCCAAGGGTCGCAGGTTCAACGCCCCCCCTCTCTCTTTTTTTTTAAATGATGTTTGTTATAAGCTCGAGATTACGTCGGTAGAGGGGGCCTGGCGACGGTTGGATACCTGAAAAGCTTTCAGTCGTTCAAGTGCTGTTTACGACTCACTCCTACACCAGAACAGGAATTGGCCTCCCTGGTGAAGTACTTGGCCACCACCTCCCACACGATGTGTACAATTAAACCCTCACCCTCAGTGTCCAGCAGCTGCAGCACATCTGTCCATGGCGGCTGTCAGCTCTGTGAAGCAGCAGAGGGCAGTAATAATCACTGGACCCGGACAGGCCGCCACTGGAAACTAAACATTGGAACGTTCAATGAAAGATCCCTCTCAAGCGAAGCTAGATTAGCGGTACTACTCGAGGAACTAGAGGGAATTAATTGGGACGTCATTGGCCTTAGCGAAGTTAGGAGAGCAGGTGAAGCTTACATAGTCTTAAACAAAGGACATGTCCTCTGCTATAGAGGATTACCCGAAAAGAGAGAATATGGCGTTGGGTTCCTAATCAACAAAAATATAGCGGGCAACGTAGATGAATTCTACAGCATTAACGAAAGGGTAGCATGCGTCGTAATAAAACTAAATAAGCGGTATATAAGATAATCCAGGGATATGCGCCAACAACGAGCTACGACGACGAACAAGTAAAGCAATTCTACGAGGATATCGAATTAGCAACAAAGAAAGTGCGGACACAATACACAGTAGTCATGGGGGATTTTAACGCAAAAGTAGGAACAAAACAAAGTGGAGAGCAGGCGATTGGCAACTACGGCGTCGGCCGTAGGAATAACCGTAGGGAAATGCTAGTAGAATTTGCCGAAAGGAACCAGCTCCGAATAATGAATACGTTCTTCAAGAAACACAAGAATAGGAAGTGGACGTGGAAAAGCCCTAAAGGGGAAACAAATAATGAAATTTACTTTATAATGTGCGAACAACCAGGTATAATTCAAGACACAGAAGTAGTGGGGAAGATAAAATGCAGCGATCACAGATTAGTAAGGGCAAAGATTGTACTGAACCTAAAGAAAACAAGAACTAAATTATTTACTAGAAAAAAATGCAATGTAGAGGTAATCAGAGCGAAGGACGAAGAATTTAAAGTCGCCCTAAGCAACAAGTTCGAGGCCTTAAACGAAAACAGTGACGATTTAGAACAAATAAACAAAACCATAATGAAAACAATCCTTGAAACTGCGATAGAAATCGGGGGTAAAACAACAAAGCAAGCAACAAGTAAGTTGTCGCAATCTACCAACGACTTAATAAAAAAATGCCAACAAATGAAAATAACTTCATCAAAAGATAAGATAGAATTCGCAGAACTATCAAAATTGATCAGTAAAGCCAGGCAAAGAGATGTAAGAAACTTTAACATGAGAGAAATAGAGAAAGCAGTAGAAAAAGGCACCAGCATTAAATCGGTCTAAAAGAAACTGCACTTAGGACAAAACAAAATGCATGCGCTAAAAGATAAACAAGGTAACGTTATCAACAGTTTCAACGAAATAGTAAAGGTAGCAGAAGATTTCTACTCGGAACTGTACAGCTCTCAGACAGACCATACAACCTTAATAGAAATAGAACCAGAGGAGGACACCGAAATTCCATGTATAACCGCTGACGAAGTCAAAAATGCTGCCAAAGGCATGTCCCGCGGTAAAGCAGCTGGTGAAGATGGTATAACAGCCGACTTGATCAAAGACGGAGGAGATATTGTACTTGAAAAACTTGCATCGCTCTTCACGAAATGTATCAAGACATGTAGTGTACCGCGCAGCTGGAAAAATGCTAATATAATCCTTATCCACAAGAAGGGTGACATAAAGGAGTTAAAGAATTACAGACCAATCAGTCTACTCCCAGTAATGTACAAGCTATTTACAAAGGTAATTTCTACGAGGATAAGAGAAACACTCGACTTTAACCAACCGAGAGAGCAAGCTGGTTTTAGGAAAGGTTACTCGACAATGGACCACAGCCACGCTATCAACCTAGTAATTGAGAAGTACGCGGAATATAACAAACCTCTCTATATGGCGTTTATAGACTACGAGAAAGCATTTGACTCCATAGAAATACAAGCAGTTCTAGAAGCTCTACGTCGACAAGGGGTACCTGGCGTATACTTGAAAACCATAAACAACATATACAAAGATTGCACAGCCACACTACTCCTACAAAAGAGAAGCAGAGAAATCTCGATCAGGAGAGGTGTGAGACAGGGAGATACAATATCCCCGATGCTATTCACTGCATGTTTAGAGGAAGTCTTTAAACGTCTAGACTGGGAAGAAAAGGGCATTCGAATAGACGGAGAATATCTAAACAATTTAAGATTTGCAGACGACATTGTGCTCTTTAGCAATGATGGTGACGAATTACAAAACATGATTGATGACCTAAACAGGGAAAGTATTAAAATTGGATTAAAAATGAATAGGCAAAAGACCAAAGTTATGCTCAATAGCTTAGCTAAGGAACAGGAATTTAAAATCAACAGTGAACCCTTACAATGTGTAAACGAATATGTATACCTGGGACAGTTAATAACAGGAACTCCTACCCAGGAAAAAGAAATTCTCCGTAGAATAAGGATGGGCTGGAGCACATTCGGAAGGCATTACGAAATCATGACTGGAAACTTACCGCTCTCACTAAAGCGAAAAGTATTCAATCAATGCATTCTCCCAGTACTGACGTACGGTGCAGAAACATGGAGAATAACGAAAAAACTAGAGATGAAACTAAGGAGCACGCAACGTGCAATGGAAAGAAAAATGACAGGGGTAACGCTAAGAGATAAAAAGTGAGCGGAATGGATCAGAGAACAGACAGGAGTAGCCGATATTATCTTATCAATTAAAAGAAGGAAGTGGACCTGGGCAGGACATGTCATGAGGAGGAAGGATAATAGGTGGACACTAAGAGCGACGGAATGGATACCAAGAGAGGAAAAACGCAACAGAGGTAGGCAAAAGGTTAGATGGAGCGACGAAATTAAAAAGTTTGCGGGCATAAAGTGGAACCAACTCGCTCAGGATAGGGTGGATTGGAAATCGTTGGGAGAGGCCTTCGTCCTGCAGTGGACCTAAACAGGCTGATGATGATGTTTTTACTGGCCTTCTGTCATCGGGGCAGTGGAATGAAGTTCGAAAATAAAACTAGCGGCTGCTTTCTGGCAACTGGTATGCCTCACTGCATGCTAGTTCTTTCCACTGCTAGTATTTTTCACCACATTATGTAGCTGTGTTGCAGTGAGGCTTACAGAAACAAATGAAACCCATCATTACGGAGCGCAAATAAAATCTTTTTTACCACCCTCATCTTGAAACATGTTTTGCACATTTTCCTCCTTTGGTTGCACTGCCCATCATATTCAGTGCTCTTTTATACAGCATCTGCCATTATAATGTTTCTTTGTCTGCATGAATACTTGAGATAACATGCAAACACAGGCCAGTTGAGGGAAGCACATCTTCAGGGGCACAGTGTGCCTTTGATATATACTGAATATTGAGGTGAACTGGTGGCCAGTGCAGGTACGCACATTTCAGCACTATACTTTTGAATGGGATTTTCTGAAGAATATTGCAGCTGTTTGGTGTCACGAATTTGGTGTATCCAGGTTCAACTGAATGAATGCCTAAGGGCAAACCTAGTTGGGGACACTATCCCCAATTAGGCAACCCAACTTCCAGTTAACGTCTTTGCAGATTGAGTTCCTTTGTAAAATTATATACATTATTTTCAAAAGCAAGACTGACCTGTGCAATTCTAATAAATATGTGCTTCATAACTTGCCTCCACTTTCTGTGTATTTGGATAAGCAAACCACATCATGAGCCACCGTCCATTTCCTTACCATATTTGTTAAGGGAATATCACGTCTAGCACACCACAGTGAAGTGCAGCCATGTGTCTGGCTGTTTGCATCATGCCTCTGTGAGGCCATCTGTTTGCATTTTTACAAAACAAAGCAGATTAACCATACTCTTTCCTGCCCACTATGTGAAAGTACATAATCTCTGTAAAGAGTAATGCATCATGGGTATTTGCTACAACGGTCATGTTACATTTCCTGTGTAAATGTAACCTTATTTCTATTTAAGATATGCAAGGAATTTTATTTTCTTCTTGAAACTTGCATGGCTTTTCTTGGAAAAATCATGTAATGCACAGTTGTAGAGCCCACTTTTGCTAGTAATTTATTTAACCGGTGTGCTTCTGTTGCATTTCAGAGTGTCCACGGTCTGCCACAACGTATGACCTAATGGCTGTCATCTGCCACCATGGAACAGCAGGCTGTGAGTATGATACTTGGTTCCCATTTTATAAGAATGTACTGTTGCAAAATGATCTCAGAATATTTAACGTCTGCAGCTTCAAAGAAGCAAGTTATGAGTCACAGTTGCACGAGTTCATTTTCATGGCATATTATAACATATTTGTTTGCATAATGATCGCACTCTGGAATTTTTTTGCATGTAATGAAGGAACCTGTACTTTACCTCTGCAACAAGCATTGATGGCAGTGACGACAGCCACATATTGCCCATTTTGCAATGCAGCCACTGAATCCTGTGAGATTAGGTGCATCTTATCATGAAATAGAGCACAGCGATAGCAAGAACCTGCATCTTTGATGGGGTGCATGAGAAGGATCACCAGCGCATCAACTACTACTGTTCATTTGCACATCCTCCTTGTAGTTAAACATAGTGCACAACCCGATGCAAATAGTTTCTGGCACAAAGTAGGTAACAGAGGAAAAACACAAAGAAGGTGGGCCATGGCACCCCGGCCTGTTTTTGTGATTTTTTTCTCTGTTACCTACTCGGTGCTACAAACTTTTGATTTAGTGATGCACTAACTTGCCCAACAGTGTACTCTGCTTTGCTTTGCTGTTAAGTGCTGACACAGTACATGTTTACACAATGCATTGTAATCTTTGGTGCGGTAAGGTCTGATCACTGGCTTCTTGGATTTTTGTGATAAGCACCCCCGTCTGTTACCATTAGATCATTTAAGGGTTCTGTGTACAATTCCAGTTTCAGACATTTTGAAACAACTGTCCGTTCATCATTATTTAGGGCTATGAAGTCATTCAATGAATGAAGCAGGCAAGTGAATTTTTTAAAGCAGGCAAACGTCCCATCACCAGTGTTGATGTACAGGTTGCCGTGATGACACATAATCAGAGGTCTGTGTACATTATGAATTTTGTTGAACTGGCCTCTTTTTTAACTTTTATATGCAGCCATTGTAGACAAGAAGGGTTGGAAGGAAACGCGAGACCTTGAGTTCTGGAGTAACGCCAAGATGGCAGCACTTGGTGGCGGAAAGGAAAAGACAGCCACATGAACTGCACAGTGTTTTTTCATGTTTTTGAGCTTGTTTATATCGCCTGTACTGACCAAATTACATTTTTTTGGGCAACTTGCATTTCAAGCTAAATTGTTGTGATCTGAGACGATAGATTTCCTTTTTGAAATCTTAATTATCCCTGCTTGGGGGTACACTGTACCTTTCTTGCCGCAGTTCATGTAATTAACTGTATTATTAGGTCAGCTTAATTTGATTCTCTAAATTTTTAGCACTCCAAGCTTTTCTCCCGAAAGTGTTACCCTACGTAATGATCACAGCCCTAAGTCTGTGTCAGTTTTTAGACTAAAAGAGTGGTCATTATTCCTGTAGATGCAGCGCTTATTGAGTGTCCTGTACACTGGCTGGTGCTGCAGTTTCCCTCTGCAGTTTTTTATATGAGAGGCACTTTCAACAGCATAAAGCCCTGTGAGGACAGTTGTTAAAATGACTTTGCGGCTGTTACACAGGAGTCTGACACTAAAATTATCAGATAACTGCCATAGTTCTTCATGTGTACACCATTTAACATTCTTCCTTCACAAGCATCACTATCATCATGTTCATTTCATTGTTAGTTTTTGTTTTTGCAGAGATAAATTTAGTTCATTATGTTCATTGGACAATTTCACTTTTTTAAAAAGACATTTTCAATATAGTATGGGTCACATAAGAATTTTAAGGTGTTTTTCTCTTATGTTTTTGTGTTCATTATTTTTTCATTTATATTGTAGTGGTTTTGAATTGACTAAATTTTAAATCAAAATTATGAGAATTTCACCCACAGTTATATTGTGCACTGGCCAATACTCGCGGTTTCAATTGAAATAACCAGAATCAGAATAAAGAGAACTTTGCCCACAGTTATATTGTGCACTGGCCAATACCTGCGGTTTGGGTTGAAATAACCAGAATTAAAATAATGGAAGTCTACTTTGTGTGATGTCTACTCTATTGTAATCCAGCTACCATTGTTTCCTTTGTGCTGTAGAATTTTTTCATAGGTCTCATACTTTCCTTGAAAACACTCTTCCAGTTGGTCACTATACAACATATGCATTGAATCACCTCAACGATCAGTGGTACGAGTTTGATGACCAATATGTGACTTCAGTTGAACCTCAAGTTGTGCAGAATTGCGAAGCCTACGTTCTATTTTACAGGTATGTAGCCTTCCTTGCTTTTCCCTAGCATAGATTCTGTATCAGTCATGATTTTCATTGCATTGTATATAAGCTGAACATCTGTTGACTTTTCTACATGTCGATATTGTGGGACAATGCTATTCTTCTATAGACTGGGCACTCTGTTTCACTGCCTGTCTGAGTGAAACACCAATAAAGATTTTGAATTTTGTGCTTCTATTGCTGGTGTTCTGCAGTCATTATCAGCTAGAATACGTAAAATAGCTACAATTATATCTGATAAGAAATATCAGAAATACAATTGTTTATCGGTAGTTGCATCTTCCGATAACACAAAATGTACTGCACACCTGCACTAGTTTTATACATGATTACTTGGGAAATTTCGAACATTTCAGGCATCACTTGATTCTGTGAGCACAGCTGCTGACTAGAAACTACAGAAATGATTACTCGAAGGGTGTGGAAGCCACACTTAATTGTCGATGACTGTTAATATACAAGGTGTACCGAAGAGCATCCTATGTGACAGAAATTTTAATGGTGATGCCAGGCTCATCCCATGCTGAATATGAATTGGAGCACCTTATAGGTGTCCTGGAACCTAAATCACGCTTTTTGGCCGTGGGTCTTCACGATGACTGTAGCACCAGTGAAAGTGGCAAAATCAAAGGATTTGATGTTCTAATTTACATCTTAGATAGCTTTCCGCACCAAGTGCAGTATCATACATCAACGATTTCTACGAGCGAATGTGATGCGTTATGCTGCAATGGAACGAGCAGAGATATAAGGCTAAATGGGAAGGCCGTTTTAACGACAGAAACGATATCGCCAGCACAGGCCCAATCCCGGACCGAGAGGCTATCCCACTATGTCGTCTTCTTCGTCTCCCTAGCGATCGTTGTCTTCATCTCTTAGCACCGTGACAATATTTTACAGCTTGCATTGTACAGTCAACGACCGATTTTCCGGACGCTCGATTTTTTGGACGTCTTCATGGCACCGTCACAAGCCCCATAGAACCAATGTATAAGGAAGTCTGAAATTTCGGATGCTCAAACGCTCTGCCGTCTAATTTTCTGGACTTTTTGACGCGTTGAAAAGTCCGAAGTCGTCAAAACTACGTGCACTAAAATCTTGCTCCAAAGAAACTTATGGGACGCGCGAAAAATTCGTAGTTGTGGAACTTTGTCGCAGTGAAATTTCATCTAGAATCCCAGGCAAGCTTGGAAAATATGATTATTATGACTTCTCCTCTTGTTCCCTGCAAGCACGTTTCGTTTATTGGCATCAAAGTCTCGCTAATTTGGACTTACCTGAGCGCACAGTGAGCTGTTTGCTTGCATTACCTTCGGAGCCTCCCGAGTACAGAGCGCTGCAGCTGCGCGTCGCATCGCGTGCACCAGAGGCCAACTGAAAATGGAGCGCCAAAGTCCGTCCCACTGTAGTGATAGCGATCGACAGGAAAGCTAAAACACTTCGTGCCTTTTTATGACTCTGTTGCCTTTGAACTACCGCTGCATTGGCTGCGTGGTTTGGGAGGTGCTAGGTGCTGTCGATGATCATGACGATAGCGAGAGCGTTCTCGTATGCAGTGGACAGCGACCCGTAGTTCTGTTTTCACTCCGTGTGTGCTGTCCGCGCATGTGCCTTCATAGACTGTGTTACTGCTATCCGTGATAGTGTCTAGCATGATTATGCCGCAGTGTTTGCGGAAAGCAGCTTTGCTTTGACTTGTTGCACATTGGGCGTGCACATACTTTCAGATTGATTGTGGCCACACAAGACCGCATCGGTAGCGACCGCGGTTTTTAAAACATGCAAACGGTAAAACCTCCGTTTGGGCATTGGCCATGCACGTACTTACAGAGCTGTGTCACTGGCGTTGGTGACCATGAAGGCCACGATTTTTTCTGTAGCGCTTTCAGCGTGCATGTACTTTGTGTGTGTGGCAGCCGCCATCCGTGAACTGGTCAACACGACTGTGATTTTCGGCAGAATTCAGTTTCACCGGGGCGTTGCATGCGTTGGCTGCACCCATGCCATGCCTTGACAGCAGGAAAAGTGACAACGAGCAGTAATTTCATTTTGTCTCAGTGTAATGCGCGCGATGTCATACATATGGTGGGAGTTCTTAGTAGCGATTCCACCGCGGCCCACAGGCGCGTCACACTCACCGGGCGCATGGCGTTGGTGCTTCCAAAGCATGGTATTTCGTTGTTGACCCCCTTAATAGGAAAAATATACGTAAGTTAGTGCGTTTTTACATGCATTCGTTTTTCTGGACTGCCTGATTTTCCGGACATTTTTGCGTTCACAAGTGGGTCCAGAAAATCGGTCGTTGACTGTACTATGACGAATTTAAACATTAAAACATGTTTATGCTCATTCAAGCTGCAAAAGAAATGCAGGTTTGTGCACTACAATTTCATTTTGTGTGCAGCTGCCGCCAGGGACGGTGTCCAACTGCCTACACAAGCACAGCCTTTATCAATAGCATAGTTGCGCCTGCTTATAACGATCCCAGACATAACAATCTATCGGTTATAACGACCATAATTTGGTGCACTTACGATTTTCCTATGCCACCCATTGAAACTGCACCCAGATATAGCGAACAGTTTTCTAAGTGTCCTACTTCTACAGTGAACACTTCAGGCACAAGAGTGATAAAAATATGGCGCATATGAAGTGAAAAAAAAAGATCTAAACTGCTCCGCAAAGTACGAGAGTGGCGCTGTTACCTTGAAAATTTTGATAACACTGGGTTGATTTAAGAAAGAATGCAAGCTTGTCCTTGAAATCCAGTTATTTTCTCATTTCACCCGTAAAAGCTTAGTTCAGTGCTTAGTTCAGAATAGATGCAATGCACACAGGCTGCAAGCTCGAAATGGTCCTATGTGAACTCACTTTGAAGATGATATGCTGCCATTTTGTGGCGGCGATGTTCCGGTAGTTTTGAATTTAACAGATCAAATGGGAGACTGTTGCCAATGCCAAAAACATGGTTTCGGTTTCCTGCTCCCTGCTTATGCGCAGTCAGTTTTTGGGCTTGTTTCGTTGGGAAACAAAAGCGTGCTTTAGATGCTAGTAAACACAGATAATTCTACCAAGACTAGCTGCCTTCTTGTTGAAGTACTAACAAGAAGCCATAAATGTTCAGTGCGCCACTCTGTTCCTGCTGCCGCTCGAATGTTGCTATCGCAGCTGTCGATCTTTACACATTTTGAATTGACGAGAGTGCGTGGCACAAAGAATTGGTGGTCATATTAGCTGCTATCGAGAGATTGTGGCTCGTGAACACTTAATTTGAGCAGTTGCTGATATGGAATCATGATGACGTTGAGACTCTTGAACACTGCGCTACGCCAAGCTCTCTGGTCGAAACGACACAGCTCACAGTATGCTCAGCCTGGCACGGCTGATGTGTGGAGAGAGCGGCAAGGGGGGGGGGGGGGGGGGGGGAATAACAGAAAAAGAAACATGCTATTATGCGGCAGGTGGTGCTTTGGACCCCCCCCCCCCCCTCCTTTTTTTTTTTCTGCGGCAACTATGCATTCTTACAGAAGCAGCAGATACAATTACAGTAGAACCCCGCTGATACATTTTTCACGGGACCGTAGAAAATAAACGTAAGAGCGGGGAAACGCAAGAGCCGAGAAATGGGAAAAATGGAAAAATGAGAGAAGTGGTGATCGGCACACAATTTTATTTCAGTGCTAGTGCTTTCAGTGCACGCATCGGCACACTCGGCTATGATTTCGTCGACAGAGAAAACCTCGGAGGTGACAACGGCATCATCGATGGAAACGTAATCACTGTACACGATTCCGTCGCAAACAGTTTGCACAGCTGTGCCTTAATTTTGCTGGCGGAAGCCGGAAACGTAATGGGCGTCGCCCATAGTGCAGCTAACACAGTCAAGCCAAGTCAAGCTACGTGAAAAGTCCATATTGCCGTCGGCAGTGGCCGCTTGGAGTGTCGATTCGCAACGTAACATACGGGAATGTTCCCACACTGTGACGTAACAGCGGGGTCCCTAATGCATTTAATCCTATGGGAGCTATGCCGGGACTGGCCCAAAACAACGTAACAGCCAGGAAAACGCAGCAGCCGGGAACGTAACAGCGGGGTTCTACTGTAGCTTCAAAGCCTACTATAAGTATGCAGAGGGCTACTAGCAGGGTTTGTTAGCGTTTTGTAACAGAACCAGGCAAAGAAAAAACGACTTGGTCGCTAATTTTTGCACGTTGGGCAAGTCCATATACAACGAACTACTGATGTAATGACCACTTTTTACAGCACATTCAAGTTCGTTATAAATGGGTTCGACTGTATACAGCAATTTGTATTTGTTTATGAAGTTAAATTCATTTATTTATTTATAATAAAATTTGCAATTCTGCTGTACTGTAGGCCTAGCTGTGTTTTCTGCTGAAGTCGCTGTAGTTTTTCATTGTGAGCACAATGACCCATGAGGTGCTATCGATGCTGCCAAAAATTGTGGCGGCAGCTTGCCGCAGGAAAACCACACTGTAGCAAGATTCCAATAGCACAAGATACAAGCTTTAGTTTGAGTGGATCCGGAATAACATGTCATTGGGCTAGTGAAATGTAAAAGGGTATCCCACTTTCTGTCCCTTGCTTTTATTTCAAAATTTTAAGTTGAATATCCAACTTTCGTTGGCTGACATTGATCTTCAAAATTGTTTTTGCATTCTATGGACTATACTGGGAATGCACCATTATGCAAAACACAGCGGTCAAAATTTCATTTCAGGACACTTTTAATAACAGCTTGAAAAGGAGGGATGGGAAGAACAGTTTAGCATATGAGGAAAATCTGGGGGAAATTTTTATGGCATTCTGTAATTTTAGAGGCAAAATACTGTTCTGAACGTGTGGTATAAAAAGTTTTGATGACCAGAAATTGCTGAAAAAAAAATAATGCTAATGTTGTAGTGCAATATATTTTGCCAGTTTAATACATGCCATAGAATTACAAAACTGACCGTGCCTTACTGCTGTATCACACATGAGCATGATTGTTAAGGTACCTTAGTTATCTCAAGCAGTAGTGTCTGTGTTACAGGAAAACTAACAATATATATGCACTATAAAAAAATTGCCTGTTCATTCTCCTAACCAACATTTTTTACCACCTCTGTCATTTAACCTTTATGTATATGGTACAAGTAAAGTATTGATTACAACAACCATTTATAGTAAGGGCCCTCAAAGTCAGATGGCAGTGGTTTTACGAAATAGTTTTGTCAATACATGTCACTAAGAAGCTAAAAATTAAGGGGTGTGTAATGAGAAAAGCATTACCACCTTAAAGGGGTACTAATAATAGCACCCCCCCCCCCCCTCTTTCCCTTTTTTTTCTTAAGTGGGGGGGGGGGGTCCCCTTCATTGGATCTTTGGTCACTTTTTGGCGATTTCTTGCCTTTGCTACAAGCACACATTTTCCAGTGCCAGATCGTGAATGCGATGTATACATTTAAGCAGCTTTCTTTTCTTCATTCTCTCTGAAGTACCTTTCCCTGTAATTTTTGCTTGCTTTTACTTGTGAACAATACACTGTTGACTGCGATTCAAGTGTCAGCAGCTTTTGCCAGACAGTTAATTACAGCAACCTGTAGTAAAGAATTCAATAACACATTCGTTCCCTTCATTACAAAGTACCGGTTGTCGTGTGGCCCCCGAGGCGCCTCCTCTCTCTGTGGGCACTTTTCTTGATTTAAATATAAAGTGTAAATGAACGTACCCATGCAGTGGCTTGTAATAAGGCTTGTATGCTGTCTTAAGTACATGCATAAAACGCTTGTGAATATAACATCGGCTCTCAGGCACACGCTTCTAAAGCACACGATGCCATAATGAAAGTATAAATGAATTATAATTCCAATTCTTTACCTTACTATCATTGTTTCTGAGCTTGTGTATGTGATGTTGGGTTGGAGACCTCTGTCAGTCGGTTTTTCAGGACGGGTATGTCCCACTAGCGACTTGCGCGACACATGTGGTACATATTTTTCTGTGCATGTGCCTGCCATCATCTAACTGTACAAGTCACAGTTAGTTGTAGAACACTTTATTTACTGCTTTACGTAAGCTTCGCTGGACATTTATTCCAGAGTCTGCATTGGAAAGGTTCCTTAAACTCTTGCCCTAAACATTCATTTTAAACAATAAAGAAGCAATTACTATTACTACTTTATATTTTTCTCTGTGGGGTTTTTCTTTTCCTTTGGTTATGATCCTTACATTGCAGTCTAACTTCAAAGAGAACAAATAAACCAATGAACAGCAAAACAGCATAATACCAGCAAGTAAGGTGGCATTTCCTTTGTATTTCTGATATACACGCCTTTTGCATGCTCCTGCACTCTGAAGCAAGCCGCACCCTTGAAGACATACATGTCCTGCATTTGACTGCATAAGGGTGCTTTCTACGAAAGGCAGCTTTCAAAAAAGCAGGGCAACTTCCTGTTTAAGTCTGCATCTTTTGTATTCTTTGTGAAGCTTCCGTGGAACTGGTGGAATGATAATAGGTGAGGTCAGTGCAACCTGTGTGATGCCTTTGGGATGAGGGGTGGGGGTATGGGCCTATGCAGTTGGCTGCCAAAGGGTGCTCTATATGAGAGGCAGCTTTTGAAAAAAGGAGTGTGACTTCCCATTTCAGGGGGTGCCTTTTTGTATTCTTTGTGAAGCTTCCCCAGGCAGAATGACAATAGGTAAGATCGGTGCAACCTGTGTGGCGCCTTTGGGAGGAGGGGTGGGGGCAGGGCATATGCGTATATGTTGGGTAAATCAAAGCAGCTTCATACATGCGCGGCCTCTTCTTATTACTGAAAGACCACTTGATACTTTTCTCGACTGCAATTGTAAACTTTACAAAACTACACCCATATCCATCATGAGGAGCAGCAGCGCTAAGAACACGAGCTGGTGTACAGTGCTCCTTCTGTGGGCTTATTTCTGTGTCCTTGTGTTGTTAGTGCTGCTGCTTCTCATTATGAATTACCACCAACCCACCCAAGTTTCTCTTCTGGTTCACTCATATTTACTTTTAAAGTTCAGTTAAGGACCGTAAAATTATGCATACAAACACATAGCCTGAACTTTTTTTTTGCCTGTATGTGTGTGTGGTAGAGGAGAAGGGGTCAGTTTAAGGCCAGGCGCTGAGGCAGGGAATCTATTGGCAGGAAAATTCCTATCGGGAACAGCGGCAAGAAAATGACGGAATAAAAGGAAAAGTTGCATGTCAGGGGCAAAAAGGCTATCACTTAATGCTTTATCTTTATGAGAAACATAAATATGCTGATAATTTTTATAGTGATAAGACTTATGATTTCAGGTGAGTTTCGCTACCTGGGTATCAGAGGACAAGTCATTATAATCATATTTTCTAAACTTTTACTGTTTTGTAGATAAAATTCCGCGAGAGCAAATTTTTCGTGCGTCTTGTCACTTTTGTTGTAGCGAGATTTGAAGGACTTCTGGATGGGGGGGGTTGGTTGAATTTGTGAAACACATTTTAGCTCAACATGGGAAAAAAAGACTTGGATGAAATACAGGAATCAACAGGTCTAGTGCTAATTTGTTTCTTCCTTTTCCTTTTTATCTAAGTCTGTTTTTTTCTATGTTGCACTGAAATGTGTTCTTGAGATTTGAAGGTTCAAAGCAGTTCGCCACCCTGAAAACAATAAAGTTAGCAAACATTTGCTACAGACCATTTTCACGGGGCGAAGAGGAGCACTCTGGCAACCCGTGAGCCTGCGCCTTCCTCCTCTCGAAGAGTGTCCTCTCCAAGGCGGTTTGGAGTGCACGCGCAGATGCTTGGATGTGTGGAGCTGTCAAACAATTTGTGCTTGTTCTAAGCTAACTTGGGGTTTTTTTTCTCTTTTATTGTGATGCCAGACAACATATAAGGTCGACAGAAAGCCAGTGTGTAGCTTTCATGGTTGCACTAAAAACTACAGAAAAGGAAACTCTTGTCGGAGAAATTATGCGACATTCGTGACCAGACGGCGGAGAGTTTGTGGCTGCGTACTCTTCTGGTTGTATCGTTTTTCCTCTGGATGAGGAGCAGTGGCATTCATGGATTTTAAACGGGAAAAAAGCTTTGTATCGCCTAGAAGTTCTCGTGAATGTTGGAGCCGTTAATTTTTGGCGAACATAGCACAACGAACTCGAGACCAATGGCCCCGCCACGGTGGTCTAGTGGCTATGGCACTCGGCTGCTGATCCGAGGGTCGCGGGATCAAATCCCGGCTGCGGCGGCTGCATTTCGATGGAGGCGAAATGTTGAGGCCCGTGTGCTGTGCGATGTCAGTGCACGTTAAAGAACCCCAGGTGGTCAAAAATTTCCGGAGCCCTCCACTACGGCGTCTCTCATAATCAGAGCTGGTTTTGGGACGTTAAACTCCACATAACAACAATAACATAGCAACGAGACCAATGATTAAGCTTGGCTATGACCGTAAGAAGCGTGCCCGACAAGTCCTGCAACAATCGATCAGATCGGCGAAGTATGAAAAACAGCAAAAATGTACGCTTTTACTATTGCATAGTGTTTCTTCAACAGGTAATACGCAACTTGGCCTATTACAGGGTGAAATTTATAATGTCAATGCATTCAGTAGAGGAGAACGAAAAACACACAGCTCACTTCAGAGTCTGATGATGGGCTTTAGCACAGGCGCGCACTGCGTTATATCGGGCACTGCTATCTGCCTCACAGGTGGCAGAAACTCCAACCATCTTCACTGTTATGTATGGTAAACAAACAAGCCGCGGCACGTAGCTGGTCCTACCACAATCTCTGCGATGTCTCGCCTGCGGAGTCCGCCTAGCCGTTCACCAGAGCCGACCGCCTCGGCAAGTCTCGTTCCTTATCACCCTTCTTCCTGCCTCTCCCTTTCCTTCCTCAGGGCACAAGCACTAGTTCATGCCTGTCAGTCATGTTACTGAGTGAAAAAAAAAAAAAAAAAAAGTAATGGATAAAATAAAAAACTAGGAACCGCCCAAGGGATGTAACCGAAACCAGCTGCCGTGTGCCCACGCATGACCGGATGTACGAGTGGTAGCTGATGCGAAGGTGCAAACTAAGTGTATCCCCCCCCCCCCTCACAGAAATACAACTAAAAAAAATTTAAAGTTCATTGTATCCCCGCAGGGTGCTCCTGCTCGGTCAGAAAGTGTGAAAACGTGCACGCTTTGAAAACGGAAAGACCTTGCCATAGTGATACATTCGCGGTGTCTTCTGTTAAAATCAATGACCATCACAGGCTCAAAACTTATCAAGACGTTGCACAGACTCATTTCCTATGTACAGAGCCCCAATTTATGCTAAATTGAACACACTAGAACTAAATAAATGACCAAAACTGCAGCCACCCCCATACCGGCCATGCAAAAGCAAGCGGTGACCCAAGCTAGTGGGTTGCCAGATCGGAGGCGGCTCCGCCCGCTAAGTAACATGGCGGCGCCTCCGCGAAAACAGTGTACTATATGTCGAAGGGAAATGTTTGCTAATTTCACATTCTTAGAATGGCTACCTGCTCCAAAACCTGCTTTCTCTGCTATAAAACAACAAATTTATTGCTCCAATGCTCCTCCGAAAGAGCATATTTTCTACTCCAAGGCTTCTCCAAAATGGCTATTTTGCTGCTTCTTGCCCTGCTCCAAAACGTTGGAGCCTGCTTCCAGCCCTGTTTAATACATTCCCGCAAAATATGGTAGTTCGATACCAATTTTTTTTCCAAATGTGGATGTACGATAAGCTCGCGCCCTGCTTGTACTGCATAGAATGATGCAGGTTGAAGACAGTTCATCCATTACTTGTGCTTTCATTCGTCAGCTTATCAGCTGCAGTGATAGCATCAAGGAAGCATAAGTTTTAAAGAAAAACTCAAGGTTTTAAAACATAGTGTGACTAGACTGCCAGTGGCGGCTGTCAATATGCACAGATGTGATGTGCGACTCACTCAGCTAGTGACCTTTGTTTGATCTACACAGCATGGTTCACGGTCATGGGATCTGTTGGTGTGAGGCCAATGCTCTTAATATGCACATCTTTCCACGCGGTATTAGAGCTCATATGAATTAACACACATGGCTGAGCACAATGTGGCTCATGCACCTTGTATTGAAGATCACATGCGGCTTGGGAAAGCTGAGAAAAGGGCAGTTTTAATGTGTGCCCTACGTTACATATGTTATGTGATCCTGCCTTGAGTTGCAGTGCATCTTAAGTGTTGAAAAAAGGACAGTATGCACCTTCTGCTGCCTGTGCTGCCAGCATTGTGAAGACTAGTGCTTACGGTCATCAAATGAACTCTTACGTCTTTGGACATGTGTTAGTTACTAAGCTGTCATATAGTACTGCAGCTTACACTGTCAATAAAATTATGAGCCTAAAATTTTATGCAGTAGTAAAATGTTTTGATATCTGTGTCAGTGCTTCACTTTTCTGATAAAACTAGGTGATTTTTTAGTGACTTCAGATTATATGTTTTATTTACTTATCCTTACTGTCAACTCTCTGTTGAGGGGTCTGGATGGTAAGAAAAAGACAGCATATAAACGGACGCATCAGGTGGCAGCATTAAATTTATATACACGTCTAATGAGTATTCAAATTGGCAACCATCACTTGCATTAAGCACAAAGCTGGGTAACACATACTAAATTTTAAACACGGCCTGCAAAAGAGAATACCAAAGCACATCACTGCAACCAGAGTATGGTCGTAAAACATATATGGCTGCTTCATTTTCTTGTTCATTTTGCATAGTCTCTTTGCTAATTTTTACTTGTCCATGAAGTATCCTAAACAATATTTTTGAGCTGATTCTTTCGCCTCCATGCTTTTAGCATTTCCAATTCACAGGACTGTAACGTCTGTTACGGAATCTGACTACCAGTTCTTTGTGCTGTAAAGCATACGGCACAATGTTGCATTTTTAAAATTTTTTTTCTGTAGTTGTTTTCAGTTTACGCTGATGAGGGTTCCAGATGACTGAAGCAGATTCTTGTAAGGGTCAAGTGAAAGTTTTGTAAGCTATCAGCATAATATCTCTTGTAGCTTGATCAAGTTTTTGCCTTAAAAAGTAATCTCTGATTCACTTTCAAGAGCACATTTGTGTGCATGTGCCATACTAGATTTTGTGGAATCGTAACACCTAAATATTTAAACTAGTTAGCATCAAGTGATAAATTAGCATTGATGTGATAATGAAAATGCAGAATGTTTGCTTTCTTAGTCATATGTGTTTATGTTGATTTAGTGTAGTTTTTCATACAACCCCGCCACGATGGTCTAGTGGTTATGGCACTTGGCTGCAGATCCGAACGTCGTGGGATTGAATCCTGGCCGCGGCGGCTGTATTTTGATGGAAGCGAAATGTTGACGCCCGTATGCTGTGCGATGTCAGTGCACGTTAAAGAACCTCAGGGGGGCTATCGGAGATGGCATTTTAGCGAGAGCGTTCGGAATCGCCGCACGCGATTGGCCAGTGCCGCTCCGCTGTCGTCATCCGCGGGGCGTGCCCACGGTACACCTACCTATAACCACATTAGAGAAGAGAAACTGTACCGTTGACAGTGCAACGAAAAATAAAAGTAGCGGTGGCGTCCTAAACTAAGATACACGATCAAGAGATGGCACTGCATGTACTATCATCATTATTGTTTAGATGCGACATGTTTGTTTTGTTTTTGACGCCTACGCCTTCCTTATTGAGAGCCCCTAGCAGGAAAATTTCAAACTAAAATATGGGGCTAGGTTAGTAGTTCCACTCTACGCGCAACTTGATGGAACGCGCCGCGGCTGGTTTTTTTTCGCCACCTGTAGCGACTTGTGGAACGTCGAACCTTCCGGGGCCCCGAGATTTCGGTGTCGTCAAATTGACGTCAATTCCCTGTCAATCATTTTCAAACCGAGCGTGTCGTCTGCTACGCGGAGAACGATTCCCGAGGCCGCTCGCTCAGCGAACGATTTACGAACACTTTGAGAACAGCGGCCGCGGCAACGGCTCCGCTTGGATTGAAACGGCGGCTGCGGCTGCGCAATGTTGCGTCACAGAGGGAAATGGCGGTCCACTTGGGCGCTGAGTCCTCGCATTGTCGTCGCTGAAATAGGACGCGGAGCAGCTGGAGGTTCGCAATGTATTTGAGGATTTGACAGGAAGTGAATTCCGGCCTCAATTTCGTCTGTCGAAGCGAACAGTGCATTGGCTATGCGCCGAACTTGATCCCGAGAGAGAGAACAACTTTATTTTAGGAAAAAAAAAAAAAAATCCTCGCCGCCACCTCCTCTGCTCGTCTGATAGCCTGGAGTTGTTTCTCCAGGCTTGAGTCGCGGTGAACGGTGTCCCACGCTCCAGGCGAGGGAATGGTAAAAGAGATCGGAAATCGGGTGCCAAAGAGCCCGTGTAGTTTCGACGGAGAGAAAAGAGCTGCGCATGTTGATGTTCTTTAATTGCTCCTGGAAGTTTCCAGCGCGCTGTCGGTAGTGAAGAGTTTGTCGGGCTTTCACAGTTGGGGTGCACCTCCAAAAATGCGAGAAGGAGCTCCCTCTGCCTCTGAGCACCCGCGGGCCGAGATGCACGTTTTTGTGCGAGGACATGGCAGCAGCAGACGACGACACGAAATTTAGATATGACGCCACTTACGCGCACGCTTCTTGTTTTTCGCGCCCGCGACACCGCTTAGCAAACCTGCAGAGAACGATATTGATGCTTAAGAGCGTGTTTACGTCTGAGAAGAAGAAATCACCGTTTTTAAAAGGAGCAGATTTCTTAATTTCTCAGGAGAAACATTTTGGCTTTCAGAAGCAGACGACAAACGGAGTACGTCATCATCTGAGGAGCGCGCCGCTTCCCCATTGGCCGCGCCGGCCGCGCTCCTCCCATTCTCAAAGCATTGCTCAAAGCTATCGCGGACCACCCACTTTTTGACGTCAGTGTTCGGAAAGCGTTCTCGAGCGAACACCCGATCTCCGATAGCCCCCCAGGTGGTCGAAATTTCCGGAGACCTCCACTACGGCGTCTCATAATCAGAGCAGGTTTTGGGACATTAAACCCCACGAATCATCTAGTTTTTCATACAGCATAGATCACATCATTGACTTAAATTTTCTAATAATGACTGATTCCAGTTGATCTTAGGCATTGGTTATTGTAGAATAAATTAAAGAATAGTCGGCAACAACCTACATTTTTACTGGTTGTTCAACCTACAGTACAGATATCACAGATATATACAAGAAGTAACAATGGGCCCAACAGACCGTTTGCAGAAACCGGTTTGTGCATCTGAAAGGAGGTGGCACCACCAGCATGCCATGCACTTCCAACATGAGTGGTCTCTGGTGCCCTTTGTTGCAAGAATGAAAGTGACTTTGCTCTGTGGCTAAAAATCCATGTTAGGAAATTTGTGTACTGTGCGTTATCACTGCACGTTCACGAACTCCAGCTATTCTAAATTTCTGAAGCCCTCCACTACGACGTTCCTCATAATCATATCATGGCTTTGGTATGTAAAACCCCAAAAGTTACTGACGTCAGTCTGTTGCTTCTCATCTAAGGCTGCACTGAAATCATAAACTACCTCAATTAGTTGTGTAAGGTTGAATAGTTCAACACAGAAACCATGCTGGGATGAGTAACATAAGCTGTTCTGTTCTAGAAACTGTAAAATATGTTTGCTAATGATGTGTTGTAAATTTCACAACTGATAAATGTGAGTGAAATGGGACAGTAATTATCTACAAGTGTGCAATCACTCAAGTAAGGAATGTATATCTAATGATTTTTCAAATCCTGTTACGATTAGATAACAATATCCATTCAGCATGGCACTTTAGGAATTTAGGACTAACCTTGTCAGGCCCACTATGTTCTTTTCCACCTAGATTCAGCAGCAGTTCTCATGCCGCCTGTCGTTTGATTACTAGTTCTTCCATCAGGTAACATACAATATACCCGAAAGGCTTGTCTACATTCATGTTTGTATTGTTGGCTTAAACATAGACTGGAAAAAGTAATGAAAATTGTTTGGTGATGTCAGCTTTTTTTATTAACATTGCAGTGCCTTTTACAATGTCAGTTTTGTATTTTCTGCTGCTAAAATATGTCCAGAATTTTTGTGGGAAATTTTTTAAAAACTTGGTCAGTGTTTGGACAACGAACTGCTTTTTGTATAAGTATGCCTCGATTTCCTCTCAAGTCGCAATATTTGATCAGAGGCCTTTTTCTTTTTCTGTGGCCAATTGAGCTTTCTTTTCAAATGAATAATAAAGTTCGGCATTGTTTTGATTTTCCATACCAGATGGCACAAACTGGGTAATCTGTCTTTCCAAGTACTAGCATGTTTTATTTGATTTTTTCACATTTTTTCCAAGAACTCATGAACGAGGTTCTGCTGTATATGTATGCTTTGATACTCTGGTGGTCCTTGCAAAATAAGATTGCAATTGTTTAGTTTTTCTCGTAGTAAATACTAAAGCTTGCTTGACTGTTCCCACGTTATGCCCTCGTATGCGCGACTTCTTAAGAGTCATGCTGAGTTTGGGACTTCACCCAGCAAAGCAATTATTCATTGGTCGTTATCAACCTGGAAATTGCCACTGTCAAGCTCCAAAGAGCTGGCATAGTTCAGCATATAGGTAGTCATATGATGCCATCTGTTGCACTGTTCTATCACAACCACCACATGTACTATATTTACATTACTATTGAGCAAGTTGTGATGTCACCATAGAGATTACATGAAAAAGTAACTCATGCCGGTTTTAATTTCAACGCACCATTTCTTGTTTAAAGTGACTGATGAGTTTCTAAGCAAATTCAACCACCCTTTCAGTTATAGGGCTTTCACTACCATTTGAGAACATTGATATTCTAATACATTGTTTAAAGGAAATGCAGGGGCAGCCTTTTAACATAAACTCTGATAACATATATTCATTGAAAGTATAACCCCTTCAGCGGCCGTGTGTACAGTTGTACACATCAACTTTAAAGTTGTGCCATGCATTACATGTTAGTTCTACTGGCTTGAGATGTGCGTTTGCACATTTATACATGTTTCCTGAGTGGACAAGTAGCTTTCATTTGACTCATTTCCCCGCATAGTGCTACAGCAGATTATTTTGTTGAAGACACTACCATGTTTGATGAGTTGTGTGATGTGCTACATACCTGGGGCCATATAAGAACCATAAACTTTGTGTGCTTTGAATGAATACAACCAACAAAAACTTGCCCATGTATTTCTAGAAGATGTTTGATTACATCTGTACAGAAATAGAACATTACTGGCTCCATAATAAGGGGATACTTAATCACAGTCTTAATCATAAATAATTACAAATAACTCTTGCTATAGGATATTGAGTACTCTGGCATAAATTTGTATAAGTTTGACAGTTGTAAAAAGGTGTAAGGCAGGGCATGGCAGAGTTTTATTCTGTCTCCATCATCATCAGCCTATTTTAAGTGCACTGCAGGATGATGGCCTTTCCCAGTGATTTCCACTTTGCCCTGTCCTGAGCGAGATTATTCCGCTTCCGACATGCGTGGCCTCACAATCTGAACCCACAGTCTGAAGGTAATACAAGAAAAAGAAAGTCAGAATGCTCATTTTTTCTTAAGCGTAAAGAAACTACTAAAGTTTTGACAACAGATGGACAGAGCATTCAAACAAACAGCTATGCAATAGATATGCTACAATTTTTCTTAAATCTAGAATACAGGGTCTGTTATGAATGTAGTGCGCATCTTCAGGGAAAAAGTCTTCAAAATACTATCCCCTTACATCGTTACACCTGCGGAGACATGTCTGCCATGCCTGTAAGGCACCCTTAAAAGTCCTTTACAGGAACGTCTCTCAGGAACATTGTCAAGTGCTTTTGGATGCCTTCCACGGTCTCCCAATGCTTTCCTCTCAGCTTTCTCTTCAATCGGGCAGACAAAAAAAGTAGCACAGGTCCAAGTCGGGATTGTAAAGGGCATGGGGGACCACCAGGGTGTTGCTCCGGGCCAGGAAATTGGCAACGACGAAGGACTTGTGGCTGGGGGCAATGTTATGGTGGAGCTTACTTAACCATGTCTTTGATGTCAGCCCTCATGCACGTGACCTGGCGTTATAATCTCTCGAGTACCGTGTTTGCTCGAATCTAATGCACACCTTTTTTCCGATAAAACGGGTCTAAAAATCGTATGCGCGGTGGAATTGAGTGCAAATGAACGACACCGTTACAATATTGCCGTTAGCATCAAAATGGCCGCCTCCTACACGCTTCAGGGGTTGTCGAACGGTCACTGCCGAAAAAACGAACTAGCGGCGCGGTGGTCCTTGGCGGGCATAATTTTCCATATCTATGTCGCCGCCGGTCCCCCGCGTAATAACACCACGACGCACATGATACGTAGGCTGATGATACTTGCCGCGCCGGCTTGGCCGTCCTGCGGCCAACTAAAGTCTCTACGTCGCCGATGCTCTCTCCGAGACACCCAGTCGCATGAGCTTCCAATAGCATTCGCGAGTGGCCGTTACAGGAGAACAGATGCTTCCCACACTGCATGCAAAACGGCTCATTATCGCATTTCTCCCTCATATCTGTGCGGAGCCCGCGTCCCTCAGTCGTGCATGACGTCCGAGATTGCTTCGCGGCAAACTCTGGGACCGCGCCACGACCATGCTTAGGCTTATATGCGCCAGGCTGCGCAGCACGCAGGCCAGCCTGGCGCGCTGTGAGTAAATGATGGTACCGCCGCTTGCATGGGGCTACGCCCGGCAACATGCGGCGGTTTTATCGGGGCGCAGGAGTTACGAATCGGCACACCGAACGTCTTCGAGACGCTGCGGATCAAGTCAGTCAGGAAAGCCACAGCGCGGCCGTTCGCGGGACTGCAGGGGTTCAAAGTTAGCGGTGCGTTTATTATGCGAGTGCATTCATTACACGAGTACAGTATTTGGTTTCATGAATGTGAGAAGGTTGATTACTAAGGACTTGCTTCTTTTTTTTTTCCATGTCGCGAAAAATGGGTGCGCGTTACGATCGGGGCCGCGGTAGAATCAAGTGAATACGGTCCCTCCTGGTAAAAGGCTGAGTTGACAGTTTCGCCCTGCGGTACAAACTTAAAATGGACAATTCCTTGTGTGTCAGAGAAGACAACGAGCATTGTCTTGACGTGAGACTTGCTCATTTGCGCTTTCTTGGGGGGGTGGTATGATTTTGTGTGCTACTCGCTGCTCTGCCTTTTCGATTCTGGGTCATACTCAAACATCCAGGATTCGTCTCCGGTTACAACAGAGTTAAGGAGGTTCAGCTCACTTTCAATCAAATTCAGCAATTCTTGACAGCGCAAGACTCGAAGTGCTTTCTGATCTTCCTTCAACACTTTTGCCACAAGCTTCGCTTAGACCTTACACATTTGCAGCTCCTTGGTCACTATACCATGCAACATAAATGAGGACATATTTAGGGTGTAAGCAATTTGCCGGATGCTCAATCTACAGTTGGAGCATAAAACTTTGTGCACGCAGTCCACGTTTTTGTCAGTTCTGGTCACCGCTGGGCGTCCAAAACGAGGTTTGTCAGGGACCTCCTCCCAGCCCTCCTTGAATGCCTTGTGTCACCTCCTGCACTGTGATCTTGAAATGCAGTCGTCCTTGAAGGCCTCTTTAAGCATTTGGAATCTTTCAGTTGCATTCTTTCTAAGCTTCATGCAGAACTAGATAGTGTATCGCTGTTCAAGCGAACGCTCCATCGCACCGTGTTACAAAATAAAAAAAAAAGTTTCACGCAGAGGCACGTCTTTTCGCTCACACTGTGGGGAGTAAACTGGCGACTGGCTGCGTGGAAAGGGCAGACCCCTCACAACATTGCCCGACCAATTTTACCGCGCTGCCACGGATAGTTGCATCAGA
Source organism: Hyalomma asiaticum (assembly GCA_013339685.2). Lineage (NCBI taxonomy): Eukaryota > Metazoa > Arthropoda > Arachnida > Ixodida > Ixodidae > Hyalomma > Hyalomma asiaticum. Next base: position 195,847,619 of record CM023481.1, read on the forward strand.
ACAAAATCACGCATACTACTTTTATAACAGACCCTGTTAATGGGAGTGGTAGCTGCACAAAAGAAATGCAGTGAAGAGACCAGTGGCAAAGATTATGAAAGGCGAAGGTGACAGCCTCAAAGCTAAAATTTGTTGCCTTAGTGTGGTGGCTTTTTCCATGGTGTTTTTTAAGGGGAAATCATGGATATTTTACTTATTTATTTATTTATTTAGTACATACAGCAGACCGCATTGTGGTCCTTGCAGGACGGGCATACATAAATGTACACAAAACTAAACATATATAAGAAATGTTTATACATACATTCACATACATACAATTCAAAAGAACATAACAAAATACAATAGAATACATATTAAAAAAAGACACAGAAAAACACATGTTAATCAGATTATCGCAAGTTCTACAGTGCAGGCAAAGAATTCCATCCAGGAATGGTCCGTGGAAAAAAGGAAAACTTATAAACTTGTACGCATCTGGTCCTAGCGTAGATGGGTGTTAGTGCATCAGTGCGATGGTGCCGTGTTTGCGTTCTGGAGAGACGACTTCCATAAAGTGAAAGGTCGAGGGTGAATTTGTGATTTATTAGATTAAGTAAGAAATTCAATTGGTACTTCTGTCTTCTTAAGAGAAGGAATGTCATTAGACAACATAAGTTGTGACCGGGAGTCTGAATGTTTGTATTTGGAATAAATAAAACAAACCAATTTTCTGTGTATTCTCTCAAGTTTGTTGGTATTGAGTATAGTATATGGATCCCAGGCAACGCAGGCATATTCTAGTTAAGGGCGGATGTAGGTCAGGTAGGCGAGTAAGTTGACGTTTGGAGGAGAATTTCTAAGTTTGTCTCGTAAATAAGTTGGCTTATGGAATGCAGCAGAGCATGTGTTCTCTATGTGAAGGTTCCAAGAAAAACTGTTTGTGAAGGTTATGCCAAGGTATTTGTAATTCTCAACTTGTTTTAATGGAACAGCCCCCATTGTGTACACGTAATTGAGCGGACCGTAAGACAGGGTTCCATCTAGTCAATGACGCTGGCGTCATCAGCTCTCAAATAATCTTTAATAGATATGGTTTTGGTAATTTTGCAAACAGCAGTCTTGACAATGGGTACAGAAACAGCAGCAAGGAAATGATCTGATAAACCATCTTCAATTGACACAATATACTCAGAAAAGGCACGGTTTAAAAATACAACCTCTATTGCCGAACTGGACGAACCACTTAGATTAGATAATGTGTTAGCATAATGTCGAAAGTAATGTTAGCATTTTCATCACTCTTATTGTTTGCTTGGAGGAGCTCCCAATTCACACCAGGCAAGTTCAGGTCGCCAATCAATAAAATTTTCTTATTTTGGTAAGAATACATGTGCTCTTGAAGTTTAATCAAGCAGTCTGGAGCAGCATCAGGTGGCCTGTAACATGCGTACAGCACAAAGAAATGGCCCCAACACGATAACTTGACACATAAACACTCCAAATCAGGAGTATCACCTATAAGCGTTGCTACTATCTTATCTTTAACTAGAATGGCTATGCCCCTGCTTCTGTGCATTCTATCTTTACGATAAACTTTGTGATGAAGCAGAAAGACTAGTTAATTTGTTATGTCACTATGCAGCCAAGTTTCTGTTATGATTGCAATGTGTAGATCATGCTGTAGCAATTGAATTTCCAGTATATCTGTCTTGTTTACTACGCTACGAGCATTGAAATTGATGATGCACAGGTGTTTTCCTTTGCCTGAAAGTTAATTTCCATAGGATGGGTGGTTGATTTCTAGACACGAAAGCTTTGAAACATGGCTTTGGCAATCGGTGAAACCAGTGTCTACTTTACCGTTAGCACATGCGGATGGTTGGTCGGGCGGCGTGGTTTTTCTTCGTCGTTTTTTTTTAACGTGAACTCTATCATTTATTTCCATGTTCTAAATATATGCCACTTAATTGATGTATCATTCGTCAAAAGCTAAGGAAACTTTTTTCCCTCTCTCACGGTTTCCTTTCGCGCTTGCCCTCGGCTTTCGCCTAATTTCACGAACCCTCTGTGAATTCTCCTCACTTATCGATATAGCAGTGTTACTTAAATTAGGTCTTCTGCTGTGGTTCTCTAGTCCTTTCAAGCACCTGAACAACTTGGTTCATATGCGAAAGCCGGTACTGACATGAATTGACCTTTTCGTCAAGCATTTTTTTTTTTTTCAATTTCTGCCAGGTGATTTTCTTTTATATCTTCAATGTGAGCTGCGATTTCCTTAAGCTGCTTTAATATTTGTGAAGTCTTGGGACTGGGGTCAGTTTCAATGTCCCCACGTAAAAGCAGTAGTTTCCTTAGCCGGATAACAGCAACATCAAGCATGCAACGCAGCTATGGGCACGGCAGCACTAGCAGAAAAGGATCACTTGAACGGCAGCACTTGCCGTACTTTTTCCTCACCTGTACAGCAAGAAGCAGAGGATTGTTAGCGAACCGCATCCTTTTGGTGCCGCCGTGCCCAGTGGTCACACATTCCAATGGATGGCCCTTTATATTGGTTCCGCACGTGTCGCTCCATGCGAAGGCTGCATGCCGACTTCTGCATCGAAAATATGAAAGAAAAGGCTTGATTATTTTGAGCTGTGATGCTAGTAAAGAATTCCAGATATTCCGTAGACTGCCAAACGGAGGAATATCTCAATCATAAAGTCAGTCCTTGTTTTCCTTTTTGAGCAAAACTTTACTTTGGCCATGTCATGTAAGCTACCGGTTCAGTGGAACAAAAATTGATTCGAAGGAAAGTGGAAGGCACGATAAAATGAGGCCAACCATACATACACATGTTTATGTAGTATTCTGGAGGCCACAAGGAAAAGTCTAGGTGAGCTTAAAGAACTTGTATTAATTAGGTCTCACTGGCGTTTGTGTACACAATGTCACCAGGAATTGTCATTGACACATTGGTATTTAACAGCAACAAAGTGATTTACCATTCCGCTTTAGTGTCCATTTAGTAATAATACAATATTTGGTTATGGAAAAATCAAAATAGTACGAGTCGCCAAAAGTAATTTTCATATCATACAATTTTAGTGAAAACTTTCATAAATCTAGGCATTGATGCCGGAAAGCGATTCCACTCCAGTCATGACATGTAGTTCACATCCGAACATAAATATAGTCATCCTGCAATGTGGAATACAAATTTTGTTAATGTGACACTTCACAAAAAAAAGAAAAAAATGAGTAATGTTAGGATTTCAGCTCCCTGTCGGGAGCCTTGTCAAGAAGTTAAAAAAAAAATAACCAACCAATCTCTTAATGCAAATGTGTCATATAATGCAGTTCAGAGGCCTTCTGGTGTGTGGCTATCATAAATGCAATGTTGCTTCGGGGCAGTAAGCCTAAAGCTCCTAGATTTTTTTTTCCGTTTTAAGTAGCAAAAAGCTTTGATGTGCCACCGACTCAAAGATTGGTTGGCACTGCTTTTGGCAGCCATGTTCTTCCTAAAGCTGCTACTTAAATGCCGCAGCAAGGTCATGTCGGAGAAAGTTGTGCGTTGCAGTGTGCATTTCCTTATATTTGGCTCTTCACTATAATATTTGATAGGAACACAAACGTTGCTGCCTGGATGCTTTCTGCATGCACAAACTCCACTTCAAGTGTTTAGGAAGAACATGGCTGCTGATGTGGGCTGCGTGCAAGAGGATGTCGGGAGGGAAGGTAGTGGTTGCTACTTATAAAGAAGCAGAAAATCTAGGGATATCAAGTAAACCTAATAAATCAATCTCTTCCTTTTTATACCTAGTGCAAAGTGAATTCAAATAGTAATGTTTGAGTGTGAATTGATATGAATATTTTTTAATAATGATTGAATAATTTTTAATACCATATTATATTAGAGAGAAATGTACTGCTAAACACGGGCAAAAAAAAAATTATTGCACAGCTAGTGTACTTCCACAATGTTGTCCCTAGAAAAAGAGCAGTCATGTCCTAAAGAAAGAGAAATGTGCTTAACTGTATAATGTGCCACAATGATAAAACAGAAGGCAGCAGACAAGTAGCAAACAGAGTGCCAGCTCTCAGCTAATTATATGTACTACACAGCTGTTAGCTTCGCTGCAATATGCGAGTGTTAGCTTTGCTGCTATTATGCATGTTAGCTTCGCCACTGTATGCGGTTGTTATGCGGCGAAGCATACTACATGCGTGAATGGCAGGCAGGGTTATACTTGTCACAAAGCATGCTTTGCCGAATAGTATGAATAGTAAAATTACAGTGCGAATCAAATTGAAAAATATGTGAAAATTTGAATGTTTGTACACCCCTAGTATTAACAGCAAAACAGATGTGTGAAGTGTCTTTTCAACACCTCTTTCTTCATCTCCTGCTCCTGTTATTTTCATGTACAGGAAGTCCTCGGAGGAGATGCTAAATCGGCGGACTCGAACATATGAACTCATGGAACGCAGCCGTAATGAAGTAAGTAGTAATCATTTCTACTGCTGTTATTTCCTTTTGTGCTTAGAGCACATTGAAGCCTGTCAACGTGGCCTTAGTTAGCCATCTTATGTACCTGTGTAGTTGCTATGGGTTTACATTAGCACTTGATTTGTTTCTATGTTTAGTTCTTAACTGGAAAACTGTTCACCAGCTTTCATTGTATAGCTTACTTTATGTGTAATATTGCACTTCCTGCTCTGTCTAATACTGTAAGTCTCTATTTCATTGAAGCTGTAAAACTTGGGAACTAATTGTCGATAGCAGGAATTTCAAGATAGCCCACTGGCCATGGATAAGCCTGAAGAATGCACCTGCCATGGCATTAGCAAACACCTACAACTAGTGTGCTGTTTACACCTCAAGTAGTGCAAGTATGAAGCGAGAGTCCTCATCAAGTCATTATCTCACTTAGAGGGACTGTCTACCGCTCGGAAAATTTTTTAAGATTGTGGTAAAATTGGGCAGATCATGCATCACATTTACGGGAATGAGCACGCTTTCACCCCACAAAAAGGAATTAAGTTTTTAATTTTGCTCTGAAAGTGGTGCAAAAAACACCGCTAGCGACACCCAACAGCATGTTCGTCATTTTCTAAGTGTACGAGAACCAGCCCACGCAGGCATACATATTCTGCTGAAAAACTATTATGTATGTCTTACAAGCGTACTTCACCCTATGAGACACCTTGTTATAGCGTAAGAGCAATTTGTTCTTTTTTTCGATGCTTTCGGGATGGCGCAGGTGGTGCACGCTGCCTTCGAATTTGTCTGCCTGCACAGGCGTGTAGTACTGCGCTTTTCATGCATGCGGCGCTGTATGTCCAAGGCGCACCCCCGCGTGCTGACTTTCCCTTGCCTTTCCTCCTCCTCGTCACCTCTGGAATGTTGACCTTGAAACCAGTTCTTGTTGAGAAGCCTCCCACGCCCGAAAGGGTTTCCGCGGAGACAACGACACATCATGCGCGGTGACCATTGTTGCTGACATGCCTACACTAAGAAAGGAGCGACTTCATAGATAAAAAATTGTGTTTTAATAATTTTTATTCAGTTTCTGGAGAAACCACTGCATGCTGGGACACTTTGAAAGGTACGTTTTCTATTGAGCCAAAAAAACGGGAGAGCGATGAAGGACAGTAGACGGTCCCTTTAAACACTGAGCTTGCATGAAGCACAGCTAGCAAGATCACTGGAGTTCAACAATATTTGATGCCGCTATACCGGCATCTCCTCCTACATGGCATGGCAGCTTGGCTGTCTGAGGAAATCATGGCCTGCTATTGGGGAGCAATGGCACAGCTGCTACTTAGAACACACACGGTGCGGCCCGCCATACCGCACTGCCGTCAACGGGAGAGCATGTCTCGACCAAGTTTGTATTTGCGACCACTAGGGCACCACTGTTCAGGGACACATTGCACCATGTCTTCCATAGTGATAAGAGGTGGGCATAGGCTCCAGATTACTGTATTTTGTCATATTGGGCTACTTTATTTTTCAGTTCTTGGTTCTTTTTTTATTGTATATTCATGCAATCTTTAGATATGTGTTGCCTTTGCTCCAAGCACTTGTCTTCTGGTGCCTCAGGATCATTGTGAATCAAACATATACGTGTGAACAGCTTTCTTTTCTTTATTTCCTGTGCTGTCCTCTCCCTGTAAACTTGCATGCTTTTACTTGTTGATGATGCAGCACTGACCATGGTTCAGGTTTCAACAGACAATTACGGCAGTCTGTCATAAAGAATTGACTAACGAATGCTTTCCCTTCATTACAAAACACTTTGCCGGGTATCGCATGGACGCTGAGGTGTACCCTCTCTCGGCGGGCAATCTTCTGGATGTAAATACAAATGGTAAATGAACAGCTGCAGTCGCAGACCACACATACCAATGCAAAACAAGCGTCTCACTCACCACAAGGCATGCAGAAACAGCAGAGGAAGTGGCTATTGCGCTGGCAATAGCCCATACCAACGCCTGCTACATTATAAGCGACTCGCAAATATGGCCATGCGAAACTATGCAAACGGCAGAATCTCCCCAGAGGCATTGCGGATCTTAAATAAAGGCAAAATTCGCGAGACACACAAATGTGTACAGATCCTCTGGTTCCCAGCCCACACCCCCCCAGGTAAGCCAGAGCTCTATCCGAACAAGGTGGTGCACAATGTTGCTCGAGGTCTCACGTTCCGAGCCGCGTTCGAAGGAGCAGCCACCCGAATGGACACCTCTACGGTGGTGTGGGAATGGGACGGTTGGCTCACTAAATTCTGCGAGATTGCTGAACATTACCGAATGCAAAGGCGGGAGTACCCACCACCTCACCCCAAGCTTACTCGGGCCCAGTCCGTTCAATGGCGGCAGCTCCAAACACGAACTTACACGAACCCCACCATGATGAATCACATACATCCTGAATTATAGACCACTAATCTCTGCCAGTATTGTAACACCAGAGCTACACTAGATCATATACTATGGGCATGTCCATCAGTAATCAGCAACACTGGGGTCGCGGCCTCCAGTGAAGACATTCGTGCGCGTTGGCGTGCTGCACTGCTCAGTTCAGGCCTGGACCAACAACTCTGGGCAATCCAGCAGGCCGAGGAAGCTACTGGGAGACACGGTCTCTCCGCTTGCTCCTAGGTGGGAGCCCAGGCCAGCAATCTGCAGGATCTGAATAAAGTTCCACACACACACACACACACACACACACACACACACACACACACACACACACACACACACACACACACACACACACACACGTACGTACGCACGTACACGCACACACATACACACACACACACACACATGAACGTTCCCTGTATGCTGCCGAAGCATATGCAGATAACGTCGGCTTACACGTGCATATGTCCAAAGAACACCAATGCCGTAATGAAGATGTTAATTATGTTTCAGATTCTTTTTCTTTACTGTCCTTGTTTCAGAAATTCTTTATATGGTATTGCAGCTGAGGCCGTTGCTGGTCACTTTTCAGCAGTCATGGGCACGTTACTAGTAAAAAGTAACAGTGTTACAGTTACAGTTACCTAAACCAGAAAAGTAACAGTGTTACAGTTACAGTTACTCAGCTTCCAAAAGTAACTTGTTACAGTTACAGTTACTGTTAAAAAATAACGGCGTTACTTTTCCGTTAATGTACAAAATACACCGCAAACAAAATTATGTAGTTCTTTCAATGGAAACGCATGGCGGTGTGCGGTTAGTTGAAGTTGCTCGTAGCAAAGCTCCAGATAAAAGGAATGGAGTGGGGCTCAGTCAATAGCCCAACACCAGCAATCGTTGCATACGCCTTATTTTTTAACTTTTTTTATTGATTGTCGGGAATTTACAAAATACGTTGGGACAGCCTGGTGCCACGAAGGATTGCTGCACTCTCGTAATTGAAATGGGAGCTCAACCTGAGAAGCGACAAAGAGGATAGGCTCCTTCCAGCCATTGCTGCTGACACTTTGCGTAGTGCTTTTTGGAAGTACCACCGCTTTGAGAACTGAACGTGTGCGAGGCATTGCGAAGCGCCTGTTTCTACGTGGTTTCCACGCGGGGGTGGTCATGAAGAAATGGCTGGCCACGCGAAAAAAATTAAGGATGCTGCACCGGCCTCTGAACGACAGTGAAGTGTCGCGTGCCTTTCCCTGCATGGGGGCCCGGAGAAGAACCCTTCGCCGCCCTTTTTTTGTCACCGACCGGCGGTGCTTTGCTCGCCTTCGTAGAAAAAGTCACGTCAGCCCATTTACAAAAAAAGGAGAGCCATGAGATGTCCGTGTCATGTGCAGCATTTCAATACAAGCGATACATCTTAAAAGTATTCCACTAGTGAGATAAAAATACATTTTGCAAATTTATCCAGATACAGAGTTACAGATAGTCATAAATATTTAAGAGAAACATCGCGATAGTCTTGTATCGGGATGCTGCCGAGTCTGCTTTTAAGAAGTGCTGCTTCTGGATATATTTTTTAAAAGGAAGTAACTGTAACGGTATTTACAGTTACAGTTACTCTGTAAAAGGTAACGGTGTTACAGTTACAAGTTTCTCTAAATTAAAAGTAACTAGTTACAGTTATACGTTACTGAAAAAAGTAACTAGTTACCAGGGTAACGCGTTACTAGTAACTAGTTACTGCCCAAGACTGCTTTTCAGTGCAGGTATTTGTCATTAGTGTCACGTGCAACATGTGTGGTACTTATTTTTCTGTGCATACGCCTGCCATCATCAACCGTACTAACAGTGGTTAGTTGCAGGGTATTTAGTTTACCGCTTTACGTAAGCTTGGACTGAGAGATTCCAAGATATACATTGGATGTGATCCGCAGAGCCTTCCTTTAGTTATTCGCTCTGAATCGTAAAGAAACACTTGCAACTACTACATCATATTTGTCTTCGTGGGGTTTTTCTTTCTTTTTGCTTCGGTCCTTACATTGCAGTCTACCTTGAAAAGGGGATGTAAACCAACACAGCATATGAATACCAGCAAGTAAAGAGGTATTTCCTTTCCATTTCTGCTGTACGCACCTTCGCTCATGCACTCTGAATCTAATTGTACACTTAAAACATGTTACATAATTGATGGCATATGGGCGGCTTCCTACAAGACAGCTTTCGCGAAAGCAACACAAATTCCAATCTCTGAGCATGTCTTTCATGTTCTTTATGGAGCTTCCGCTAATGTGAGGGAGGATAATAGGTAAGATTGGTGCAATCTGTGAGATGCCTTTCGGAGGAGCGGTGGGTGGCGGAGGGTTAACTGATAGATTTTATGCATATACTTCGAGTAAACAAAAGCACCTCCATACAGGGCGGCCTACGCTTGTTACTAGTATACCATGTGGCACTTTTGCTGCTGTAGTAGGTATAAAAATTTCATTACTTCACGTGTATTCATTTTTGGTGTCCAGTTAATGACTAAAATATTTTTATTCACTCTGTGTGTGTGTGTGTGTGTGTGTGTGTGTGTGTGTGTGTGTGTGTGTGTGTGTGTGTGTGTGTGTGTGAGAGAGAGAGAGAGAGAGGGGGGGGGTGGTGGTGAATGAAGGCCAAGCTGTTGACGGAGGGAAGCTGTTGGGAGGGAAATGCCCATCAGGAACACTGCCAAGATAAGGGGTAATGGGAAATGTTGGATGTCAGGTAAAACAGGGCCATCACTTAGTGATTTGTCTTTACAAGAAATGTAAATCTGCTGATAATTATTCATGATAAGCAATTTGATATCAAGTGAGTTTCATTAATTTGTAAAAAATAAGTTTGTCCTTAAGAACTTTATTTAGAGTACGCACGTACGAAAGTGTTCACGAGAGGTAAATTTAAGTACTGATAAAATATTTTAGTCAGAACGTCTGTTTATTCCCTTCCCCTGACAGTGTAGGCAGGCCAATATTACGCCCCTCCATGTTGTCTTTGTGCCCTTGTGTATATGTGTATGCACACCATATAATAACCCTTCAGTGGAAGTGGCCACCCAGTCATGCATCACACATGCAGCCGTCTAGAATTGTGCTGAGGCGCAGTCTGAAAAATACTTCTACACTTGTGACAATACGTTGACATACCTGGCGCTGTGGGCACTTCAAGGCAGAAAGTCAAAATTCTGCAAGTAATGTGCAATGATAAAGCAAGTTTTTTCTGCCTGGCAGGAGTCACTGCCACACATACCACCGCAGCGGTGCTTCTCCGTGAGCAGCTGTCCCTGTCGTCCCTTGGTGCTGCAGTGGGCGCATGGAAAACTAGGCCCAAGATGCAGTTTCGGGGCCATGTAGTGGGCCACACTGTGCATGTTCTATGTAGCGGCCATGGCACTGGAGAGGATCTATCAAGTCTATGCCTCCGTGAAATAGAAAATTGCTTGCTCACGACCCACTTGCACAAATTCTAGCAGCTGCTAATCAGCATGCTCCTTCAAGTTGGACCAACCCCAGCAGTTGGTAACGATGATAGACTCAAGAGTTTAAGAACAAAGGCAAACACTACAACATACCTACCTAAACTAGCAAGCTCAGCACCTGATTATTACTCTCTGCCATTAGGTGAAAAGCAAGGGCTAGCATTCTTCCTCATTTGCCTAGGCAACACATGCATAACTGCACAGACAGTACACATAAGAGACCCCTACAATTCAAGATACACTACGAAGTTTATCAAAAGTAGAGTTTCATTTCCTGTCCCTGTCCATGGGGCAATATATCAACTGTTCGGGCACCATTTATTAATGAAAATTACCTTGGTCAGCACAGCTTTGTGCAGCGGTTCTCTTCACTGGGAGTAATGTTAGCAAAAGGTTCCTCAACCCAGCGCAATGAGAAGGCACAGGCCCAGCTTCATTGACACCATAAAAATGACTGTTTTGTCAGAATTGTTTTCATTTTTCTGTGTTATAGTTACTGCACACCAAGTATGGAAATCTTTGAGTAGTGACTTATCCCTGGTGTCTTCACATTAAAAATTTTGAGATATCTGGTGTCCAAGCGAATTTTTAAATTCCACCCATATTTTAAGATATTAGATTTAAAGTTAATAACGATTTAGTGTACTCTTACACACTTCTATTTGCTATTCGTTATGCAGCACACCTTTAGTAGGTAGGACATACTTCTGAAACTGCCTGTAGGTGTATCAGAAAAGGGTGCTGTTCTTTGCATTTGCTTGCAATTTACATTTGAAGACTTCTCTCAGAATTTTTCTTGGAGCTGTAACACTGCTTTAGCAAACTTGATCAAAGGTTGTTCAACACCTTTAGCTATTTTTTTATTCATTCTTTACCAATCGACCATGTTCGCTTATTGCCATTAAGCAGTATTTTTTCAATTTGAGTATAAAGTACCCTTGTGATGCATGGGGCATCAAAATGCAAGAAATTGATCTGTGAGCCACTTGCCATATGTCACAACCTCATGCTAATGAAAAAAATAGTTGGAAACTATGAAAAATAGGGCATGTCATTAGAAGCTGTAGCTATGTTCCCTGTTTTTCATAGTTTTTCATTATCTTGTTATTACTCCAAGCCTCCACCTTCCTCTGAACTTCTTTTCTTGTTTGAATTTCATGCTAATTCACTTAGTAGGCTCACAAACTGCATCTGTCATCTTGTTTATGTCTTTCAGCCTGGTCTTCTGAGCTTCTACGTATCTAAGCAGTGGGTGAACCGGTTCAACACATTTGCGGAGCCTGGCCCCATTGACAATGGTGATTTCCTGTGTATGCATGGAGGTGAGCTACCTGTCCAACCTCCCCATATGAAATGGAATCCTTGACCTTGTTTTCTCTCTTTTTTTTGCTTTGCAGCAGCCATCAGTTCTTACCTTAAGCTCAGTCTGTATACAGATGTTTATTGCTCTATGGTTTTTGTTCATTACTGTAACTAAGTTTCTCTGAAGAGTAGTTTGGATCATGTAGCAGTTGTCCTCAGATATTTTTCTAAACTTGCAAAATACTACTTTATCCCACTATAGCATGATCAGAATTCTTTTTCAAGGAAAGATCACAATGACATTTTCTTTATTAGACATTTTTTTCAGACTTATAGAAACATTATAAAGCTGAAGTAACCAATTTGAATATTGTTAGACCGCCAAATTGAGGCATCCCCTATGTTATTTGCTGGCTTCTCACACTTCAGTATAAAATTCCATACCTTATCAATGTGCTTTTATGCTGTCAATGGAGGCGAAATGTTGAGGCCTGTGTGCTGTGCGATGTCAGTACACGTTAAAGAACCCCAGGTGGTCTAAATTTCCGGAGACTTCCACTACAGCGTGTCTCATAATCAGAGCTGGTTTTGGGACGTTAAAACCCACAAATCAATAAGTGCTTTTATCCTGTAACTAAACTTCAATCCTATCTTCACTTGAGTACCTTTGCATGTTTCACATATCATCATTGCCTGATTCCTTTATCATTTTTCTGCTGTACTTCAGGGACATGGATAGGCTTCTTTTGTTCCTTTTGCTTCTTACCCTCTCTACCTTGCTACCTGAGGTCTCTTGCTATCCTTTCCCTTTTGCCCTCATGATTTCATTCAAGGGGTGATCATATATATCCTTTTTGGTATGCCCATCTTATTATCATTCTAAGGCATCTTCTTTAATTGCAATGCTTTCGTGTATGGGCTTTCCTGAGCTGCTTATATTCATATTGAGCTGTGCATGATTCATCGGAAGTGAATTTTATGCAAATACAATCATTTACAGTAAAACCTTGTTAATATAAACATTGATCATTTAAAAAAAAAAAAACCAGTTCATTTTGGATACAAGTTTCTGGTCCTGGTAAGCTTATTCATTATTTAATCTAACATTCATTAATGCAGGTATATTTTCCTGCACCCCAGTTACTTCAGGCAATTTTGGAGCACCCTTAGCACAAAGCTCCACAGCAAATGTACACCACAAAAGAGCAAAAATGGTATTGGCATTCAACCCAAACACAGACGGTGCAGTTCGCATGGCCATAGTCATCAGCAAGACGCATAAAGAAAGTGCAAGAGCTGACCTCCAGTTAACCCGGACAGTCCTTGGAGCACCCCAAGCGCAAAGCTCTAAAACAAAAAAGTGAAAATGGTATAGGAGTCCAACTAAACAAAGCGGTGCAGTTTGCACCACCATAGCCATCATCAGCAAGATGCATACAGGAAGGGCAGAAGAGTCAAAACACCCTTGCTTATTTGCGTTTGTGAAGCCATGTTGCTGGAATGCTTTCAGAATGGTCGTGGTTGCCATCCATAATTGGGTTATTAGTGACATAGGTTTAATGCACAGTGGTTCCGGAAAACTAGCTTTATTTTGATTCTGTGTGCATACAGACCGCACATATGCTTTCAAAAGTGTATGAATGGTAAGGTGAATAAACATTCGAATGTTTTGAATATTGAATCTAATACGGCAGTATTCAGTACTACCTTCAAATGAAACAAGCATTACTATTAGACCTGCACAGCTTTCTGATAGTTTATGAATATTTCAAGCTATCAACTGCACCACAATAAATGCACAAATGTTGCTAAAGTATAATGAATTTCAAACACATTGGTATACTGTAGTCATAGTACATAAGAGCTTATGCAGTGCAGCAGGCTACTTCACTTGAACAGAATGCTTTTACCAATCACATGATGATCATTCACACTTCCCTGGGCATTTCTGTCCATAATAAGGGCCTGCAAATTTTGTCCAGATGAATCATTTGTGCTTTTAATGCTAAAGTTATGAAAATGAGGGCATGAACATTAATTTGCACTAGTTCTGATAAAGGCTCTTCATTATTTTGAGAATTACTCAAAGTATTTTATATTCAATTTGGCTTCTGCCACTGTTTTACTCACATTCTATTTGGTCTCAAAAATCATTGTTCGCCTACCTTTTTTATTTTCAACTGCTCTGATAGCAACTGGCATTCATTTTCAGCAGCTGTGGTGAACACTGGTTTAATTTTTGCTCCTAGCACTCTGGTCACTGGGATTACTGAATCTGTGATCTCATAGCTAGCAACCTAGGTTTCATGCGGAGTAGTTCCGGCAAACAAGCCTTCCTTTAGCATGGTTCATGTAGGCCATGCACGTAGTTCCAGAACTATGTGGACATCGTCTCTGATGACATCTCTGTCCTCAGCGACAACTTTTCTTGGCAGCACTGTGGAAGCTATGGAACCAGAATGCATGCTTCTGCATGCACCGAGAAACAGTACCTACTTTTATAGGTAATTTTCTCACTTACCTTGCTCAGAGAAAAGAACCATAATTTCTTCTGAAACCAGTACATTAATGGGAAGTTGTACATGAAATTAATGTGCACTTTTCAAGGATATATTTTATTTCTAACTGCACCACATTTTCTCTGCACATGTTCTCGATAGTAAACATGGGCCGTGGCACCCCTCATCATGCACGGTCATGAACTTGCCATTTCGTTCTGAGAGAAAAGAATGCATGAGTGTGATCAAAGGTTAAAATGGCTAAACCGGTGGTTAGCAAAGTGTATGCAAACCATACACCATTGAAACAGCCCAGGCAGGTGGTTTGCAATGTGCATGCTTGTAACGAGCCTGGAGAAGAGAGACCAGCAAAGAAAAACTCTGTCTTAAACGTGAGAGACGCTCATGTTTTTATGTACCGGCGATGACCTAACAGTCATCAGGCAATCACAAATCCGTTTATGCATTTAAACAAATGGTGTATTTACGTACAGAATAAAAGGATCCAATAATTAAATGAAGTAGAACAAAACATAGCATACAAAAGGAATACAGAAAACTGTGAATATAATAAAAGACAGGAGGTCAGAACAAAACCAGAAAAAGTTCACCGGTGAGCAATGGCGGCAATCAGTCACTGCAGCAAAGGCAATATAGAGAGGGGACAGTCGAAGTTGAGGCAGCGCTGAGGATGCGATGTCCGACGCCGCGGTCAGGAACGCTGCTCACAGTTGAGGCCATTGACCTGGAGCGCGTTCGGCGTCTGCACTGCTGAACTCGGCGGGTGGCTTGCGCTCGCTGAAGTGGCAGCCGGATTTGCCTGGCGGGAACGTCCTGGCAATGTTTGACCCGCGCCAGGCCCGAAGTGAGAGGTGGTACTGCCCCAGGTGGGAGCCTGCTGAGACCTCGAGTCCACAACCCGACGGGTCTCTACTCCCACACCCTGGTTCCTTGATGACCCAGCCACGTCTGCCTGGCTCTTCTCCTAAACTTTTGGCAGTCTCTGCTTTTCATCGTGCTGCCTCCTCATTCGCCGAATGGCTTCACGCCACCACACGCAATGACGCACTGCTTCATCGTCGTCTTCGTTGATGGGATCAGTGGCGCGCACTTTAAACACATTGTTTTCTGCGGCCACTTCACTTCATCACAATGCTACTGTAAGGCACCGTCGGCCTCAATTGTCAACGTATTCTTCGTGCTCGACAGTGTAGCCAAGCTCGTCGGTATGAGTGAATGAGCTACTACCCTAATCAAAGCTGAAGCTTTGTGAGCTTTAGTAGGCTAAGTGTCTTGGTGCTTCAAACACATGATGCTGCCTGCAGGCAAGTAAAACAAAGCCAAAATTGAAACTGAAAGCTGCCGAAAAACTTGCAGAGCAACATGAATGTGCGGAAGCCTTGCCTACGTAGCCTTTGCTCCACTCCCGAGATAAGTTGTCACCTTGTATAGCAACCATGGTTGTGTCTGTACAGGGTACATTTCTGCATAGTTTAGTTTTCACTTGGTGCAATGCGAGCAAATTTACAAACATGGCAGAGGTTATCAAGGGTGTGTATGCTGGCATCAAACTCGCTGGCCACATTGCAATGTATGTGTGATGTGTTGTGGGCCAGTTCGCTAG
This sequence comes from Hyalomma asiaticum, assembly GCA_013339685.2. Classification (NCBI taxonomy): domain Eukaryota; kingdom Metazoa; phylum Arthropoda; class Arachnida; order Ixodida; family Ixodidae; genus Hyalomma; species Hyalomma asiaticum. Next base: position 195,863,433 of record CM023481.1, read on the forward strand.
TGACAAGGTGATCATGTGCATGTGACAGTGATGATGGTGATTGCAGCTGAAAAGCACTGTTCAGATAAAGACATCAATCTAGCACCACTGCCACATTATGAAGGATGTCTGAATATGATGATGTTTACAAGCGGTGCACTGCTTTTATGAGAAACAACAGGATTTGTGGATTGAAGATTCATTCAGTAAATTTAATTATGTTGATGTAGTAAGCATATGCTTGTTTTCTTCGTGTCCTTGATAACTCGCCGTTCTGCTATTTCGACATTTCTTATGGTCATTTTAAATTCAAATTAACAAGGTTTTACTATATACTTTTCTGAACTCTTGCCTTATTGGCTCAGTGAAACTTAGTTTGTGCTGTACTACAACTTTTGATCTTTTTAAGGAACTTGTTACCATCATTGTTTCTTGATATTTGTATTCTCTCGTAGTGGTATACTATTGAGGCTCAAACTGCCCGCCAGGAATAATGCACAGAGCTCCTTTCACTTTTGTTCTGCAGGTGTGCAGCCTGCCAAGGCACACATTGCAGAAGAACTCTGCGTCCAGCTATCCCAGTCTGTGTGGGAATATCTGCATGACTCGTAAGTGTCAACAGCTCTGCTTCGAAGTTCTTAAATTGCCTGTGGAGGTGGAATAGGGCATTTGAAGGAAGTATTTCATTGATAGGTCAAAAACATGGCAGCACTAATGTGCCGAGGTTTAAAGACCACTTTGTGATTACAATGAATGCACACAGCAGCATTATGCACTGTGCATAGTAGTCACCTCACGAATATCATTTAACTTGTAATATAACCAGGAAGTTAAAGGGACACTAAAGAGAAAATCGGTTTATCTCCTATTAGTAAATTACTTTTTGATAAAACCAACACCAGCTCTAGTGCAGCGAAGAAATGCTTGGCAAGCCATAAAATGCACAATAAAAAATGCAGGTAGTGATGCCACATTCAAGTTCCTACACAAAGTCACCATGATGTCTTAGATTATTGTGGTAGCTGTTATGACCAACGTAATTCTTTATCATAAAAATTATTTCCATTACATTAATAAGGGCGCATAGACCTAACACTCCAAACTCCAGGAAACATGTATTCAATCATTATGGCCAAATTATGAAAAAAATATTTGAAATTCAGTATCCATTTCTAACTTCAGGTGCTGGGGTTTTGGTATAAAATTCCAATATAAATATATTTCATATAAAATCTAAAATATCTTCATATTTTTAATATATAATCACAAAATTAACAGTGATATCGTCAAAGGACAATTTATTAGTTTAAACTGACTCAGTGATTCACCTTAGTGTCCCTTTGATGCCTGTTCTCTTCTGCTTGCAACATGCGCCTGTTACATCTGCATTAACCTGCATTAACCCTTTAGTACTGCATTAACCCTTTGAGGGTTGAATTTTTTTTAAAAGCTTTCCCAGATGGTCAAATTACTTTATTGCAGATCTTGAATGTACAAAATGTATAAAGTCAGGAATAAATAGTAAAAAAAAAAATTAGGTACAGTATTTTGGTGTCAGCATCACTCAGAACTGCAAGATATTCAATAGTATTTCAGTGTGGTAAACCTTGAAACACGGGTTTACGCACAGTGCCTTATCGCACTCTGCACACATAAAACGCTTGTCTGCTCCCCTCTTAGAGCGACCAGTTGTGTTGGCACACGCATGACATCTTCGCTGTGTGCGGCTGCCTTGGGCAGAGGTTGAACTGGCTGAATGCAGTTCGTGGTAGGAAGATCAGCTGTCCTCTACTGAGGAGGAGGAATAAACTTTATTTGTAAGAAAGAGCTGATGGAAGACTCGTCCAAGGTGGGCGGTGTCCCTAGCCCAGGACGCTGTGAGCCTGGGCTGATAGCTTGGCCCTGTTCACCAGACTTCGCTGGTGAACAGGGCCAAGCCTTGTGCTTCTCAGTTGGGCTTCCCACTGCTCGATGTTTGGTGCAGTGACAGGTGGTATCAACAGATTAGCTGCACATTCCCACACCATATGATTTAGGTATTTGCTGCAGAGCAGAAGGTACAGTTACATCAGTAGCTCGAGGGATACATGGAGTGACGGAGTGTTCCGTGAGGGAATGTGCTGGTCTGGAGTGTGCGGAGCAACACCGTCTCCTCTTTTGTGAGTTCGGGGTGCGGGGTTGGGTAAGTCCTCCTGCCCAATTTGTAGTGGCTTAGGATGTTTGTGTATCTTTTGGGGATGCTTGCACCAGGGTCGATAAGGGAGTAAGAATCTGGTGGGATAGCCCGGAGAATGTGAGCTCTGGCAGCGGCATGAGCCGCTAAATTACCCGCTAGAGATTCGTGTCCAGGTGCCCAGACAATGTGCATATCTTGAATTGTTGCATGCTTTTTCAGAATATCCAAGGCTTGTTTTGAAATGTGGCCATTTGGTAGTTTCGGCAGGCTGCTTGCGAGCCCATAATAATGGTGATACAATCATCATTGCCTTTGCCTGTCGTGGTTGCCAGGGAGCTATCGCCGTTTCCTCAACGGAGTCAGTGTCTGTTGTTTTTACCGAAGCTGCCGCTATCTCTTCTCCTTGGCCATTTACCACACTGACAGCGTAGGCCGCTGCATTCTTGTACTTCGCCACGTCAGTGTAGCGAACTTCACCTTTTCCTGGGCCTTCGTAGTCCTTGTGTAGAGCCTTTACCCTCGCTTGCCTTCTTTCTTTGTTGTGCTCGAGGTGCATGTTTCTTGGTATTTTGGCTATCATGATCTCCCTTGAGAACAGAGGGATCAGTTGTTTGCTGCTGCTTTTGTCTTCGACTGAGTATCCTAACTTTCACAGCATGTCTCTGCCCGTACTTGTAAGCTTGAGTCGCTGTATCTGACTTGTTTTGTGGGTCTCGACTAATTCCTCCCATGTATTGTGAACGCCGAGCTGCAGTATAGCTTTTCTGTGGACGTCGTAGGGGGAAGTCCCAGTGCGAGCTTGTAGGTTTTCCTTATGAGCGTGTTGAGTTTGTCCCTTTCGCTGTTCTTGAGACCTAGGGATGGCGTGCCGTAGGTAAGTCTGCTTATTATCAGGGCTTGAATTAGGAAGAGCGTGTCTTGCTCCTTCAGGCAGTGCTTCCTGTTCGCTACCCTCCGCACCAGATGTGCGACTTGAGTCACTGTCTGCTGGAGCTTTTGAACAGTAGCAAGACCGGCAATGTCTCTCTGAAAAAAAAAATGACACCGAGGATACAGAGTACATCCACTTTGGGTATAATAACTCCATTTAAAATTAAAGCCAGATCTGGTGTCTCTTGGGGACGTCGTCCTCTAGTTCTTCTTTTCAGTATTAAAAGTTCGGACTTTCACATGATAGACCACAGCTGTCTAAAAAAAAAAGGAAAGCACTGTCTACCGATTCAGACTCAGTCAATGGAGCAAAATCAGAGTCTGGAATCATCGCTGTCGGTGTTGAGAGAACAGGCAGTGCATTCGGCCATATCGCCACTTTGCCGTGCATCTGAAGAACTAGACGGAAACTCAGTAAACAAGGAAAGCGAGAATACCTCGTGAGCGGTGTTGATAAACAAGCTAACAGTAGTGCCTATAAAGATAGAAATCAACTTCCACCGCCTCTGCAACGAATTGCCGACCAAGATAAAAACCATGTTTCGCGTGCCTCCGTTGCCATTGCATGGCGAAACCGAAACCGCTAAAGCGCTTTACCACAGAGAGTGAGCACAGCTCATGAGCTAAGAGCAGCGCCAATAAAGGTAGAAATCAACTTCCGATGCCTCTGCGAAGGAGTGCTGAGAAAGACCAAAATCAAGTTTCGCGCGCTTCGGTTGCGATCACGCGGCAAAGCCGAAACTGCGAAAGGGCCGTTGCCACAGACTGCTGGGCGCAACACGCTGAACCTAGAAATCAATTCCGTTTACCTCCGCAAGAAGGTAGCAACAAATTTCAAATGCTTCTTGTAAGTCCTAAGAGGTGGCAGCACTCCCAGCGAGCATGTATCGTCATTATGGCATGAAATTTCAAACGGAGGGTCGAAACTGTACCCGTACGGCAAAGGCCTTGCAGGACAGAAAACTGCCGCCTTACATATACGGCAAAAATCTTCAAAGGGTTAAGGACACCAGGCCCTCATAAAATTAAAATGTAGCTGTTACTGAAAAATAGGTTGTTTTTTTTTTTGCATTATATATACAGTCGACTCTCGTTACAATGGACCCTCATAATCCGGAAAAAAATGTCTGTTTTATCCAAAATACGTAATATCCAGACATTGAACGGAAGGGGGCGGGGGGAGGAGGGGTGTAAGACCCGTGTGTTTATCATCGCTGACATCGCTCAGCTGCGTGATTTAGTCCTTTTTAAATACCTGCCACCAAATATAGACTCCGTGGCACGGCTACGACCGGCAGTGGTAATTTATAACTGTAGCACATATTCAACTTTCATCAGCAAGTGCAACAGTACTAAGTGCAGGAAGACCTGGTGTGTGGCTGCCGAACCCGTGTAAACATTAGCGAGGCTCAGTCCAAAAGCTACTAATCTAACAGCTTGCCGTCACAAAACCGCTCATGTTACAAGCTGCCGGTCATGTTACAAAAAGAACTGGTTCCAGCTGGGGCCCGTTCTAAAGATCGACATCACAAATTTTTGCTTGAAACCTAAAGGCACCGGCGCAACCAGACGACACAGAAAGAGAGACAAGGACACGCGAGTGCGGACTAACTGGCTTTATTTGAAAAAACGACGTGGTTTATAAGTGCCTCAAAGAAGCATGGGAAATGGAGGGGGACAAAAAAATAAAAGTGGAGGGGGGGGGGAAGAAGACATGACAACAACGCAAGCGCAAAAAAAACCAGGGAAGCACAAGAAACCAATCCAATGTATTGCTTAGCAATGTGACCCCCTGATAGCCGCATCAAGAAGATTAAATTCCGCATCAAAAAGAGCGAGAGACGGGGTGCGTATGCACTTGCTGCCAAGTTTTCTGATATGGTAGGCTTCCAGACTTAGATGTGCAATTTTGTCACTGCTCTTGCCTAGGATCGTCGTCTCCTTCAACCGCACCACACAACCAGGACACTTGATGACATGCGCAACCAAATGGGCGTACTTGTCATGTAGTTTGTTCAAATTTAGAGTGTGTTCCCCCAATCGGTCATTGACGCAGCGACCAGTTTCGCCGACATAGAACATCCCACATGACATGGGGATGCAATAGACCACTCCAGTGGAACATTTTACTAACGCCGTTTGATGGTTCTTCCGGCGTCCACGTTTATTTGCGTTGCAAATACATGGGCACAACTTTCCCAGCTTGTTTGGGGCAGAGAAACGAATAGGCACACTGTGCCTGTTTGCCACCTTCTTGAAATTGTGGGAAAGGTTATGGATGTAAGGTACAACCTCAGGCCTAGGGGCCTTCTGGTGAACCTCGGCCGTAGTGCTTCCCGTTCCACGCTTGAATTTTTGAAGGAGTGATTCAGAAACGGCAGTCAAGACCGAGAGGGGGAACCCTGCGGCCAAAAGACGGCTTACCTGATTATGGAGACTGGACGTGACTTGGTGTGGGCACGATATCTGGATAGCTGATTTCATGCACATCAGTGCAATTCCTCTTTTAATTATCTTGGAATGTGCAGAGTCAAACGGTAGAAGCATCTTCTTAGCTCGTGGGTAGTAACCCCAGCAGACGTGCGCATCAGAAAACTTGATTTTTAGGTCTAAAAACTGTAAAATGGAAGCGTCCGGAAGTTCATGGGTAAAACGTAACCCAAGTCCATGTTTGCTAAAAACAGATAAAACTTCACCGACTGTAGAGGGGTAGGTGAAGGCGGGAGTCTTTTTTAAAAGCACTAAAAAATCATCAACATATCTAAAGACTTTTAAAACCGGCCCCCCATTTAAAACCTGCGCAAGCGTGTCGTCTACCTTTGCCAGAAAGATATCGCAAAGGATATGGGCTAAGCATGATCCTATGCAGATACCATCACGCTGCAAGAAGGGCTGCTCGTCAAACACAAAAAAAGTTGATTTCAAGTAAAACTGCAGCAAAGACAGGAAGTTATCAACTGACAGGCCCACAGCGTCCTGGAAGGACACTTCCCCGCTAGCTTCCACGCACTCTTTGACGGACACCAGCATTTGATTTTGCGGGACAGAATAAAACAAGTCTTGCACATCTATTGAAAAACCAAAACCAACATCATCATTTCCCTCTATAAATTGCGCTACTGTGGCTCAATTCTTCACAAGAAAGGGGTCCTTAATAACTAGGAACTTGAGATTCTTTAACAAAATTTGCTGACACAGTTCTGCCATGATCCCTCTTCACTAATAATAGTCCTAAAAGGTACTTTGGGCTTTTGAGTCTTGGCTGTGAAAAACACCCTCAAACTATTGCTTTTGCTGTTAGAAATGTCCTTGGCAAGCTTAACAAGATCTAAACGCTTACAAAGATAGATGGCTTTACGGTTTATGCGCACTTCACTTTTCTTCACGGGGGCAAAGTTCTTGTTGACCGCCGCCAATGCTTTTTCGTTGTACGTTCCCTTTGGCAAAACGGCGAACCCACCGTCTTTATCAGCTTGCATGAGCATAAGGTTGTTGCTCCTAAAGAAGTAAAGAACATCATCAAACAGTCTGCTGCAGGGGAAGTCCTTGCTTTTTGGAGCGAACTTTCGAAGACAGTCCACACCTTCAAGAAGGCAGCGGTTCCGATCATCATCTTGAGCCTTGTCAGCGACTTTGCGATTCATTGCGATGAGGTTAGGAGCAGAAAGACTTGCTTCGACCCTGAATTTAGGGCCTTTCTGTAGCAGGCGCATAATCTTCGCTGGTATAAGGACATCACCCACCACGCTAACATTGCTTGAATTTTGCGTCATTTTCCTGTTGTTACCCGTGCACCGGAGCAACTCACTTAAAATGCACCTCCACCTGCACTTCGTGAGCTGGGCTGCTAGGCGCTTAAAGGAAGCAAGCTTCTTGACCGCCAGCCAGTCAGGGTGATCCCTAAAGCACAGAAGACGCAGCCAGTCACGAAAAGGTCGGACTTGTCGCCAGTGTTCTGAGCGAATTATCCTGCACAGTCTTTTGACATGTCCCCACGATGCTCTGCACAGTCTTTTCACATGTCCCCACGCTCTAAATTTGAACAAACTACATGACAAGTACGCCCATTTGGTTGCGCATGTCATCAAGTGTCCTGGTTGTGTGGCGCGGTTGAAGGAGACGACGATCCTAGGCAAGAGCAGTGACAAAATTGCATGTCTAAGTCTGGAAGCCTACCATATAAGAAAACTTGGCAGCAAGTGCATAAGCACCCCATCTCTCGCTCTTTTTGATGCGGAATTTAATCTTCTTGATGCGGCTATCGGGGGGTTACATTGCTAAGCAATACATTGGATTGGTTTCTTGTGCTTCCCTGGTTGTTTTTGCGCTTGCGTCGTTGACCTGTCTCCTTCCCCCCCCCCTTTTATTCTTTTGTCCCCCTCCATTTCCCATGCTTCTTTGAGGCACTTATAAAACCACGTCGTTTTTCCAAATAAAGCCAGTTGTTATTCCGCGCCGGTGCCTTTAGGTTTCAAGAATGTACCAACTCGCCCAACAAGAGGTTTTGACAAATTTTTGCGCGGACGCATTTCTGCCTCAGCTAATCCAAGACTGTTGCTAAGCTGAATTAGTATGTGCATTCATACCAACGCACCTCGCATGTAGAAGCTTATTCATTACAACTTCTCAGTGGAACTCACCGGTATTTGGGCTGGGAGCTCAGGAACGCCTCACTTCCATAGCGTTGGTCGCAATGCGTAACGACGCGATTGTGGAGAGAACAACGAACATACAAGGTAGAAAAAAAAACCAACAAAAGCTTTTTATTCACACCTAACTCAAAAAGAACTTCGTTATCAGTGACTGGCGGCCCCCCTTAGGTCGCGTCATGGAGCCTGAAGCACTTAGGGGAGTTCCCCTGACGCTTGTTTGCCGGCAATACCTTTGTTGTGCACAATGGAACTCATGGTCTGCTTCTATAGTCCCATCGCTTCGGCAACATCTGCCTGCTTTTCTACGCGTGCAACTGCACTCACAATTTTCATTTTATCGCTGAGCAAAATTTGCTTCCATTTTTTGGAGGTCATCATCTCAGCACTTGCTCTCGGTGCAGCACAACCGCTCCCCACGGAACACAACGACAAAATGGCGTTTGTTATGCTCTCAGGCTGGCTTGGCTAGAGGCTCAGCTTGGCCAGATGGGCACCAATGTTGCCAGCCGCAGTTTAAAATTTTTGCTTATAACACCAGCGTGGCAAAGTACGTTGTCAGTCCGCGTCGAAACAGCAAAAGTCCATTGTATGTGCAACTTTGGCAAAAAACTGCCATTAATTCTGTCCACTGTAGCCGATAGTCCATTGTAGTGGGGTCCGTTCAAAGCGAAGTTGGCTGCATTGATAAAATACATGTACCAAACCTGGTTAAAATGTGGTCCATTATATCCGAAAGTCTGTTACACGCGGGTCTGCTATAACGAGCGTAGACTGTCTTATGACAGTACTGCTGTTGCCCTTTACAAAGCTGCCCATATAAAACAGGCACGTGTATAGTAGCACAAACTTTATTACAACAGAGAGAAACAGTGCTAGACATGGGACGCTGAGAGAAGGACAGACACAACACTGAACTAACAACCACTGGCTTATTGCTGGAAAATGCAATCTATATATAAAAAATATTTAACCTAGAAAACCATCAAAACACAGCATCTGCGCACAGACGTAGAAGTCTTTTTGTCACATGCGTGAGTGAAACTTGCTGTCCAGCTTTTAACAAGTAGCTGATTTCAGAGCTATGCAGTTAACCGAAGGTACTCTGACACAGGCATTCCTGTGTGTCTGTGAATCTGATAAGCTTCACAAGTTCCCCGTGCTCTTTGTTCTCTGGTTCTAGTATTTTGCAATTGTAGGCGCGCTTCAACACAAGCTAGGCGCGCCAGGTAGGCGCGCTTCAACACAAGCTTCTGCACCACAGGAGCAAGACTATGTGGAGCTCAGAATTCGCATTGACAGCATGCCCTTATATGAACAACTCTGTGCATTAATTTGGCCTATGCACAATCTGTCACTGTACTTAGATTATCTAACATGTTTTTGTTTTTTTTCTGGAAAGGTTTACTAAAAGTTATGGGCACAGTAAGGTAATTGCTGGGGTCTTATGTGCCAAAACTGCTATATGATTATGAAGCATGCCATAGTAGAGGGCTCCGGAAATTTTGACCGCGTGGAGTTCTTTAATGCACACATGCACAGTAAGATAGCAATTAGATTATTGTCACTGGCAGCAAGTGTATATCACATTGAGTGATTATTGCAAGTATTTTTTCAGGTAATAATGTGCTGCACTAAAGCCGTATTTCAAGCCATGCATCCATTGTATGCAGACGTATGATGGTTTACCAGTGAAAGCTGAGGCGTGTAGGGCTGATTTGGTAATCACTGCATGCACACCACCAATACATCATTCATGGAACATTCATGGAATGTACCCAACACAGATTTCTTCTCTGCATAAATGCCAAAAAATGCGTACAGTTGAACACAGATATATCGATTCCACATATATAGAATCTTCGGCTATATCGAACTTGTAAATTATCCCCTTGAAAATCCTTTGTAAAAGTACAGAAATTTGCGTGTTTATATCGAATGGTATTTTTAGCCGCCATCGGATATACGAACACCGCGCGAGCTGGAAGGTGCGCTTCGGCACTTGCTACGCCCCGCGACCTTCGCCACCTTCGTGGCACCGCGCCTCCGCCAACACCCGAAATGCTCGAAGAACATGAGGGCGAGAGGGCTCGGACTGTACTTCTGTTGGGTGCGTTCTCCAACTTGTGAAACGGCTTTGTTTTCTCTCTCTCTCTCTCTTTCTCATGCTTTCTCTGCGTTACCGTCGGCTCAGAGAGCAGGTACGGAGGGGCCAGCGGTCTCCTCCTTTCGCCTTTTTTTGTTGTTGTTATTGCTGTTTTGTGAGTTTTGATCAGCCAACCACAGCCCGCTCCTTTCATATTTGCTCAGCCAACCACAGTTCGCACCTTTCGTACATTGCTGCTGCCCTCGCAGGCAGCCCGGGTAGCCATCACCGCCATCACAACTGATCGCGAGTGCTTTGTTGGCGGAGTTCACTTCCATGAGTTGTCGCATACCACTGCATTCCTCTTTTGTGTGCGTGCTGTGCATGCTGTGCAAAGGCGCCGCGGACTGCTTGAATTTTCGACTTCTCGTGTAGCAGTGGCCAGCGTCAAGAAGCGCAAGAACACTGACTTTGTGACGAAGTTGAAAGCCATACAGCGTGTTGTTGAGGCGGGCGGAAAAAGTTCGACGGTGGCAGACAATATCAGGATATTACAGAGCACTCTGAGCACCTTGTTGAAGAACAAGGCGGATATCAAGACAAAGGCGGCGGAGCAGCGAATGTCAGGAGCCTGTCGTGTGCATGCTTCTGCCCACAGGAAAGTAGAAAAGGCACTCTATGCCTGGTTCTTAGAAGTGCGCGTGAAGAACATTCCTGTGGCTGGCCCAGTGCTGATGGCTAAGGCCAAACGGTTTGCCGCTGCACTTGGTGAAGACAATTTCGCCAACAACACCAGGTGGCTTCACCAATTTAAGCAATGCTACAACATCGTCGGCAAAACCATTTCTGGTGAAAGCAAAGCCGTAAGCAGCCAGGACATCCAGCAGTGGATGACGAAGGAGTGGCCTGAAATCTCAGCAAAGTTTTCACCCGCGGAAATCTTCAATGCCGACGAGACCGGTCTATTTTGGCAAATGCTGCCGAGCAAGACTCTCGACATCCGGGGTAGCACGTGTCATGGCGGCAAAATGAACAAAGTCCGCATGAGTGTTCTGCTGGCAGCCAACATGGATGGGTCTCGGAAGCTCCAGCCCTTTGTAATCGGGAAAGCAAGGCCACCGCGCTGTTTCAAGAACTCTAACCAGCTCGCCGTTCGCTACACCTTGAACAAGAAGGTGTGGATGACACGTCAGCTGTTCACAGAATGGCTGCAAGCATGGGACGTTGAGCTGGGCAAGTCGGGACATCGCGCTTGCCTTCTTGTGGACAACTGCTCTGCCCACCACACCACCTGCGAGCTCAAAAACATCAAGCTGAAGTTTCTGCCGGCCCACACGACAGCGAAGCTGCAACCGCTCGACCAGGGCATCATCAAGTCCTTCAACGTGGGCTACAGGAGGAGACTCCTTCATAGGCTGCTGGTCAACCTCCACATGGGCACCAAGCTGAAGGTTGACCTGCTTGGTGCCATTCAAATGATGACAGGCACCTGGTGAGACGTGAAGACGGACACAGTGGCCAACTGGTTCCGGAAGGCAGGCTTCGTGACAACGGAACTTGCGGAAATCGGTGAAGACGGCGACGAAGAGCGCATAGACGACGTGTTTCGCGAGTTGTCGTCCCTCATCCCGGCTGCCGTTCCACCCAAAGTGTCTGCGGACGATTTTGTGGAAGCGAACTGCAATGTTCAGGCTGTTGCGAGCCTCGCTGACGAGGACATTGTAGCTGCGGTCACAGGGACCCAGGATGCCCAGGCCAACAGCTCAAGTGGCGACGAAGATTGTCCGGACAAGGTGGCGGCTACACACACACACACACACACACACACACTCTGCCGCTGAATTGGCCACGGCATTCGGCTTGATTCGCCGTTGTTGCTGCGACATGGAGGGAACCGGGCTGTCTTCTTTTTTTTTTTTTCACGCGAATTGTTTTTTTTTTTTTTCACGCGAATAAAACATTCTGCTGCATTGTGTGTACGGAATTAATGGCATTCTTGAATGGGCCAATTGTAGGTGATCGTCCGCCACTGGTAAGGTCTCAGGGCCTGTATTTTTTTATATCGAATGTTTCATATGTGGAACTAATGCACAATCCCCTTCGAGTTCGATATATCCGTATTCGACTGTATTATCTGGACTGCAATTGGAAGTGGTAATTGGTTACTGAATTGGTCAAATGGCAATGTAGCGCAGCCATAAGCCTCCTAAGCTGGGCCAGGGGCCACTGCGGCATGGCCCCAAAGAGCGCTGTTTCGGCAGCTGGTGCGAATTGTGGTTGCTTCCCTCCAAGCTTTCGCCATAGCATCCTTTCAGATTGCCAGGCTGTTGCGTGTATCAGCAGGTTCATGCGCCTCCAAGGCCCCTCACATGCATTCCCGCCAGGATGCCTCTACACGTGCAGCGTCATTTATCAGTCGCATTGCAGCTTTAGGAATATTTAAGATATTGAAAGGCATTTTTGTGCTACCCATATCACCGTAATTGAGCAGGTCATTAGTCACACTTATTGGGCCTCTAACAGGTTGCCTAAGACAATGCTGTGTGCATGATTGCCAAGTGTGTGTTGAAAGTGATTTACCACATTATATAGTGCACATATTCTGTAATTACATGACCAATAAAACACATTTTTGTTGCTGCATTGGTGTCCAGAGCCATCAGCAAAAGCAACCATGTATTTTCAGTGTGTGTTTCGCTCGAAATCAGATTGCTTGAAGACCAAAACAGCTTGTCTTACAACTTTAAATTCATCATCATCATTCTCGTCCTGTTCTGTGTCCACTGAAGTTTGAAGGCTTTTCCCAATGATCTGCAATTTGCCTCGTCTTGTGCTAGCTGGTTCCATTTTATTCCTGCAAATTTTCTGATATTGTCGCTCCATTTTATTTGCTGTCATCCATGGCTGTGTTTCCGATCCCTATGTATGTATTCAGTTGTTCTAGTTGACCACCAGTTATAATTTGTGTGCGCTACATGACCTCATCATGACAGCTTGTAGTAGCACTTGTATCACTTGGCAGGACTCCTTGTAAACAGCACAGTGAGGCCATGCTGGCACATGATTCAAACTGGGCAAGGTAGGCTGACAATCACCAGCCTATTGGTGTGCACTACAGCATGCAAATCTCTCTCAACACTCTTCAGTTACCGCTGGCTTGCATCTATTGGTTTCACCTTGTGCATGAAAATTTCATATCATCACACCTGTCCCATTCTCAGCTGCTCTTCATTTCAATTGGTACCCAATCTGTGACTCCATTTAAGAGTTGATCCTATCGTTAGTCCGATGCAGCACATGGCGTAACCATCTTCTTTGTTTTCTTTTTCTCTTAATATCAACAGAAAAAAGCATACATGAAGTGTTCGTTCTTGGAACAGGCATTGAGCTATAGGACTTCCCTTACAATTTTATTTTTTCTCTACGTATCCTCCAACCAAGGTCATGCAGCACTTTTGCCACAGTGGATTGTTGTTATGTGGGGTTTAACATCTCAAAACCAGCTCTGATTAGGACAGACGCCGTAGTGGAGGGCTGTGGAAATTTTGACCACCTGGGGTTCTTTAATGTGCACTGACATCGCACAGCACATGGGCCTCAACATCTCGCCTCCATCGAAATGCAGCCGCCGCAGCCGGGATTCGATCCCGCGACCCTCGGATCAGCAGCCGAGTACCATAGCCACTAGACCACCGTGGCGGGGCATGCCACTGTGGATGAGCTGCTGCAAACTATCACTCTAGAACTCAATTTGAGAGTACACGAAAAGCTCTGCTTGAGTTGTCATTTCCTCGTTGTCTCACAATCTTTCTGCATAGATGGCTCTCTTTACTAGGAAAGTGGAAGAATTTACTAGGTCCTAGGCTGGTTGATTATGAGGAATGTGTAAAAATTCTAAGTAGGCTGCATGTATCACTGCCATCTGGACTGATCAAGACAGTGCATTGTCATGAAGCACATGGTTACTTTTCTTGAGCTTTCTTCTTCTTTGCTTTGATAGCATATCACCCGTTAGTGAGAAGCTCATAGTGCTTTTTTGGAATACTTTTGCTTTCCTAGGCATTCTCAGTCATATTTATACCATTGCAATCCCAGAGCCCTGTCAGTGCGACCTTTCCTCCCTGATGGCCTGTACACATTTCTGGTTGTGCATTTCTAGCAGATATGATGTGCATCCATTGCCTGCAATGCATGAGCACAGAGTCCAAAAGGAGATTAGCACTCAAAAAACGGAAGCAAGGGTGCTTGCGTTTGAGTGCTTGCACTGGAGTTGGTGATCTTTGAGACCACAAGGACACCCATCTTTTCCCACTGATGTTGCACATGCACAGTTACAATTTTTGGTTCCCAGGAGCCCATTTAAAATTTCAGTGGACTCAGAGCAATGGGCGACCAATCAAAAGCAGTGGGTGGTAAACCACAGTGTTGGCAGTGAAGTGGAGTGGTGGGTAGCATTTCCTCCAGCACCTACCTTAGGGAGAACTCTGCTTATCAATCGCTTATGCATAACACTTCTATTATTGTTTGTTTTTTATAACATAAGTACAGTTCTACTAATTATGATCTTTGTATTGGACCCATCACTGGCCACTTTAGTCTATCAGTCCAAATATCTCTGCAAATTTTGCATAGTAATGTCCACTGAAGTTTTCTTCTGATTGATTGATTGATTGATTGATTGATTGATTGGGAAAATTCAGATATTTCCACTGTTTGATTTATTTTGTGTCTGGTGTCTGGTTTAAAATTTCAATAAAATTCGTTGGTGCAGCTGCACTCCCTGGCCCCATCTTTTCCACCTTAAACTGGTTGAGCTCCAACTTGACTATTGGACACTGTCATCTTTGTTTCGATACCTTGTGTTTTATGGTATTACTGTTCACTAAAACTAGACACACACACTCATTTTGATGCCTGTTGTGTTACCTCTTGTGATGCTTATTGTGTCCTCTGTATTGTTTGAAACCTGTGGTGGAGGTCTTAGGTTCATGTCTAAACTGCCAAGTGAGGGTCGCTTGCAGTTTTTGAATCTGCATATTGCATTCAGTGATAAAAATTGCTGGGAATACTGTCCTCACTTGAAGATGCCAGTACTTAGCTATAATGTCGCCCACTAAGGAATGAAGAAAAGGGGTACAGCAAACAGGTGCTAGTGTGCAGCACTTGCAGAGCTGTGCAAGCACCTTGTAGGCAACAGCATGAAAAGCCATCCAGGACACCTGGAGACTGCTGGTTATCCTGATGTGACTGTTGTGTCCGTCATAGAGAGCCTGCGTACTTTCAACCTGGGTGCACACTGAAGAACACAAGGTGGTCAAAATAAATCTTTGCCATGACCCTTATTTAGATCAGGGTTTTGGTGCATAAAACTTCAGTAACAAAAATATCAATATAACACTTGTGCACATTTTTAGCTTTGTGTGTATGCTTTAGGTGTTAAGCATTGTCAATCCCAAGTTAAAGCAGACACAAGCATGTGCCCTTGAGGTGTGAACACCTTGGCTATAAAAGTTCTTGTTTCAATGGTCTTCACACGCATGCTGAGCACACTGCTGAACTACTTCCAGATTCTTACTTAATGGCAGGTGTTGGAACCTAGGAAAGAAGACGAAGGGGAAGCAGAGGGGTGACCCGCTACGCACCTGTTTCTTTTTTTTCTTCTTTTTTTCATATTCTATGACGCCATTAAAGTGATCGTAGTACAGTTCAGTACACGTCGAGTTTTTATTGCCGTGTGCTACAGGATCGGCTATGTCGTGCATCGTAGCAGTTAATATTAATGTAAACAAGGCGATGTTCATCTGTTTACTGTTAGAACACATTGCACTTGACGTAGCCAGAGATAAAGCATGTTGGCTATGACAGTGGGTGATGTTGTGTTGTCAAACCAGCAAGGACCTCCACTTCATATCGGTGAGAAAAAATGGTGGATCAATGATTTCGCCAGCTGCATTCCAAGTCTTTGTCCTGTCTTGTCAATCTCCTAATTTGTTATGCATGTTGTGGCAACTTCATTATGCATTTTACAGATCATAAGATGTTTGATGGACATGCTGAGCATCTTTATGATTGTCCAGCAACAATGGGAGGAGCTTTGTTATATCTTCCGCCTTCTCATTAATGCAGATTCGGAGGAGGTCCTGCTTGCACGCATCTCTACACCTGTCCTACGTGTGCGAGTGAGCAGGAAGCTCTAGAGAGAAGGCGTAAAGCTGAGCTGGATACCTTTATCACAGTAAGGATGGCTGCTTGGAGGAAAAGAGCCTTTATTCTCTTTTTCTTTCTTTTTTTCTTTCAGAGGGGCGTATCGCTCTTACAGGTGGATCCAAATAGTAGTACTATTACTTGAAAATTATTGTTCGAAGATGCTCCTGTAAACTTGTTCTACATAGTTAAATATATTGGAAGAAGTTTCTATTTTGGTTTTATGCTTCCTTGTGTAATACAATATAAGAGGACGCTGGGACTAAAGGCATAATGCCCGACAAAGAATCCAGCACCCTTTTACACAGTTCATGCAGCACTCTTATTACCCCAGTGTGAAACATACCGAAAGAAACAGCTTTCACAGCACTCATTGAAACATGCTGAACGAGAGGAGAAAAAGATAGATACAACTGCGACTTGACTTCTAGTCAAATGACTGTACAAAAACAAAAAAAGAAAAAAGAAGGGACAGATGTCACTACAGTAATATCCCGTTAACTCGAAATCATAAAAACTGGAAAAAAATTTCGAGATAAGTGGAGTTTTGAAATAGCCGAATACATGAAAATATAGGCATAACCATCACGTGAAAGCCAACATGACGCCTTTCCAATATGGCACCGGTGACCGCCAACTTCTTCACAAAAGCTTGATATACCAGGAGCGCCACTTTTAGATAATTTTTTCGGTATTATGTGTGACCCATCGACTGACAGCGTGAACAAAAATGTTTGTTGGCATCATGTTCAAAACCACGTAAATGCTGAAAATCTCGTGAACCACTTTCATGGAGTTTTTTGAGCGAGGTTAGCCTCCATAGAGTGCCGTTCTGGCCACTGACAAAGCGCTAAAATCAACTGCACCGCATAAGGCATCGCAGACGGACAATAGAGGAGCAGCCGCCGGGCTGTTAATACCATCACGAACGCGAGCGACCGACTGGGCGCCATCATATTCAGTGATGTGATAGCTGCGCCAATTGTGCCAAACTGCACCAAAAGGCAAATCCTACTACATCCTGCTACATTTTGCCATATTTTCGCATTTCTGTGCCAGAACTTCACCAAATGCCTGTTTTCACATTGCTAACATGAAACCAACCTCTCAGGGGTGTTCATCCTAACTTTGCAACTTCACAAGGGCAATAAATTGGAACTTCACACTAGTACTAGTGGACAAATGGGTGAGATGCTTGCAGTTCTCGCAAACACATCTTTCAAGTCGTGCGGCATTCCGCCATCGCACACTCCCTGATTGGCATAGTTCCATATTTTGCATCGCTCGTTCGTGCATCAGCGCCCGATTTGGTGACGAGCATGCGTAGGCACAGGAGCGGCGGTTTTAAATCTATCTTGCAAACAATTGCTGAGGAAATGGATGCCAATGAGAACGGTGTCTTTGCAAGCGATGCTGATCAGCAAGAAACAAATAACTTAAAAAAACGTCGGCACTTTTTTTTTTTGGATATCTCAAAGCTCCCATGATAAGGAACAAGCTGTCCGTATTTTCTGTGAAAATAGCAAGGGCACACTCCCAGCAAAAGAATCCGGATTGCCGTTTTTTTGCTGTACATGATTTTATTTTTCTTTCATTGATCGTGCTACTGCAGAACAAGCTTGAGAACACTTCTTTTTTTTTCCTTTAGCTCCTCGCAGGCACCTACCACACCGCTGTCAATCTTAAGGAATTAGGTTAAGGGTGACTTGCTAGGCTTCTGTTTAACCAGTGCACTGTGGCTACCGAAATTCGCCATGCCGTGCAGGGTTATTGCATATTCTTCCGGAACCATTAACAGTGATGCCGCAGTTGAGCATGTGATTTTAAACTGAAGCACTTTTGTTTTTGTCATGTGCCAAGGTTTTTGTTTTTTGTTCATCGAATGACAAGAAGAGCAAGGGATTCAGTGAACATGATAACGTCATGGCATCGCACCTAGACCTGGGCAACACTTGAGGTCTCGATGACAAGGCGCCACGGCAAAGCGATATATTTGCTAATCATTGTCAGTGCGTTGGACCTGCGTTTCGGCTTTACGCGTTACATTTCATTTTCATTTCATTTTTATTCCTTAAAGACCCCATTGAAGGGGTATTACATAAGGGGTGGACGCATACATGAAGAATAAAAGCCATATTTACTACAGTGCAAAGAAATCTGTTAAAGTGGCCGAAAAAGTGGAGGGACAAGTGATGGCTGTAATGACGCTGGAAAGGCCGTTCCAGTCTGTTGCTGCACGGTAGACGAATGCGCGTCACACACATAAGCTGTGAGGAGTTCTATGCCGGCGTGGCTTAAAATCGTGCTTGTGGGTTGTGCTGTTCCACAAGGTTAAATTTTTTAAAATATTGAAAGTATTTTGTTTTTTGTTTTGATAGACCGCAACTCTTATGTGCCCATTCCTGCGGTATAGCAGTACATATGCGCAGAAAAAAAAAAAGATGCCATGCATAGGCAGAAAAAAAGAAAGGCAGTAGAAGGTGGAGGGGGTTGGAATAGTCTGTAAAGGCACATACATGTTTCTCATTAGGAAGTATCGTAATCACTGGACAATTTTCGTGCCCTCCTACTGTACGAACACTCTCGTGGCACTTTCTGTGCAGAAGAAATTGTTCGGTGAGGACCTTGCATAACATATCAAATTGCTATTTAACAAAGGTTTATTATGACGGCGTAAATTGCCAATTTTTTCTGACTTTGGTACATTGAGGCATAACTAGTTATTTTGGCCAACTGCCCCTAACAACTATTTTATAGCATATACAGTTAAACCTGCTTATAACGAACCTCCATATAACAAATTTCTGGATATAACGAAGTTTTCTTATTCCCCGCCGTTACTCCATAGAATTACATGTATTTGAAACCTCTATGTAACGAAGTGGCAGCGGGAGAACCCCTCGAAATAACGAATTTTCTCCGCCGACAGCCTGAGATTTTGCCCTAAATTTTGTCACTTTTGCGCGAGCAACAACCGGAAGCACCTCCTCTGCCGCAACGGAATGCGAAGCGGCGGTGTCGCGCTTGGTGCGCTCAAAGACACCGCGACTGTGAGGCGAGAGCGGGTGCACGTGTGCGTGCGTGCGTGCGTGCGAGCGTGCATGAGGAGGGCCTGCATCCCTTGACCTGGCGATCATCCCGCCGCGGGCGTGCCCTTTCCCCCTCACTTCAAACCTGCTCCCGCCGCTTTCTGCAGCTGGCCTAGCCCCTAGCCTGCCAAGCCGCCATCCTCCTTTTCCAGTTGATGTTACCGAGTCGCGCCGGTTTAAGAGAGAAAGAAAAAATACGAGCTTTTTTTTTTTTTTTTCAACGTGCGCGACTCTTTGGTTGCTGCGCGGAGTCTGCACTTCGCTAACCTGACAGGAGGTGAGAGTGGTTGTTAGGCCTAGCTCGCGGGGTCACGGGCGGCGCGCCTCAAGGGAAGTTTGCCCTTGACAACACAGGGATCGGGTGCACAGGTAATCGCGGGGTGATTCAAGGGCAGCGCGCGTGAAATGGTAAAAAAAAAAAATAAAGAACTGGAGACAAACAGCGGTAAACTGGAGGACACGGGCGCGCGCTCCGTGCGTAGTGTTCGCGGCTGACAAGCGGCCGTAGTAGCATTCTCCCTCGCCTTGGAAATCCTATCCTCAGAGGGCGCGCACGCGACGTGCTGCTGGCGCGGCCGGTTTTTTCTTCCCTCCGCTCATTGTTCATTCGTTCCGCACTCCTTTCTCCTCCACGGTGATTCGCTGCACTTTTTTCGGGCGGTGCACTTCCTTTGTGAAGCCTGCTCCCTACCTCGACTGTCCGCGATTTCCGGGCAGCCGCATTATAACCGGTCCTTCATATCGGGAAGGGGGGGTGAGGGGGGTCACATAAGTGTTCTCAGCTGTAAATGTTTTCTCACCCAAAATAATTGTTTTGGGTCAGCTCTGCAGTCTGTAACCGTTTTGCTTACTTAAGCGTTTATTTTTCGAATTTTCGTGCCGAACCTGCATATAACGAAATCCTCTTTATAACGAAGTTTTCCGGGAATTTCTCAATTTCGTTATATCCAGGTTTAACTGTATCAACTCTTTTCTTTTCCTAAAAGTATCCTCCTTCGTTCTTTTTCTTTTGCTTTTAATGAAGTTAATTTTTTGCTCGACAACCGTTGTAGCTGCTCTAAAAGGGCTTCGGCCAATCACATCACTGTATATTGAATTTCCTGGCAGACCTGCCAAGTTTTATGATTTTATCGTAAAGTGCCCGATTTTCAGCACATCATTACGAGTATTGTAATGATGGCTGCATTTTTACGATTTTTCATGTTTTGTGACGAAAACATCGCAAAATAAATGTTGCTACCTACAATCAACTCCACTTTTGGCCTTTTCATGAAATTGTGTTGGAAGAATTACCCGCTGAAGTAACTAAGGAAGAACGGATCGATGAACAGTGGCGGGCGGTCTCTGCTTTTCGAGAAGTCGATGGTAGTTTGAAGTATGCTAAACATTCAAAATTTATGTTGCGCGTCTTGACACTCCCGCTGAGTGTGAAAGAATCTTCAGCAGAGTCAAAAAGGCACGCGCACAGTTTCGTGCCTCCAATGTCTAAAGAGACTTTGGAGCAGTTGTTTGTCGCAAGATGTGCGCAGTCTCACTCAGGAGGTGCCACGAACAGGTCTTTGATAGAGACTTTCTGATGAAGGTCAAGGCTGCAACGGCCTCTGTGCTATCCCAGCCTTCAACTTCAAAGATGTAAGGACATTTTGTGCCTCTTTTGTGATATGTTTATGTATTTCGTAAAGCTAAGAGAGTTTCTGAGAAATAAAACGGTATTTTAGTATTTTTATATGCAATTTTAACGAAAGGGAAGGGGTCAAGGGCTCGTTCTTTTATTTGTTAGAAACAAGTTAATGAGCAAACAGACAATGAAGCCTAGGAAAGCATAGGGGAAGTTACTTGTGGTATTTTAATTGTGGAGAAAGTAGAAAGGAATTAAAGTGGACGAAAAGACAAACCTGCCTTCGGTGGGACCCGAACCCACGACCTTCGGATGTCGCGTCCGATGCTCTACCAACTGAGCTACGAAGGCGGCCCGTCCCCCCGTCCACTTTATTGTGTATTTATGTACATATTATGCTGGGAGTGTTAGGCAGCGCCACTCATGGCCAAGGCGGCGTGCGTGGAACGCACTTTCTTGCCAGGAGGCGTCACGTAGAACGTGAACTTAGATGAGATGGCTGCTGCCCAATAAGCCCTCGCATGCTACCTAAGGCACCAAGTCTGCCGCAACGAGGCCCAAGCTATGAAATAACGAAAGGGAAGGGGTCAAGGGCTCGTTCTTTTATTTGTTAGAAACAAGTTAATGAGCAAACAGACAATGAAGCCTAGGAAAGCATAGGGGAAGTTACTTGTGGTATTTTAATTGTGGAGAAAGTAGAAAGGAATTAAAGTGGACGAAAAGACAAACCTGCCTTCGGTGGGACCCGAACCCACGACCTTCGGATGTCGCGTCCGATGCTCTACCAACTGAGCTACGAAGGCGGTATTTCGGTATTTTAGTATTTCTTGGCAACTTCTGTAGTACTTTGAGAAGTGTGGGGTTGGCAGGTTTGTCCTGGACTGGTTCGCGCGCTGTCCAAAGCTGGACGTCTACAACGTGTTTCTGGCTTCCAAAATCATTGGGGCCTAACGATCTGTATCTTTCGAAAGCTCCCAGCCGTGCGTTGGGAGCAAATACCACGGGAAGACGCTCAGCACCGCCAACACAGCCACACACAACAACGCCCTCCAACCACCAGGCCGTTCGAGGCTGGCATGTTTACAAGTTGCGCCGCACATGCCTCTTACATGCAGGCATGCGCCAAACCTCGTTGCCACATTGGTAGGAGGGGGAAATCACCATGGAGGGCGCGCAGCATCACCACAATGCATTTTCCTACGCTTCTCTTTCTCACATTTTTTTGCACATCAGCGACTGTAGCAATGTTCTGCCTGTGTTATCAATTAGATCATCTGGCTGACAACTGTAGGTGAGGGTGAAGTAGAATCAAGCTAAAGGCATTGGAGCAAAATTGCAAGCCTAGGCCGGTATTTTGTAGCAATGTGTGTAGGATTACTAACAGCGACCTCGCATGGGAGGCAGTGGCACAGCCAGAAATCTTTTTTGTAAAAATGGGGTGGGGGGTGAGGGGGTAACGGCGGTCAGAGATTTGAAATTGGTGCCAGTCACCAAGCAAGCATCCCCTCGCCCTTTTTTAAACCCTGTTTACTGCAGTGTGCATCAACGCCAGGTCCCTTGGCAAGCTCTTTTTCTATTTTTCAAGAAGCTGCAAGATAAATTATCAGAAACAATGCAATTAAGTAAGGAAAAGAAATTAGTTGTTTAGCTGCACGTTTGTTGAGGCCTTAAAATGGGTGCACCACAACCGTGTAGTTCTCATCTCCATAGCCAGCCATGTGATAGGCCTTGTGAGTTGCCATTTTCATCGGACAAGGGTGAGCTAGAATTGTTCTAGGTTGCTGTAATCATACAGATGAACATTAGCCACATCAGTTACTAGCACGAATTTCGTGTTCAGTGCTGCTCGGCCTCACAGGCCTGCAACTTGTGCGTCTGACTCCAAGGAGTCATTTGGTGGCCTTGAGAGCAATGGCTTCAAATAAAAGCAGCAAATGCAATTAATCCAGGGACGTTAATGAAAAAGACCACTCTACTTTATTTTTTTCTCTGACAGTTTCGCCGCCATCTTGAATTTTTGTCCACAACCGAGCAAAGGCCCCCTCCTATACTTTTGTCGAATTATCTCTCACTCAAGAAGGGGGGGCACTTGCTCAGGATTTTACAGTGTGTGTGTGTACGTGCGTGTGTGTGCGCATGCGTGCATGCATGTGTGTGTGTACTGTCAATATTGGGAGGGAGGGTTAGCCTGGTCAGCCCATGCCTGCCTACGCCACTCTGGGAGGGTGTTGTTGTGATTTGGTCAAGGAAAAGATGCTGTGTTGTGCAGCCCTTGTGGGAGAACACCTGAGCGTCCTTGGGGGGCGTAGTGGACAGGAGAGAAAAGCTGTAGTGGAGGCCCATTGTTCACAGGCACTTTATCATCCATCATGCAGTTTTGATGCTTGTTTTGTAGTTCTATTCCTTTGTGGTTTTGAGCTCTTTCTTTTCAGGCACAGAAGTGGCACAAGGTTTATTCGTATGACATTCTTTGTCTAGTCATGTAAGCTGCAAATATATTAATGTTTCCTTCAGCCCACAATGCTTGTTTCGACAACTAACACATAAGCTTTTACTGAGGATCCCTTGTTTGTACAGAATTATTGCTCATGCATACTAAGCTCTATGCTGTATGCCTGATTGCAGAGAAGGATATGCCGTTTGCCTTCAGTTGCTCACCTGGTGTTTTGAATTTGTGCCACGAAATTTTATGACTATCGAGAGGCATACAGCTTCACTGTAAAAATTCAGGAAGTCATGCAAGGCATGGTGCAATATTACGTGTCACCATTTGCTTCATTCGCAAAATATCAGGGATCAAAGAGGTTCACGTTGAGCATGCTTTTATCAGTGTCTTCTGGTTGTCTATCAGTTTGCAAGGCATGGTGCAATATTACGTGTCACCATTTGCTTCATTCACAAAATATCAGGGATCAAAGAGGTTCACGTTGAGCATGCTTTTATCAGTGTCTTCTGGTTGTCTATCAGTTTGCATTGTACATAAATTGGCAGTTATAATTTCCTTGCTGTAGAATAACTTCACTGTAGTGGTTTCTGTTCAAAAATCTTTTCACGAGGTTTGTGTGTGTCTAGCATGTTCAAGGGTGGAGGGATTGCAGCCCACTTCTATAGACATCACATTTATGCCTCAATCATTAACTGTGCCTTCCTTGGCTGCATTGTCTGTTGGATTCATTAGGTTGTGTCAACAAAAAAACAAACCCTTGATCAATTCTCCTCCAGTTGTACACTAGGTCATATACAATTTGACGCAAGGAACAACTTTGACGTAGTACATGATCGTTTTTCCTGTGATGGAAGTGTGTGATTTGCTGTAGTAAATTGATGTAACTATAGTGTTATAACTTGTGCTGTAGATTACTGAACTTGATGAAAGTAGCATTTAAAAGCAAATGATGACTATGGGAGACAAAGATGGCTCTGCGTTCGTCTCATTACCTTCCTGAGGGTTTTTTTTTTTTTCGCACTTCTTTCTTCAAGTTCACATCGACATTGTCTTAATCTAACATTACTAACTTTAGCTGTATTTACGTTCCAGCTAAACCGAGAATTTCAACAAAACCAGGACAGCCCTGGTGTGGTCTATGCAGTAAGCATGGCCTGGTTTAAGCAGTGGGAAGCCTTTGTACGCCGCAAGGACACGGGTAAGTGCTGAAGTTATGTTTCTCACTCATTCTTGCGTATGAGTGGTCTATATTTTATGCACAGTGTATTTACTAACACTAATGAAAAAGCTAATATTTGATAGAACATTGTATATTAAACATAACTTTTTAAATTAATTGTAGTGGTATGTTGATTGCCTTTATGGTGGTATTTAGTACATGCTCAGTGTAACTTCTGTTTGTATGTGGTATGCATCCAGTTAGACCTCAATATAACGAAGTATTTGGCTTTTAACAACCTGTTGCCCATAGGACACCATGTATTTTCTTAACCTCCATATGACAAAGCATCAGTGATTTCAATATAATGATGTTTCACTGCTGCTGTAGAGGAACCTAGAGCTGATAAATTGAAACTTCTGTGTGTGCCATTGGGCAAGTTGCACACGAATTTTGCAGTTTGCATTTTTCAAATTGTGCACCACGTGTCAGAGCGGCCACAAATGTGAAGCACTCCTGCCCATGAGCAAGGGGACCCTGAATGCTTGCGTCCTCGCCACCATAGGATTAGCCAGAGGACATGCATGTGAACAGCCTCACCGCCACTCCACAACTGGCATAGCTCCATATTTCTTGTCACTTGTGTCATGCATCAGCACTTGATTTTGTGTTTTTTTTATCAGTGTGTGTCAAGTGACAAGCATGTGTAGCCATAGAAGCATTACTAAATGCAACGGGCTCTTGAGTAGCTTGCAAGAACTCGCAGTTGTTCAGGAAGCACATATTATCTCGCAAGCTATCATGATCAACAAGGAAAAAAAAACACCACTGCCTTCTTCTGCATATCACAAAAGTTACATTTCACGGTTCCTATCTGTAAGGAATCTACTAGAGCTGTACGAATAGCAAAATTTTGAGTGCGAAGTGAATTCGAATATTTATGTTCAAGTGCAAATTGAATCGAATATTTTTCTAATAATTTTCTAATATTTTTTTTTAGGTAATGCTATGTCAACATATGGGGCAAAATGTGCTGCTAAACAAAGACAAAAATATTTGTTGCACAATTAGTGTAGTCTCACTCGTCATTCTGAAGTTCTGAAGAGAGAGAGAAATAACATTTATTTGCACCCGTCAAGAATGACGGGGGAGGTGGCTTTGGCCTATGCCCCCATTCTTCCCCCTAGCCATCGGCCGGAATCCCTTGGGACTCGGCGGCGGCCAGGGCGAGACTGATGACCTTATGCTGTTCTTCGGCGTTGGGGCTGAGTAATAAGGCCTCCCAGTTCTGAAGAACAGTCCAACAGAAAACTGTGCAACAGAAAGCTGAGCCAACTTCACTGCAGTGCGCAAGTGTTAGCTTTCCCGCATTACACGAGTGTTAGTTTTGCCGCAGCACGTGGGTGCTGTGCAGCGAAGCGTGCTACATGCAGTAATGAGTCGCTTGTCATGAGAGCATATTTTTTTGCCTTAATTACCAACTTCGAATAGTAAAAGTTAAGTGCGAATTGAATCGAATAGCAAATGCTATTCGAAAATTATTCAAAATTTTGAATATTCGCACACCTCTGGAATCTACCTCTGATAGATATGGCACATCCCAAGCAAAAGCAGTCGAAACTAATGGGGGCTTTTACTGCACATGAATATTCATTTCAGTAAATGCACTGTTGCAACAAGTTTCCAGGTAGCCGGCTTCTTCCTTTTTCTTTTAGCTGCTTGTAGTTACCCATTGCGCATCTACTGGCTTCATAAAATTATGTGGTTGTTCTGTGATAAAGGCACCTTACAAAACTTCAATGCATAGTGGTGACTGAAATTCACAATGCCACACCAGGTCTTGATAAATTCATCAGACATTTGGGTGCAAGACAAAAATACAAAATGTGGCCACTGTGAACTCACTTGAGGTTCTTTAATTCAGTTTTCCATCTTACTATTGGTGTTATTTTAGACCTTAGCTTTTGTTTTTTCTGCTACAGTTTCTGATGCTACGCGTAAGGTGATAGCTGGTGGTTCAGTGAACATGATAACGTCAGTGTTGCCCTCTCAATCTAGGAGCATCTGAGGTTTTTATAACAAGCTACAGTGGCAGAATGGAGATAGCTTTGTTTATTGCTCATTACCACAGTGCATTGTACCTGCATTTCTTTCGGCTTTACACATGACGTGCATGACCACTGTGATGAGAACATCGACTGCACATTATCAGATCATGATCGCTGTATCTCTGGTTCAACAAAATGTTTTTGTTGGCATTATTTAGTTGTTTTTTATACTTCCCTATTATTCAAACATTTCTGTGGCATTTTTGTGGAAAAAAGGATCTTTTTACAACTATTGTTTGCCTAAAAGGCACAATTTCAATGTAGTGAGGCTTCAATTTTTTCATCATTCACCCATAATATCCTTTGGAGCACTTCATAACATGTCATTTATATAGGCAGTTGACCTGAATTTCAAAGGCATGAGAAAGGCAAAGAAAATGTTTTCTTTATGGCTTTTTCTTTATGTATATTTATTACTGTATGGGCAGTTTTTTCTCCTGCCACCTATCTTTATCGCATCATGTTCACAAAGGGCAGACATAAACAAATCAAACAGACTGAGCTTGTGCATTTTGTGATTATTTTTCTCCACATCATGCTTAATAGGGTTACCACCTGGGCATTTTTTCACCACCACAGATAGTTGTACCTCATTGGCTGATGGCTGGATTCACCTCTATGTTGGCATGCCATTGTCGGCAAAAATGAAGCTTTAACCTTCATTTTGTCTTCTAATATTCCCAAAGAATAATTCCAAAAAAATAATTTACCTGTCTAATGCACTTTGGTGTTTCATTTTAATGTCTCCTTAAATATTTATCAAGTGTGCATGCTAGGTATGAGTGCAGTAACCTTTTGCAGGGCCTTGGAGGAAGTGGATATCTAGCGACTGCTTCAGAAATTGTGTTTAAAGGGATACAAAGTGAAACAGTGAAGTGGCTAGATTGATAAATTATATATCAGGGACTTTTATTGTCATTAATTTCATCATTTCAAAGAGGAAATGACTGACGCATTCATTTTTTTAATTCGGCACCAAAACTTGGGCCTTATGACATCAGAAGCCCCCCTTTTTTTCTTGTATTCTTTCCAAATGCACCCAAATTCTTTTTAACAAGCTGTGTCAAGAGCGTTGAGAGTTGGGCAAGTTGGTGCATGTTTGAAGAAGAAAAACCAGCTGAAAACACATGGACACAGAAAAAGAAGGTGCACAGGACGAAGCTAGACTAACAACTCTGAGTTGTTTGTCGAAGAACGCGTATGGGCCAATATAGCAATGAAGAAATTTCTCGCACAGTCCCGAGGTTCGAACGGGGTCCATAGTAGAGCTTGGTCTCCAGCTTGTCGCAGCATTTACTGTCACAGCAACATTTCCGTTTTTCCTAAGTAGTTTAGGCGAGCAGTTTCATGGCAATGGGTGACTCAAACTGCAAGCATCTTCTGGTAGGGATGTATTGGGCAATGCAGGAGCGAAAAAGAAGTCTTTGTCGAAAATGGAGGACGCAGTGTGTCCATACACAAGAAAGGGCTGTAGCCGGTTGTCTGTTGTGTCACAGTATTAGTATAGGTGAAAGTGACAAAAGGTAAAATATCATTCCAGTTGCTGTGATCAGGGTGCAAGTACTCAGAAATTGTCAGCTAGCGTTCAGTGGAAGTACTCAGTGACACCATTCGTTTGCGGGTAATAATTAGAAGTGGTCTTATGTTTCATATTGCTCATCTGCAGGACTTCCTCAAGGACATGAGAAATGAATTGATTTGCCATGATCACTCAAAGAATGCGACGCACTCTATGGTGCAAGACAACAGATTGCAGGAAAAAATCCGCAATCTCAGTAGCTGTGCCAGATTGAAGAGGTGCAGTCCCAGCGTATGTGGTTATGGGGGCTAGAGTTAGTGAAAGGGCCAGATCCTGATGTAGCCATATGTGTGCGGGTGGCCAGATGCAGGTGGCAACCAGAACGTAGCTCCAGATAGGTCGCAAATGCAGGAGGACGTCAGGTTATTGACACACCTCTACTACTTTGAAAGGCTAAAGATGATTGGACCAGATAATGCCTGCAGACCTGTTTATTCTACAGGCACTCGCCAGCATCAAGCATGAAGAAGAAGAGCAGGGGTGATGTTGGCTATATACAAATGCGAATGATGAAGTATGTTAAAAGTGCTTACAGTATTGGCCTTGAGGGCCACCACTGGAAAGACTGGTGCAGCAGTCATTGTGACACCGTCACCGCCGCCAGCGAAGCACACTGGCTTTCTTTACCAAGCCAGTTATTTTTCTTCTTGCTTTTGAGCATGGAGTTCTGCTCGGTGCCACAGTGCCTGATGTATTCGACCGAGCTGGGTGTAATTTTCATGCATATATACCCCAAAATGAAGCATCTTAGCTAGAAAAGCTGAGAGTGGGGAAACAGCCAAGTGCTCATGCATTTTGGATGTGGAGGAAGCATTGGAGCTAAAAGGTTCAGTGAGTGCAGCATGAACTTTCTCGGACTGTAGGCATTCACACTTACAACACATATTCGCTGCTGTAGACGAACTGTGTCTTGTTCTGAGGAGCGCCATCGTAGAACATAACAGGATTTTTTTATTTTGTCATCAGTCAAGGTACTGTGAAAAGCGATAGATGTGCATACATGGCAGAACCTTACACATGAATTTAAAGCATCATTTACCGGTGAGGAATAAGTTTGTGATAAATCATCGTCCCGTGATAATACTGAACTTTTGTAGAAGGACCTGCCAAACAACACTTTTATAGAACAGCACTTTTATAGAAGGGCCTGCCATATAGGTACCTTTATGAATGGGCATGCAGGTTTAATTAGCAATATCAAAACATCATATGTATCACACGCTTATTTGTGTGCCCAAAATTAGGGCAAAATAAACACGCATTGCTGTCAATGAGAGTCGAAATGTCACCTATTGCCCATACACCGTCCACGTAAGTGCACGAGATAGTAGTGCGTATGTGTGCTTGAATAAGTCATTGTACGTGGGATGTCTGAGTATTTACAGTGATAGCTAACTAAATTTCTTGATCACCTTTTACGCAAGCGGCCTCGTCACCTTTGTCATGCATAGCACTGCGTGCACACCTTCAGACAAGCGCGGACGATGCTGCAGTGCCTCATGTTTGCTCACAAAATACTTTGCTGACCTGTACAAGAAGTTCTTTTGCAGCTAAGACACACACAGGCAATGCTTGCAACACAAAAAAACTGTGTCTGAACGGGCTGTGTCATTGTAGACATCATACACTTCACAGCCGGTATTACGTGATGTCGCTTTCTACGTTGCGGAGCGCTTCCAGCACATAGTGCCATGCTATGTCCTTGAGGCCAATACTTTGTTACCAATGAATAATTATGGGGGCTTTGGCAGACACCGTCAAAGATTTGTCACGGAATATGTATTAGTGCAGGAAACTTCAGCAGCATCACCACCTGTATCATTTTTGCATGTTTTTTTTTTAGCTTCCTGAGCATCTTTTCTTCACGAGAGCAGTGACTTTAGTAGTGCAGAAAGGTAATTTATTAATATGAGGACAAGCTTTCTTTCACTTTAGTGTTTTAAGAGATTAAACCACCTGAATCACTTGTCAAGCCATTGCCTGCCAACCATCGGAATCTTCTGTTAAGACCTATTCACAGCATCTGCAACTTAGGTTTGCATATCAGAGCTCGCATGCTGACCGAAGTAGGGGAACTTAAATGCTAACACTTTAATGCTTTTGTGCTGTACCTAGCTGTAGTAAGGTCTAAAAGTATCCTAGACCAGGAAGTTATAATCTACACTCACTTATATGCTTGCTATGACCTAGTGTGTCTACTGTAAAAGGTACATAACTATTTAAGATGCAAGCTTTCAGCTCCTTTCTCTTAGACTTCTAATTGGTTTCTTTTCTTTTTTTCTTTTTTTTCAACTGTAATAGTGGAATGCAAGGAATTTCCTCCCTAAGTACAATGCAAGTTCAGCAACTCTGAATTAGACACTGTTTTTGCAGAGGCTCCTGGTCCCATAGACAACTGGTGCATCTGTGCTGCTCCCAGGGGTTCCAACTCCCTCCAGCAGAGCTTGCGACCTGGTGAGACTTTTAATGTGTCCTTCGTTTCAAAATGCTGGCATTTTATAATGCAATAATTACTAGTAATCTTGCTTAGAATGTTCATACTGATTAAGTAAGCAACGTCACTTATTAGCTGTGCCGTAGTTTTTCTTCCACTAAATCTCCTCTAAAGGTATTGTTTTATAAAACATCAATGCTTCCAAAACTATAATGTGCATCAGTACTTTGGATCCAACTCATAACAGTCTAGTTACATCCCTTCAGTGAGTTCAGGATGATTCGTGTTCATTTTACTCCATCTGCAATGATACTGCAAGTGAGAGCTCCATAAAAATTGTTTGCATTGCCATTATGAAGTCACTGTTCCGCTGCAAGGTATCCAGGTTAGTGTTATACTGCCGAAGGATCTCATTCCTTTACTATTCTATGATGCCAAGGTAGAAAGTATTTTTTGTAGCACAAATACCCTTTTTGCTGCCTTTCTTCCTCACACATTGCAAGAGTGAAACCATGTCCCTGCTGATATTATTTCAAGAACCTTGCGTTTAGCTAAGTATTAGCTAACACTCTGTAAATAGGTGGTATTAATGTATTGTCTGCTGATTACCTATTATTTTTGTTACTTTGTTTATTGTTTTGCCATTTGCATTGTTTATAAGCATTATTATTAGTAACTAGCTAACAATAAATTAGCAGCTACAATTCTCTGTGAGTACTTCAACCTTATGCATGTTTCGTGTCTTCTTGTTAATTGTTCATAACCACTCCCCTTTGTTCCTGAGGCATACTAAATAAATAAATACTAAATAAGTGTCAGGGTAACCTAAACCTGATCCTTTTATGAATGGCTTGTAGACAGATTCATTTAAACCATTCTTTGTGTAATACCCAGGGAGTGACTATGGCTCCCTATCGGAGGCCATGTGGCAGTTCCTGCAGGGCAGCTACGGAGGGGGACCACAAGTTGTCTTGCACACGCGCACTGCGAACCCTCCTAGTCAACCGGCTCCAACAGGTGAGACAAATACTGTATTATACATAGTACTTGGAGGAAGGGTCTCTGTTATCTATGAAAGCAAGGTGTAGTGGACTCTGGATAAATGGTGTGGTGATGTATTAATGTTGGCTGACCACCCATTGGCACAAATTAATCAACCAAAACTACTTTTTACCTCATTCACATGTGGAACAGCAATGGTTTTAAAGAGTAGGGGTGAGCAAATATTAAATGTTCAACTTTGGAGAGAATTCAAATAATGAAAACGAAGTGTAAATCAAATCAAATATTTTTGAAATTTTGTTTGAATATAAATGCTACTGTGGGCTTCTACAAAAAAAAAAAAAGATTTTTTTCACCAACCAGATGTTGTAAAGCAGCTTGATTATACAGTATATCAAATACAGGAAAATTGCATATTGTACAACAATATTGCTCAATAGTACCACATGTACACTTTTACCTACTCATTATTATCATAATAAAGCAAGGATAGCTGCTCGTTATGTTTGGGAAGCAGTGGCACCTATGTGCATGTCATGATTCCTCTGTACACTGAATATAGCTGTTCACTAGGCACACTAGTTCCACTATGTTTTGCTTGTCATAGCATTGATGAGTTTTACTTGTCGACTGTGATAGCGTGCAGTAAGCGTGCTTTCACAATCGGGGTGAGCATTGAGAACTGATTGGCAGTGTTCATTGTCGTGCTGTACTGTAGGTTAGCATTAGTCCAGAATAATGCTGTGTTTCATTATTTATTTTGCTTTGATTTCACAATTGTTACTTAGTTGTTCCAGTGGCTTCCTTTGGGAGAGCTTCTGTACTCATTTGCAGTCACATGCTTGGCCTCATACAAATTTCCACACTCTGGCAACTGTGCTGAAACATTAGTACAACCTTCGTGGAAGTGCATTTGAAAAAGTGCCTTTGTGAAAGTACACATGACAGTTGAAATCAGTTTGGCTATTAGTGCAACAAATTTAAATTGTTAATGATTTCTGCTTATTTCAAAACTATATTGGTTTTATATTAGTACTTGTTATATGTTTTGAGTGGCACAGTTTAGAACCTTCAATCATTCATACCAAGGTTAGGCAAATATCACTGTTACTGTGTTTCCAAGAGCCTCTCCTCTTCTGTAACATAGACTTTTGCTTCTTTTTTCTTTTTTTTTTCGTATCCATTAAGCACAAGAAAATATGGCGAAATTTTCAAAAAACTTTTATTGCAGAGATTTTTCTTGCAAAAAACCAGGAATGAATGTTTTGATTGTGCTCTTAAGTACCACAGAACTGATGCACAACAAAGATGATCCTATCATGCTTTCAGGAATACCTTTCAAATATGAAGGAAACCACACAGATAATCAGGCCAGGAATGCTGGCTGCTAAGTTAATTTTATAAAATTTGTTTGAAACATGATGTGCTTATAAAGCTTAAGATCGACGATACCAGTAGTCCTTCATCACTGGCGAGTTGGTTTCTATTTTATTTATTCTTTTCTTTAGTTTGGTGACCTTTTAGGTGTTTTCCTACCTACCAACTCTCTTGATATTTGCCAGAGAGCCTCCTAATTTCTGACCAATCCTCACGATCATGCAGGCACGACCATAAATTTTCTGAAATACAGCTCGGACCTCACCATGTAAATAAGATAATAACTGTGAAAGACAGTGGTTATAATACTTTCTAGCCTTGAAGAACTCCAACAGCATCCCTAGAAGGACTGCGAGACCCTTCCTTCTGCACGCCAATGTCAGTGGAAGAGTATGCCTCTGGTTCTACCTGTAACTAAAGTAGCATTGTTTCCACATTTGCACGTGGCCATAGTTATTTAGAGTATGGCATGTTATCTTTAATCTCAATGGTGTACTCACAATAACACAAAAATAGGCAAGCAGTTTTATTTTTCACAGCAAGGTGCAGCATATAGCTGCTAAGCAGTTGCCATATCAGGCAGTGGAGGGCATAAAAGTTGTTTTAATGCAAATAAGGTGTCGTATGCTCAAAAGTTTATTATAGCTTTTGCAATGTTAATCCTGCTGCAGAAATGTTAAGGTAAACTTTTCTGCAATACATGATTGTCAAGCAGCAAAGCATAGTGAGAGTGCTAAGGGGCCACAAGCTGTGACGAGGCACTGAACATTTTGCCCTTTAATTAAACATATGTACAGTGCTTCTAGAACTGCTTGTATTTCTATAGGGTCAAACGCTTTCTCATAGTCTATAAACGCCATATAAAGAGGTTTGTTATATTCAGCGCACTTCTCAGTTACTAGGTTTATAGCATGCCTGTGGTCCATTGTTGAGTAACTTTTCCTAAAACCAGCTTGTTCTCTTGGTTGGTTAAAGTCAAGTGTTTCTCTTATCCTAGCAGAAATTGCTTTTGTAAATAGCTTTTATATTAGGAAGTAGGCTAATTGGTCTGTAATTCTTTAACTCCTTTATGTCACCTTTCTTGTCGATTAGGATTATAGTAGCATTTTTGCAACTGCGCAGTACACTAAATACATTTCGTGAAGAGCGGTGCAAGTTTTTCAAATATAATGTCTCCTCCATCTCAAGTCGGCTGTTAAGCCATCTTCTCCTGCGGCTTTACTGCGAGACAAGCTTTACATTGACAAGGGGTACCTGACATATACATGCAAACCGTAAACAACATATGATTGTACAGCCACACTACTCCTACATGAGAGATGCAGAGTAATCCCGATTGGGAGAGGTGTCGAACAAGGAGATATGATCTCCCTGATGCTATTCACTGCATGTTTAGAGGAAGTGTTTAGACTGGAAAGAAAAGGGAATTCGAATAGACAGAGAATTACAAAACATGATTGATGACCTAAACAGGGAAAGCATTAAAATTGGATTAAAAATGAATAGGCAAAAGACCAAAGTTATGCTCAGTAGCTTAGCTAAAGATCAGGCATTTAAAATTAACGGTTAACCCTTGGAATGTGTAAACGAATACATATGCCTGGGACAGTTACTAACAGGAGCACCTACCCATGAAAAAGAAATTCTCCATAGAATAAGGATGGGCTGGAGTGCATTCGGAAGGCATTACAAAATTATGACTGGGAACTTGCTGCTCTCACTAAAGCGAAAAATATTCGATCACTGCATTCTTCCAGTACTAACGTACGGTGGAGAAACGTGGAGGATAACGAAAAAATAGAGATGAAACTAAGGAGCACGCAACGTGCAATGCAAAGAAAAATTATAGGTGTAACACTAAGAGTTAAAAAAGAAACACCAGGCCTGCACAGAATCGCAGGACAGTGACAGCGTAAGCTGGAGGAGCGACCTTCTTAGAGGCCATTGTAAATGCTTGGGGATCTCACCAATTGATTGGGCCATCAGGTATATCGAAGTGCCAAGCCAGATTGCTGTCGGGGCTGTGCACGTCGCCTGTCGCGTGACGCATGGCACGATATAACAAAACTGCTTCACGAGGCAGCGCTTCGTAATAATGATGATGGAAAAGTTGAAAAACATTGTTTCATGATAATGTTGATGATGCCTCTGTAATGGGTGCAAAGCTACAAAGCATGCACCCCTATGTTGTATTCAAATGATTCCTCGCACTCGTTATGCAATCAACCTCCCGCGACTTAAAGTGGCGTGCAACGTAACATTACAATTGTTAATGCTATTCCTTGGCAGGCCTTATACCTGTATAGTTCTTTTGTGATGGTTTTTCAACCACAGGCGTAGCTCAGTGGTAGAATGCCCGACTGCCACGCAGAGGGACGTGGGTTCAAATCCTCCTCAGTCCTGGTTATTTTTTTTCTGAAACTAGAGCAACAGTGGTTACAGACACAGGCGGACACCAGCAGCGGCGGCAGTGGCGACAACTACGGTGCCAGAAACGGCCGTTGTGACCTCATAAGAGCTTACGCTGTAAAACAAGTGGTATGAATCAGTGAACAGACAGGAGTAGCTGATATTATATCAATTAACCCTTTGAGGGTCGTATTTTTCTTTAAAAAGAACTTTCCCAGCTGGTCAAATTACTTGATTGTGGATCTTGAATGTACAAAATGTATAAAGTCGGGTATAAATAGTAAAAAAAAAAAAAATTAGGAACAGTACTTTGGTGTCAGCATCACTCAGAAATGAAAAATGTTCAATAATATTTCATAGTGTGGTATTCCTTGAAACATGGGTTTACGCACAGCGCCTTGTCACAGTCTGAACACCTAAAACATGACTGTTCTCCTCTTAGAGCCACGAGTTGTGTTGAAACACGGGACATCTCCACGTGCGGCTGCCTTGGCCAGAGGTTGAACCGGTTGAATGCAGTTCATCGTCTGAAGATTAGCTGTGCTCTCCGGGGAGAAAAAAAACAAAAAAAAACTGTCATCTGATTCAGACTCTGTGAATGGAGCAGAATGAGTCAGGAAGAGTCATTGCTGTTGGTGTCAAGAGAATGGGCAATGCGTTTGGCCATATCGCCGCTTTGCCATGCATCTGAAGAACTCAACGGAAACTTGGTAAACAAGGAGACAGAGAATACCTTGATAAACAAGCTGACAGCAGCGCCAATAACAATAGAAATCATCTTCCGCCGCCCCTGCAAGGAAGTGCCAACAAAGATCAAAATCAAGTTTCGCGCACCTCAGTTGCGATCACGTGTCGAAGCCGAAACCGCTAAAAGGGAGTTGCCGGAGACTGGCGCAACACGCTGAAGCTAGAAATCAGTTCCATTTATCTCCGCAAGAAGGTGGCGACAAATTTCGAATGCTTCTTGTAAGTCCTAAGGTGTGGGAACACCTCCTGCCTAGCATGCATCATCATTGTGGTGCGAAATTTCAAACAGAGGGTCGAAACCGTACCCATATGGCAAAGACCTTGTGGAAAAGAAAACCGCTGCCACACATAAACGGCAAAAACTTTCAGAGGGTAAAAAAAAAAAAGAAGTGGACCTGAGCAGAACATGTCATCAGGAGGAAAGATAACAGATGGACAGTAACAGTGATGGAATGGATACCAAGAGAGGGAAAACGCAACAGAGGCAGGCATAAGGTTAGATGGAGCGATGAAATTAAAATGTTTGTCGGCATAAAGTGGAACCAACTCGCTCAGGATAGGGTGGATTGGAAATCGTTGGGAGGGGCCTTCGTGCAGTGGACCTAAAATAGGCTGATGATGATGATGATAATGATGTATAGTGCTCGTGGATTGCAAATGGGACATGTAAACATTGAGTTAAATCAACTAAAATGTGCAATTGCCCTCTGTAACAGCGTCATGTAGCTGCGAATCTGACCTGTGAAGGTAGTGTTCTTTCTCGTGCAAGTATATGAACCAATTTTACACCGGTGCTACATGAATTGCAGATTATAGAAGCAAGAGTATCTGCATTACTTAGCTATAACTTTTCCCATTTCAATACGTGAGTACTGTACATGTGCCATATATAGTCGAACCCACCCATAATGATCCCGGATATAACAATTTATTGGTTATAATGACCATACTTGCGTGCCCCTATGATTTTCCTATGCCGCCCATTGAAACTGCATCCAGATGTAACAAACATTGTTCAAAGCTCCTACTTTCACAAAAGACATTTCAGACGTCATCACGATAAAAGTATGGCACATACAAAGCGGAAAAAAAAAAATCATAACGGCCTTAAAGCACAAGAGCGGCATACGCTCAAGCATTACCTCGATCATGCACCATTTACTAAGTGCTGTTACTTTAAAAATTTTGATAATTTCGCAGTTGACTAAGAAAGGCTGCAAGCTTGTCTTCAAGGTCCGCTTATTTTCCTATTTTCGTCTGTTGAAACATTTCTCTGCCCATGCACCCAGCTGTAGATTCACTCTGTTTATGTTGCTCTCATCACTGGCTTCAGGTGTGCTAGGACATATGCAGCTGTCTTCAATGTGCAAGAAACTTTCGATTGGACACTAGTTTGATAATAAAAGTGGTGCATCACCATTTGTACTTAGTTCGGTACGGATACAGCGCACACCGGCAACACAAAACGAACCAACACATACTCGCTTCAAAGGTGATCTGCTGCCATTTTACGATGGCAGTGCTTCAGTAATTCTGGATCAGATAGGAGACTGCTGCCAACGCCCCATAAGTGGTTTTGATTTCATATGCAATGCTTATACTCACCGGGTTATTGAGCTTGTTTCATCGGGCTAAAAAAAAAAATGTGCACTTTAGATGGGTGTAAGCACAGAAAATTCTGCCAGAGCTAACTACCGAAGCAGGTGCTATACCTTGACACAGCCTGAGTCTTGAGGGGAGTCTCCTCCCCCCAAGCCCCCAACTAGTAAAGCAAAGCAGAAGAAAACAAAAAGGGAGGACAAGGGCTCCCACAAAGGGGCAAGAAAAAATGTTGCAGTGGCTTAGCTCGGCTATGCCAGGATATACGTAGCGTTAGCAAAGGCTCAGCACACGTCGCACACATATCCAAACGGATTGTTTACGAAGTCCGTCTGGAAGGTCCGAGTCGCACTGGCGCTTTCGCTGAGTTTCACAGTATATTCAGTCGATCGGTGAGCCTTGACGTCATCGACGGCGTTTTGTTGTTGCTGCAGGGGTGGTCGGGCACGTCACTCAGCCTCCTGGCAACGCCGCTTTGCTAGACGTTCGTCCCTTTGCTCCAGTGTCTCCGCAGCACGTTTAGCCTTCTTCTGTTCATTCCTCCTATGCTCAACCGCTAATTGCCAGGCAACTACTTCGGGATCCGATGAGTCAAGCTTCTCCGCTCTTCTGCGCTGTTGAGCAGCATTGCGCTCTCCTTCTCCATGGCTATACCACACTGGCAAACGCCAGTCAGAAGCGCAGCGGCTCCAGCGCAGTGTCAGACGGCGACTGCACAGCAAGCGCGCGCCGGCGCCAGTGCGTCTACCACGGCTACAACGTCACTCCTCTGGAATGCGCAGACCGGCGGCGGTGAGTCGCGCGCGGCGGCGGCGGAGTGCGCGAGAGGTGCCGGCTCCGGTGGCTCCGGTGCGCAAGCTGTGTGACATCACTGATCCTTGCGCATGCGCAGCACGGCTCTTGATGTGCCGCGCGAAACGGGCTTGGCTAGGCCAGTGTAGCTAACGCTACAAAAGTTGGTGGACATAAAAAATTGAACACACCTTTTTATCCACAACAAAGTGTACACATTAGACCTTTTGGCTGATCAGCACCTCCTGGGACAGGTGCAGGAAGACTGCCCTGAAGAAAGACAGGCCTAGTTTCTAGTGTGAGCAGTAAAGGTGCCCTTGTGGACATGAATGCCTGTGTGAGTATCCTCGAAGATGCGCCACTATGCCTAACACATTGACTGGCAACACAACTGACATGCTCACTGAAGAAGTGCTTGAAGTGCTTTCGAAGAACACGGGAGGTAGTTTGTGCCTGCTTAACTAATGAACAACCTTTCCCAGCAGCATGGAGATACTGGAGAATACTTGAAATCATTAGACGAAATGTTATTTATGCCTGCTTGCCAGTGCTTGAAGACAGTTTTCAAGTTGGGTAAAAATATGGTTTCATTGTAATTTTTTCCCAAGGTCGACTTGATTGACTTTTTTAAGTAAGATGTTTGGATCCACCTGGGCAAGTGGCCAGTCCATTCTTGGAGGCACTTCTGATAAGACAAACTTCTGATAAGACGAACAAATTGTCATGGTCCCCTCGAGTTCGTCTTAAAGGAGTCTAGTGTATAATAATTACCGGGGTTTAATGTGCAGAAACCATGATATGATTATGAGGCATAGCATAGTGGAGAGCTCTGGAATTTTCAATTGCCTGGGGTTCCATAACGTGCACTGAAAATGTACAGTACACGGATGTCTAGCATTCTCGCCTCCATCGAAAATCAGCCAATTAGTCAGTCAGTTTTTATTGTGACATAACAGGTTAATTACAAAGCAAAAAATATACAGACGAGTGTTCTAAAGTGCAAGACTGCAACGGGATCCTCGGTGAAGGTTACAGATAAATAATACAATGATAAGCAGCAGTATGAACAGCCAAACATAAATAAAGCAAAACACATACATACTGGAAATAAGATATCAGCGCATGAAACTGAAAAAACAAATACAGTAGAATCTCGATGATACGAATTCGTAGGGCGCACGTAAAATATTCCTGTCATCCCAAATTCGTACGAGCCAAAACAAGTTAAA
Organism: Hyalomma asiaticum; assembly: GCA_013339685.2. Lineage (NCBI taxonomy): Eukaryota > Metazoa > Arthropoda > Arachnida > Ixodida > Ixodidae > Hyalomma > Hyalomma asiaticum. Next base: position 195,903,045 of record CM023481.1, read on the forward strand.
GCTGACCATGAAGATGAACAAGAACTTTATTGGGGTCAACTACTACTTGCTGAAAAAGTCTATGACGTTCTTTTGAACTTTTTTAACTTCCCTGTCCCTCAAGAAAGCCGCCTGAAAGGAATAAAACCGTGCTGCGGTTTCTTCACTGACTCTGCCGGCGCTTACGGCGCGACGCAGGACATCGAGGGTGTCAAGGTTTTCCTGACGTTGACGGTATCACACTCACCGGCATCTTCACCATCACTGTCGGACTCAGTATCCTTTGCCTCGTTGACCTCGTCTTCAACGGATCGCAGCCCACAGGTTGCGATGTTGTCGTCCACGGTGATGAAGTCTCGCAATGAAGCTTGAGTTTCGAGGTTCTCCCAACCCTCGATGTGCAAATCGGCATCAGACTCCTGGTTTTCTTCCGTCGGAGCTGCATCCGATTCCGCAAAAAATCCACACTTGCGAAAACAGTTCATGATCGTGTCCTGGGTCACATTATCCCAGGACAAGGCCAAAAAATGTAACGCGTCAAGCAGGCTAATCTGCAAGTTTTCATCCTTGCGTTCAATTTTTGCCTGGAGCTTCCACACAAGCAGTCCCTTGAAACGGTGCTTCACATTTCGGATTATTCCCGCATCCAGTGGCTGCAGACGGCTCGTGGTGTTTGCGGGCAGGAACCTTATGGCGACATTGCTGAAGTTGCAGTCTTTGGGATGGGCCGAACACTGGTCGACGAAAAGCAAAAATTTTCTGTTTTTCGCTGGCATTTTTTGGTCCAAAGCCGTAAGGAACTCGCAGAAAAAATCTGCAGTCATCCATGCTTTTTTGTTTCCCTTGTGCATTCCTTGTCGCCTTCCTTGTCGCCTTCCTTGTCGCCACCCTCCTCCTCGCGCGCTCGTTTCCCGAACGAGCGTGCCGGAGAGGTTTTCTCTTTCTTGTTGGCGGGGTGCAGCGTGGCTGTGGACGGGTTTGCTGCTCACGAGGAGGAGAGATTTCGCCACTTCTTTGCGCTGCTGGGGCAAAGAGGTGAAGGCAAGCGGGGTGTAAAAAAACCACCGGCAGCCGTGGTGGCCACTCTCCCACTTTGAGTCAGCCGCTCGCATGAAGCGTCATTTCACGCGTTCTATCATCCGCAATGGGGGGCTGGGGAAACTGTTCATATAACACCGAATGACGGCACATTTTATAAAACGTAGTCTGTCCAAAACAACATTAAAATTCGTATCATCGCAAAATTCGCATCAACCGTTATCGTATCGAGATTCTACTGTGATCTAATCAATAAATACTGTGTATAGAAACACAAAACTAGTACCACTGAAGAAAAAGGCATATAAAAAATTTACCAGGTACTCTTTTAATGAATTCTTGAATGATATTAAGGAATTTTTGGATTTTAGTGATCTGGGTAGATTATTCCATAATGAGTCAGCGCAGAAGTTTGAAGGTGTTTGAACCTTAGAAAGCAAAAAGTTGTTGTTAGCCGTAAACCTTGTAGTGTTAAGCTCAGGATCAATGAAGCTACTAGAAAGTTGATTAGTTATTTGTCTATACAGTAACATAACTAGATTAAACTGAAACAAGTTAACAATTAAGGGGTGTTGTTTCTACGAAGAAGGTCAGCGGTGCTACTGTCGTGAGAACAGCTAAAAATAATGCAAAAAGCTCGATTTTGAAGATTTTGTAGGGATGAAAGATGACACTGATAAGTGTTTGCTCATGATGGCAATGCCATAGTTGATATGAGAATGTATGAAAGCAGAGAGAAAGAAGAGCCTTATGAGAAAAATATGAACGAGCATTAAGCGATGCACGAATGCTGAATGCTGTCATTTCTTAAAGTGAGCAATATGGTCAGCAAATGTAAGGTTAGTGTCGAGGAGAATGCCAAGAATTGTTACATTGTCACTGATATTAATTAAATGCGAGTCAGTATGATCTCTGGTGTGGAGGTTAACTTGCGCCAGGTTAATCTAAAAACCAGAAATTTGGATTTGTTTGGATTAATGTGTAAATGATTTTCATGGCATCACTTGCACACGCTAAAAAGTACGGCATTTAATTTATCAGTGACAGTGTTAATACATCTATCACTAAAGGAGATGGTGGTATCATCAGCATATAAAACGCAGTGAGCCATGCGTATAATGTCAGGAAGGTCATTAATGTAAAGTCAAAAAGAAACAATACACTTCTCTTCCAACTGATTGGAAAATGGCGTCGGTTGCTCCTATACATAAATCTGGCCTGCGCCACGTCATGAATAACTACTGCCCTATTTCACTCACTTCTGTGTGTAGCAAAATTCTTGAACACATTTTATATAGTGCCATTGTTAAACACATAGATAGTAATTCTTTATTCAACTCAAACCAGCATGGATTTAGGTAGGGACTATTGTACGTCACACAACTGGTAGAGTTTACACGTTTTAGCAGCAGCCCTGGATGACAAATTTTCGGTCGATTGCATTTTCCTTGACTTTCAAAAAGCTTTTGACACCGTTTCGCATCACTTATTGCTGCAAAAACTAACCAGCTTTAATATTAATGCCCTAGTTATTACATGGATTGCTGAATATTTACATGAGAGGCAACGATATGTAGTTGTAAACGGCGAACAGTCTGCAATAACTAGTGTTACGTCAGGGGTACCTTAGGGATCAGTTCTGGGACCCCTTCTCTTCTTATTGTATATCAGTGACATCAGTGAAAACGTACAATCCTATACGTATTAGGCTATTTGCAGACGACTGCATATTATGCCTTAAGATTACCTCTGGAACTGACTGCTCCGTGATCCAAAACGACTTATGTGCGATATACGCATGGTGCGAGCAATGGGAAATGAAACTGAATCTTATGAAAACTGTGTACATGAGGTCTTCCAGAAAAAAAAGCCCAGGTGAATTTGAATACACAATAAACTGTTCTCCGGTAAAAATGGTGTACGAATACAAATACCTAGGTGTTTACTTTTGCCCCTCTCTATCATGGAATTGGCATGTGGATTATACTGTAGGTAAAGCTTGTCGGAGCTTAGGATTTTTAAGGCAAAATAGACATGCTTTTCCATGGCAGACCCGGGAGTTATTATACAAAACATACGTGAGATCAGTACAGGAGTATGCATGTTGTGTGTGGGACCCTTCAACAGCATCGAAGAAAGAAATATTAGGAAAAGTTCAGTCCATGGCGGCAAGATATGTATTTAAAGGGATACTGAACAAAACTTTCGCCGTTGAGATAAATGATCCAATTGAAAAATTGGGTACTGAAATTTGTTTTCACTATGAGGCGAGAGGTACTGGAATCGATACCCAGCACCCCCACCACGTATGAGGCCTCGGTTTGGACGACGTTTATTCTCCTGAGTAGCTCGCCAGGTCACCCGATGATGCCAACGCGATGGGCTCAAACCGGATGATGATGATCACGCACCAGCGATGAAGAAGATACGCAGAACGTATGGTCATGATGGTAAAATACAGATGATGAAGACGTGCTTAATAAACGCCCACACCACAACCTTCATTTAAGCGAGAGACTAGTGGAAAATATTGACTTTAATGCATTTTACGCAAATTCACATGTCTAGCGGCCGCGCGGTGAACTAGAGGAAGTTGCGTGACACCTACTGGTGAGTGACATGCCAACCAATTCACGACAAGCAACTCGTGACAGAAGCGGTTCTTGGGTGGAGAGGTGGACAGGGGAGTAGCTGGAAGAGAGAGGGCGCCGGTTGCATGTGACATCACGGCCATCGACAAGCGCACTGACGTTCAGCCGCCACGCTCTCACTATCCACTAAAAATACTGCCAACCGTTCGAAAATACGTAAAATGAACTCTGTTAATCGGAATAGTGGCGTCTTCCGAGCAGGTTTTCAATGTTTTCGCTAGTTTTCCCAATTTTTGTTCAGTATCCCTTTAATGTACCCATGTACGACAGGCAGTTTAGTGCGACAGAATCTAAGGCGATATTACAATGGAAGTCTCTGCAGCACCGGAGAGTGTCGTTTCGACTGAAGTTATTATGCAGCATATATTATTTTCATACTCGAATTCCCCGTGATGTATACATTAACCGGCCTCACTACATATCAGCACGCATAGATCACGAACACAAGATAAGAGAATATAAATGTAATACATCGTCCTTTACCAACTCTTTTTTTTTTCCGAGAACTATCAGTCAGTGGAATCAACTTCCTTCCACAATTGTAGCAATTTCTTCTACTGATGCCTTCTTTTCCGCAATAAAAATGATTGAATCTTTTGACCACTAAGCCTTACAAATTCCATGGTGTGCTCCTGGCAATAGCCATGATCTGTATACCTTGATTGTAAACTATGTTTTGTTTTAGTGCTTCCTCTGCCCTTGTACTCTACCAACGCTGTACATCGTTGTAATTATTCTTCGGATTGTCATTAACTTTTGGGCTTTCTGCCTTTTTAGCTTTTTGTGATGCAGCTGTGTATGTTTGGTGTCTGCGTGATCTATATTTTCTCATTTGCACAAATTTATGTGGACCTGCACTTTCCATGTTCTTTCTCTGTAACCCCCCCCCCCCCCCCATTGTAATGCCTGTATGGCGCTGTGGGTATTAAATAAGTAAATAAATAAATAAATAAATAATGGGCCCAGCAGTGAGCCTTGAGGAACCTCTTGATTAATTGTTTTAGTAGAGGAGAATGAGCCTACTATGTATACTGTCTGCTTTCTGTTCAGCAGGTAACTGTTCAAAAACCTAAGCGATCAACCTGAAATACCCGATGCTTTGAGTTTGTTGGACAAAAGCAGATAATTATTGGTGTCAAATGCCTTTATAAAGGCCGAAAAAAACCAACCCAACTACACCTCCTGAATCAATAGAGCGTTTTATGTAGTCAGGTAGGGAAAGAAGGGCAAGGTTTGTGGAACTTCCAGCTCGCAAACCAAATTGGCAACGCTTCAGTATATTAAATTTATTCAGGTATTTGTTTAGCTGAACTATAAACAACTTCTTGATAACTTTACTAAGGGAAGAAAAAGTACAGATGGAACGATAATTGGAAACAGACAGCTTATCACCCTTTTTAAACACCTGATGAACTTTAGCTATCTTTAATGTTTTAAAGTTTTAAGTGGTTTATCTACACCAGGGTTTGTCTCCTCATGACTTTTGATTGCTGTAGACACATCGTCATGGCTCACAGGAAAAAGAAAAAAAAATAATGATTAGAACAATGTAGGTTTGTTACAAATCCCTTCACTTTACGCACAAAATGTAAGTTCAAGGAGCAGCAATGTTTAACACCACACACAATGTGGCTGGTAATTGTGGGAAGCCAAGCATGCAGCCAGAGGCAATTATAAAATTTTTATGTAACAAATCTGCACATATCTTAAGCTTGTTGTTCTGCATAAGAGATCGAAATGTGAGGTGGAATGTGTGCCAAATCTTTATCTAATCCGTTGATTAGGATCCATTTATCTCAGAAAGTCACCAGAGTTGGGCATTTTCCAAGCAAAGGAAACAACATTGCCACCTTTTGTAATGATTTTTTTTTTACCTTGCTTGTAGTACTGGTGTGGTTTCCTATAAAGCCTAGCTGTCAGTTATTGCCATTCTCGTTCCTTAATTGTGCAGATAAAATTACCATGACTATGGTTTTCTCTCCTAGGTGCCACCAAGCAGACAAGCAATGAAGAAACTCCCGAAGAGTCCTTGTAGGCAACAACACTTGGCAGAACATTTTTCTTGTACATAGATGTCCACAATAAACGTACACCACAGATTCCTCAGCACATAGCAACACCTAAGTGTGCCTGGTTTTTTTTTTCCTTCCCTTTCATTTTTCTCCTCCAATTTAATGGGTTGTATGATGTTGCTAAAACTGAATGAGGGCAGCCTGTTCACAGCACAGTCATGTTCCCAGAAAGTTGGAAGTGGGAGGTATAGAGCTTGCAAATTTTTGTTTGACTGTGTTTATGCTGATGGTGGAGACTAAACAGTTTTCTCAAGCTTAAAATTGGTCAATCTGTTTAGTGATGTTTACACCTGCTACAAAAATAAGCATTGTCTCTCTGCTGTTAATTATATAATTAACATGCAGGGCTGCCTCATATGCAGTGTGGGCAGTGTTACCAGGTCCCTGAAATGGTCTTTGAAATTGTATCATCATTTAGGCCACTGATCTCTACTAGGGGGGTCTGGATGCGGCTTCGCTGCTGTCGCGTGCGGGTGCGCACACGGTTAGTGGAAGTATGAAGGCTCATCCTGGAAGCCGGGCATCTGCTAGTCTTCTCAGCCACTGGTTAGCGTTCCCTATTGCGTATTTTTGCATTTATTTCACGCCTTATTGCGCTTTTGACAGTATACATTTTCTTCAGGCCTGAACACTATGGCAACAAAACATGCCAAGTAAATATGAAGCAGAATTTAGCAGAGAAACAAGCAAAATATCACATCGGTCTTAACTGAGCTTGTCTGCTTGAACGGGAATCATGCTCGCAAGCAGACACTGCAACCAGTATTAATATGTGCACTTAACCAACGTTACTAGAACAAACTCAGTTTCGCAGCTCCGTATCTCCGCCAGCGGAAGAGGGTGGTCCAAACGGCGGTCGCGTGAACTTGCGGCGCTGCAGTCGCGTCTTCCGCTATACTCTCGGCGCGTCGTCTGCTACGACGGAGCACAGCGGCGGTCCACCGCGCATTTCGCACGGCGGCTTTCTAGTAGTGCTATTGCGAAAGTTAAACATTTATCGTCCGTCCAGTCGACGTTCCCAGATCCCATTTGTGCACTACTTAAGTGGATATGCATAAGGTCGTCTGTATGCATCGACCCGCATGCATTGCTCATTGGATTGCACGGGTGTTGAATTTTTATGCCTGGTGTCTGAAATGGCACCATTAACGCCAAACTGCTACCATCTAAACTTGTTATTCCCGGCACCGTCGCTTACCGCGGCAATAACGGCCGCACCGTACTCGTGCGACTGCAAAACGGCTTCGAGCACAAGCTCGGCCAACACACGGCCAGGTGCGGCGACCTTTGTGACAAAACTTGCTATAGACTGTACTCATCCTTCAAACATGGCACGAATATAACCACCAACGCATGGTCGGCTAACTGGCAGCTGTGCCCTCCTTCGCGATCCCACCGTAATCAACAAAGCCGTCTATTTTGTAGGTAGACTTGTTGAACTCGTAAGAATGCCTAAGCTTCATTTCATCGACAAGAAGCGTCCCCAAGCTGCTTGCTCATTTGACATTGTATGTATTCCAGACAGACGGCTTCAAATCCATATTGTGAGCACTTTTAACGTACTTCATCGTTCTCATCTGTACATAACCATCATCATCCCTGTTCCTCTTCTTCTTCGTGCATTGATGCTTGGAGTGCCTGCAGAATAAACGTGTCTGCTGGCGTTGTCTGGTCCGGTCTTCCTCGGTCTTCCAATATTTATATTAAATGGCCTCCAGTACTTGTGCCAGCCGGTTCGTGGTTGGCAGTGGTAGCATATTCAGGTCTATCAGCAGCCTTTAGGCCCGTGGGCTGGCGATTCGTACAAGCATGCAGTTAAGCAACCATTCTGCGTTGTACGCATTCCACACGGTGCTTTTGCTTTGATTTTGCGAAATGCATTTGCAACCGCCACCTTTTCGAGCGGTGGGAGGCAGTCCAGCTGCTTGTTCAGGCACTCTCCTCCGAGGTCGTTTCTATCACTCCTTTCAGTTCCGTGATTTGTTTCTCCTGCTTCTCGCGAGCTGCTGTGGCCCCAAGAAACGTTCTTCTGAGATTCTTCATCTTAAAATTCTTAATGGTTGCCTTCGCTAGTGTCTGCAGTAGCTCCTTTCTACGGTGTCTTAAACAATTCGGACAGATCTGGCGTAGCGTGAAAACCAAGCAGTTTTTTGCGCGTACTCTGTCGCTATCCTTCACATACCTTCAGTTCATCAACTTCGCAGAGTAGATGTTCCATTCCCACAGCACAGCTTAGACTGTACGAAAGCTGTTTTCTTTATGTAGCTGTTCACTGTGCAGTTCAACTGCTCATCAACTACAACTGTTTTTTGCACAACCCGTTCATAAGCCGGCGAGTGTAAAATATTCCGCACCTACTGCTCGTTACCTCGTCGTAAAACACTCAAAAAGCCATTGCTTTGAACGTAGCGCAACAGTTGACAAGTGATCGAATGTGAATGTGATGCGAGGGCAATTCTGTGTCCGTAAGTGTTGGTAATCACTTGTCGTTCGTCTTACTGTTCTACTTCTGACGGCTCCTCCGTCGACGAGCTGGGCACAGGGCTTTCGCGGGACGCCATGCGTTTTTTCGGGTATTTGCGCCTTGACCCTGAACATTTTGGCTTATATATATATATGGGGTGGAAGTGCTGCGAACAAGCGTACCAAGCGCTAGCTCTCATTTTCTCCGACGGATCAAAACTTATTGTCCAGCAAAAACATGAAAGTAGCGCTCTATAATATTGCCATGCTCAAAAAAGAAGGTCACAGAGTTTGCATTTCGGAGTGGGCTTTCAACTTTGCGATGTTAAGCTTGCTCCCACCTCCTGAATTCCGTAGGGTCTTTTGGTGGTCCGAAGTGGCGTGAACCGGGGTCATCGTTGCGGTGTCTGCGACGATGCACCCCGATTTTGCACCCCGGCGCAAAGCAAGTCGGCATACCGCGCATAAATGATCCTGGGGCTCTTCGCTAGGCGTCGTACACGACGCATGTCTCTTCATCCAAGGCACTTCGCATTGGCAAAAAAAAAAAAAAAAATAGTTTCAAAAATTACGAGTGAACAAAGCGTACCAGTTCAGTGGCGCACCGACGGGCGGGGGGGGGGGGGGGGGGGGTTCGGGGTTGTAACCCCCCCCCCCCCTAAGCCGGCCTAACCCCCCTCCCACCTTATTACTGCTCCTATGTCCTAGAAGAATGTGGCGCTAATTTCTCTGCAAAACGCCGAAAAAAATAATAAAGATAATCATCGTCATTGATGTTACTATTATTTGGCATTTTATTTACTTTTTTTTCACACGCAACAACTGCGCAATCGCGTGCCTGGCCCTTTGTGAAAAATCGAACCCACCCCTGGCGGAGATCCTGGGTGTGCTACTGTACCAGTTGCTGCAACGCACGTGCACGTCAACTGCGCCGTTACAAGCGCCGGTGGCGAGAGCCAACGGCAAGCGCAAGACGTGACTACAGCGCCACTAGTTCTCGCGACCGCCACGCGGACCGCCTCTCCCGCGGAGCTTTTAAACTGAGTTTATTCTAGTAACGTTGCACTTAACTACATTAAAGGGTCCCTGAAACGTTTTTTTGACATTGCGTCACTGCTTAGGCAACACAATTATGAAATCATTCACACCATAAATAAAGCGAAGCACCATGCGCTAAGGCAGCTATGGGCTTATTTCTGTCGCCTTCTTCCTTACCACGGCTGTTCCTCCTCAACTCGATCTGCTGCGGAATGCGCGCTAGCGATGACAGCGCCTCCCGCGTCAGCCGCCCTGCCGAGCCCTCCACCGCGACATAGCGCCCCGATATCCTCACTGAGGTCGCCCGCCTCGGCAGTGCTAGCCTCTGTAATAGAGCACCGGTGACTCGTGTGTACGCCGCCAGATGCCGCGACGATACCGTTGGCTGAAACGAAGGAGTACGTTGTAGAAGCACGTTGTTCGCAGCTAGGTTTTGAAAATTACGTGCACGTCACCGGTTCGGGGCCAATCAGCGACCTCTCATTCGATCGGTCGATGGCGGGGGCGTTTGAAAACGCCTTTTGGCGAGCCGCTGAGATCTTTTGCGATGCACGTGTTGAAAACCTTATTGTAAATTCCACACTTTACGCACAGCGCTGAAATCTGCCCTCAAATGATCCTAATGACTCGCTCTACTGGATCACCATGTTTGCACAAAATCATCAAAACCGTTTCAGGGTCCCTTTAAACTGATGTTTGGGTAGGCGTTTAGCCGAAAACCAACTTGCATATACAAAAATCGAGGGAGTCCAATAAAGACACAGTAAAAGCTACATGATACAAAAGTACTTATTATGGAAACAGTTACATGCTGTGAATAAATATAATGTAAAAAAGACGAAGTGCGCTCCTTGCTTGTAATTTAACATTGAGAGCCAGTAAGTACATCAGAACCCTTTGCCATTTTCCGGGCAAAGGAATCTAAGTGTATTTTCAAACAGGCCAATATATATTCTTTTGGAATGGGCTTTCTTTTAACTGCCCACGTTAAATTTCGTTCCAGAAGGAAAATGTTTAACTTCAACACATTTATGGCTAGATTTCCGGGACAGTTTTACCCAGTGGGCACCTGCGGTGCATATTTGTCACGAACTCTATGAAGTCTTTAGTGAGTGCTACATTAATTTGCAGCACACCATCTGCAAAAAAAAAAAAAAGCCACACAGCTAAGCATACTTAGAAAGCAGGTCATGCAACACAGGGGATTTCAGTGTAGTAAGCATGACATTTGCAGCAGCTCAAGTCATATGTAAACGCTAAGCTATGAAAATTTGATGTCGTACTACCAGCATTCTATTTTTCTCACAGCCAGTAAGCCGAAATGCCAAGGTCTAGCTGTCGTCCACTTTGTATGCACAGTGTTTCCGTTTACTTGCACAAAGGTTTAAAAATACCCACTTGCACATTGCGAGAATGCAACAAACTTAGTGAGGTTTCGATCATCTGAGACTGTTTTAATGAGCTCAGGTAATTAATATCAATTATTTAACTAATTTCGATATGTTGCTTAAAACAAAAAAATTGTTCATTTTCGAAGTTGCAGAGCATGTGAGCTAGTGCATGGATAATGTACTTTTATAATTATAGATGCAGTGGTTTTAATTTTTCTGGGTTTGTAAGAAAGTGTGCAAGGTCTGAAAAAGTGCCAAACTACTAGGCGCTCACATGCCATGAAATTGGCGAGAGCGACCAATGATGCACGGAGACCGCAGGCATAAACAGCTAATGTCACGGTATGCAAGCACCTAGATACGTGGTGCTTTTTCAAATCTCGCGCACCTTCTTAGAAGCCAGGTAAAGTTAAAATCACTGCACTTAATTAGTATGAGAGTACATTATCCAGACACTAATTGACATGCTCTACAACTTGTCGAATGAACATAATTCATTTGAGGCAGCAAATTAAAAGTTGGTCAAATAATTAAAATAACTACCTGAGCTCATTAAAAATAATCTGAGAAGGGTAAGACAGCAGTAAACAATACTAATTTAGTTGCATTTAATGCTCACATGATTATTTTTAAAGCGTGGTGCAAGTTCATTGAAACACCCTGAATTGCTTTTAGAAGGAAAAAAATGTGGTGGCTGCATCACTGTAGCTGTGTTTGTGAGTCCTTTGAATTGAAACAAGTGACCGTAACATGGTAGCTATAGAGCCTGCTGTTTGGGGATGGTGTCTGCCTGCCTCTGCTTAAGTTGTCAAACACACTGGTACAAATCGACTTAGAGCGAGGGAATCTGCGTTACAAGACGCACAGCTCTAAAACCAACCTACGACCTGAGCATTTCGCTGTCTATTGTGTATGTCGTACGTACAGAATACCGTAGTTATTAGTCAGACATCTTCTCGGACAACTTCTCTGGTCTGCTTGTAGAGTTTACGAAGCAAGAAGCATGTATCTTTGGTGAAATGCGAACTACACCGGCCTATACAGAGCATTTTCTATGCTTTCCCTGCAGCCGTTTATACAACTTCTGGGACAATTGCTCATACTTCCAGTGACCACACGCTGGAGAGCTCAAAGCATCATTCAGCAACCTAGTGGAGATCAGTGGTTTAAGCTACACCATTATCAAATCATCCACACCATAAATTAGGCAAAGCATCTTGCATCAATGCAGCTACAGGCTTTTTCCTGTCACCCTGCCCCTGAGTACTGGTGTTCCTTCTCAACCCTGTAGTGGCTGGTGGCTGGCTTCACGTATGCAGCTGCTGCAGTCACAACATGGCCGCATGCTGTTTATTTCAGAAGCCACAGTCCTGAGCACATGGTTTAACTCTGCACCGCCAGGCCCTGCAACAATCCCTGCTGCTGGCCACAAATATTTCTTCTCCAGTATCTGTAAACATTAAGAAGTGTGCAAATAGAGAATAATAGCCCTTTGACAATGGCCGCTCATGAACATAAAATGCTGAAGTGATGGTCAAATAATATACCATCTTGAGCAAGTCTGTACATTTTAATCATTTTCCTTTTGAAAAAGCATTTCAGTTGTGAGGCAGCGCTAGTTGTGTCCACTTGTTTTTCATCCCTCGTTTTCAAGCACGCTGCACTTTATATGATAAGACGTTGTATTTCCAGGAGTTGGAAAGTACAGGGGTAGTTAGGGATGGGGGGCTGGGGGGGGAGGGGTGGAGGGGTTTAAGAAGATAGAATTACAGTTAAATTTAGGGTTTTGGCATTGACTGGATCCTACTGTATCGGCACACTGAAGTGACTCGGCTCGCCTACTATCTTGCACAAGTGCACAATGGCGCATCTTGACATGTCATCGATCACATGATTTGCAGCCCACAACACAGCAAGGGCAATTAATGATGTTATAAAGAAACATCTCAATCAACACAGGACATGCTGCTCGCATAATTGTGCAGCATGTTGTAAATTTGGTAGATGATGTTCACTGTCCAACAGAAGTTCCTAACTGTAGTAGTAAATTGTGATAGGGTATCCTCTGTGACTGGTTTTCTTCAAGCAAACAATCATGAAGTGTTTCAACATTCATGGACAACATTTGGTTGCAATCAGGATGGAAAAATGACTTGACGTCAGTGGACTAGCCAGTCAAATCAGTTGCCAGCGTGGCGCTGCTTGCCCATTGCCTGTCCTCTGAGCAGGAATGGTTGGAAACATTTGGTTGAGTTGCTTAATTCAATCTGTAGCAATGTGCATATTTTAAACATTGTAGTAAATTACACTTAATGCAGAGTAGTGATATTGGCCTACTAATGATCAGAAGGACTTGCGCTACTGGCTCAATGCATTTGTGAAAAGTCATTGTTTCAGTGTTCCTTTTGAACTAATTTGTATGCATCCAGGACTCTTGGACATAACTTGCCTCAAAGACACTACACAGCTACTACAGAAGCCACCATTTGCATTGGAAAAGTTTGTCAGGGTTGCACAAATGTTTGCAGAAGTTGGCGTCAATGTAAATTGCAAGTGAAATTGCATCATTTGTAGACACAATGCAATTGTGAAGGGACCTTAGTTCACTCAAGGTGACATTCATCATGGTGTTGGAATAATTTCATTGTCAAATCTCTCTAGGGCACATGCTTGTTTAATGCTGAGATAATGGCTTCTTTGTACAGAGTGCCTAGTAGAACATTCTCAGAATGTTTGAAGGTTTCATAGTTGTCAACTAAACAACAAAGTGCGCCTTGAAGTGTGGCCTTCAGGATTAGTAGAGATAGAATTCAAGTTGTTTGGCAGTATATTTTGTGAAAGAATATTACCTTGTTAAAGATACAGTGGTTATGATATTTTCCCAGAGCGATCAAATTGCTGCAGCATAATAGCAACATTGGATACTTGCTGCTAACTAACATTCGATGAAGGGACTTGCATGACACATGACATCCTTCATGAATGTTGTTACCATGCAATAGCTCCTTTTTTTTCCCCCTTCCAAATTGAAGGGGAGAGGTCATGAATTTCAGGGATCCACACTTAAATAGAATTGAAATACTTTGCAGAAAGAAGCAGGCAGGCTTGCAGCCTCACCTTATTAATACTGTATTGTCATAAGTGGCAATATTTTTGGAGCGGGAGTTTATTGCATGGCGTGTGCAGCACATGGGCTCATGTTGACACAGGATGGAAAAAAAAATGGCGAATGAGCGGTAGAGAAATCGGGCAATAAAAAAAACACTGAGCCCTTGCAAAATGCAAATTCGGGCTAAGTGGTTGTGTAGAGGCCTTTACACATGTCGTATGCATTGTGTACTTGAGGCCTTTACTCATTCCATGTGCAAACCTTTCAGTGGCATGAACAGTGAAGTCTGCATACACACATTAGCTCTGGCAGAAACAGGTCGTGATAGGATGCGTAAGGCGTGGTTCCCCCCCCCGCCCTCTAAGAGGGCCTAGTCCACATTAAACAGAACTGAGAAAAATTTAGTTGTTTGATCCCGGCCTTATGGTTGAGGCTGTTCCAACAATTTTTTCCCAGTGCACTTTGTTGTTTCATTAACTTGTTTCTAACAAATAAAGCGAGCCCTTGACCCCCTTCCCTTTCGTTATTTCATCGCTTGGGCTTGGGCCTCGTTGCGGCATACTTGGTGCCTTAGGTAGCATATGAGGGTTTATTGGGCAGCAGCCACCTCGACATAAGATCACGTTCTACGTGACGCCTACTGGCAGTAAGAGTGTGCTACACTCGCCGCCACGGCTATGAGTGGCACTGCCTAACACTCCCAGGATTCCATATACATAAATACCCAATAAAGTGGACGGGGGGATGACCGCCTTCGTAGCTCAGTGGTAGAGCATCGGACGCGATATCCGAAGGTCGTGGGTTCGGTTCCCACCGAAGGCAGGTTTGTCTTTTCGTCCACTTGAATTCCTTTCTGTACTTACCCCAAATTACAATATCATAATTACGAATTGGTATAACTTCCCCTATGCTTTCCTAGGCTTCAATGTTTGTTGTGTCAATAACTTGTTTCTAACAAATAAAGCGAGCCCTTGACCCCCTTCCCTTTCGTTATGTATATATATATATGGAAACAAGTTAATGAGCCAACAGACAATGAATCCTAGGAAAGCATGGGATCGGTTAATTGTAGTATTGCAATTGAGGAGTAAGTAGAAAGGAGTTAAAGTGGACAAAAAGGCGAACCTACCTTCAGTGGGAACCGAACCCACGACATTTGGATAACGCGTCCGATTTGACCCCATCCCTTTCTTTCTATATATATATATATATATATATATATTGTAAGGCAGTTTATTGCCGAAGCAGCGAAGCGACCGTCTCACGCGAGCGTCGGACACCAAGAGCGCAAGCTCCTCTTCGTCGGTGAGCCGATGATGATAGAGCGTTCGTAGGGTTCACCAATCCTCTTCGCTACAACTGCCCCCTGGAGAAAAAGGAGCCATCCTGGCGACTCAAGGGGAGGAGAGGACGACCGGATCGTAATAACGTTTAAGCCTCTGTACGTGCGCGGTCTCGCGCCCCCGAAGCCTCAAATCAGTAGACGGCGTCACCGGCTCGACAACGTAGTTGACAGGGCTGGTCTGTTGAACGACGTGGTATGGACCATGGTATTTGGTGACGAGTTTAGAGGAGAGACCAGGTGTGGTTGAAGGTATCCACAGCCACACTAGTGAGTCCGGCTGGTAGGTGCAGGGAGGACGGTCATCATCGCGGCGGAACTTCTGGAGGCCTTGGTCTTCCGCCGTGAATGAACGGGCCAGCTGACGGCACTCCTCGGCGTACCTCGAGGCTTTGGACAGTGGCGTGCCCTCCGATGGGTCAAGCCTGTATGGGAGAATGGTGTCCAGCGTACAAGTAGGTTCACGGCCATACACAAGGAAGAATGGTGAAAATCCCGTTGTGGCCTGTGAGGCGGTGTTGTAAGCGTACGTGACATATGGCAGAACTAGATCCCAGTTGGTGTGATCCGACGCGATGTACATGGATAGCATGTCACCCAGAGTGCGGCTGAACCGTTCGGTTATGCCGTTGGTTTGCAGATGATAAGCTGTAGAGGTCCGGTGAATGGTACGGCATGCGGTGAGCAGGGCGCTAAGAACTTCTGAAAGAAATGCACGCCCTCTGTCGCTCAGAAGTTCCCGCGGCGCGCCATGACAAAGTACGAAGTGATGTGGGAGAAAGTATGCAATGTCGCGGGCTGTGGCTGTCCGCAGTGCCGCGGTTTCGGCATAACGTGTGAGGTGGTCGACAGCCACAGTAATCCAGCGATTGCCAGCTGACGTGCAGGGAAGAGGGCCGTAGAGGTCTATGCCGACGCGGTCAAATGGTCTAGATGGACAAGGGATGGGCTGTAGAGGACCGGAAGGACGAGGAGCAGGAAGCTTGCGGCGCTGGCACGCTGTGCATGAGCGAACGTACTTTCTGACAAAGTCATACATGCCGCGCCAGTAAAAGCGTAATCGAAGCCTGGCGTAAGTTTTGAAGAGGCCAGCATGAGCACACTGCGGGTCCGAATGAAGAGCAGAGCATACATCTGTGCGCAGGTGACGGGGAACGACTAACAACCATTTACGGCCATCAGGAAGGTAATTGCGGCGATAGAGAACGCCGTCCCGCAATTCGAAGTGAGAAGCTTGGCGGCGAATAGCGCATGAAGGTGGATTTGTTGGAGTGTCCGAAAGACAATCCATGATTGCTGCGATCCACGGATCCTTGCGCTGCTCCACGGCCATGTTGATGGGCACTGGGGACGAAAATACCGGTTCGAGGACTGAGATGGAAGTCGTGTCAGTTGGTGTAGGCGAACGAGAGAGGGCATCCACGTCCGTGTGTTTACGACCAGAGCGGTAAATGACGCATATGTCGAAGTCTTGTAATCGTAGAGCCCAACGAGCAAGGCGGCCAGATGGATCTTTCAATGTCAATAACCAACATAGAGCGTGGTGGTCTGTAACGACGTCGAAGGGACGGCCATACAGGTAGGGTCGAAATTTCCCAAGGGCCCATATAATAGCCAAACATTCCTTTTCAGTGACGGAGTAGTTGGATTTCGCTTTCGTTAGTGTACGGCTCGCATAGGCTACTACGTATTCATCATACCCATTTTTCCGCTGTGCAAGCACTGCGCCAAGTCCCACGCCACTGGCATCGGTGTGAACTTCTGTTGGGGCCGTAGGGTCGAAATGACGCAGTACAGGAGGCGATGTGAGCAAATGCCACAATGTTATAAAGGTATCGTCGCAAGGTGCGGACCAAGTAGAAAGGCTTGTGTCACCTCGGAGTAGCTGAGTCAACGGAGCAATGATAGAAGCAAAATTTCGAATAAAACGGCGAAAGTAGGAACAGAGCCCGATAAAGCTTCGGAGCTCTTTCAGAGTCTTGGGTTTCGGAAACTCGGCGACGGCACGGAGTTTGGAAGCGTCGGGTATGTGTATATATATATATATATATATATATATATATAAACATTGCGAAGCGGAGGACGTGCAAACGAAAACTTTATTTTTCCAACGTTTCAGCCGGGGATCGGCCTTCATCAGGGAAAAACCCTGATGAAGGCCGGTCCCCGGCTGAAACGTTGGAAAAATAAAAAAGTTTTCGTTTCGCATGTCCTCCGCTTCGAAATGTTTTGATTCTGCTGGATCCAAGGACACTTCCTTATTCATATATATATATATACACACACACACACCATACTACATGTCATTATGAATCATCAGAAAAAGATGCGCGATCAAGAAAGACAACTAGTTCAATATTTTCAATTTACGGCTGAAGAAGTAAAAAGGCTCGAATTATACCTGTCACAGAAGTTAACTGAACTGCATGTTAAAAAGTCGAAGAAGCTCGCCCACGACAACATAAGAGAAAGGGAATGCTTCCAGCGAGAAAGCATTACAGCTACAGCTAGAATGCGCAGGCCCGAGGTGGAAAGTAAATCTTCGGGACTGGATAACATTGTCAATTTGTCCAGTTACGATCTGTCAAGTGAGGAACGTAGTGTCTTATCTCGTGGACTTGATTTTTGCCCTGCAACTGCAGGCTAAAGTGAATTTCAGTTGGTTAGTGATCTTCACAATTTCGAACATATATAGCATGCGCCTCCGTAAATACTTTCACGATAGGTATTCGGATCACAATACTAATAGCTCACAATTCCCATCATATAAGTATTGGACACCTCCTTCCCAAAGGGACAAATGACTATAGACATATATATCAGAGCTGTGCGACGCGATGTCTTGCAGGCTTAATTATAAAGAAGGTACACCATTCCACCACAACCTCACTGACAGCGAGCAGAAAGCGACTGAATCCTTGGCTAATTGAAGGGACATAATCATCAAACCTGCAGATAAAGGCGCCATTGTTGTTATGGACAGCACCTATATCGACGAAGGCAAGAGAAAATTCAGTGACTCATCATATTACAAGCGACTAGATCACGACCTAGCAAACGAGTTCAAAGCTGTTGTCCACGAAACTCCGATTGCCCATTTAATGCTGGAGATATTAGCCACAGTACTCTAAAATCCTTAATACTGCTAAGCCCAGTAGCTCACAGGCTTTATCTTCTTCCTAAAATTCATAATAAAGGTAACCCTGGCAGAGCTATAATTTATGGAATTGGAACGGTGACCGAGAACCTCCCCGTTATGTAGACAGCCTCATCAACACCATTCCGTCCAGATTTTCTTCTTTCATTGAAGATACGAATCACTTTCTTACAGATATTCTTGACCTCCAGGTTCCTCAAAATTCGTTTCTCGTTATGTTAGTTGTTTTACGTCACTATATACTAATATTCCTCACTCAGATGGCATCGAGGCAGTTCTCTGCGTGTACAATGATTGCGACGCCGACAAACCAGTTTCCACATCCACGTTAGCTACATTACTTAAGCTCATTCTAGAACTTAATAATTTCGAACTTGATGGGACACGTTACATTCAAGTAAGCGGCACATCTATGGGCACGAGAATCCAACCAAACAATGCATATATATTTATAGGGATCCTCGAAAACCAGTTTCTTGCAAACCATGATCATAAACCATTTTTCTACGAGCGGTTCATCAATGACATTGTTCTTATGTGGCATCAAAGTGGTTTACAACTTCTATCTTTCATACCAGGTTTTAATAACGCTCATCTGACAAGTCCTTTTCGTATTCGTATTCACCTGTGAACATAAACTTCCTTGATGTCACTGCTACTCTAAGCAATTGGAAGCTGATAACTAATCTTTACAGGAAATCCACGGATCGGCAGCAGTACCTTCACTTCAGTACTAGTCACGCCAAGCACAACAAAACTAGTGTTCCCTGCCAAGCCGTCCGTTTCAAAGGATATGCTCTGATAGCGGCGAATTTTACCACAACTGTGAACAACTTCGGAGCGCGCTCGAAAAACAGAGGTATCCGTGTAGCATAACAGATGCCATCAAATGCGCAGAAGAGCTGGATCGTTCAGATCTGCTGACTACTAACAAAAGATCCAAAGAAAGTTCGCGTACAAACTTAATTTTCACACATTTGGCATCAGCTCCAAATGTCAACCATAAGGAAGCATTTCAACATTTTAATACAAAGCAAGAGGCTCGAAGGAATCTTCATGAAACAACCACGCATGGTCTACCGACGATCGCGGAACCTTCGTGATTTACTAACCTCATCTAAATCCACGCGTTTATATCATGAAGGTTGTCATCCCTGCAACAAACTACGCTGCAAAGTGTGCGTGCACATGACATCTAAAACAGTTTCAAGTAGCTCATCCGACTTTTCATTAACAATAAATTGTGACTACACATGCGACAGTACTAATGTCGTCTATCTTGTCGAGTGTTCAACATGCAAAGTTCAATACATAGATCAAACGAAGACAAGTTTAATAATCGTTTTAATAATCATCCTGCACATGCCACAAGCCTCCCCCATCTAATATTGTCGAAGCATGTCAGTACGCCTTGTCGCGGTTTCCACAAAATTAGGGCCACCATTATTCAGTCAGGTTTCAACACAAATCATGATAGGGAAGTCAGGGAGTCCTTGATCCATAAATTTCACACCATTTGTTCAGGCATCAATGAGGACATAGGAAAGGTCACCTGTCTCGCACTGTAATGGCATGACTATATTTTTATGTTAGTCATTTCTGCGAAATTTCTTACTTCGGAGCTGTTTTCACATGTTCTGCCCACCATACTGTGTACCACGCGTTGAGGCTCAAGGAGAATTTGAAACTTGTGTGCTCATGTACATATCACATGTCGCTCACATTCGCGAATTCTTTTGTGACACATTATCAATTTTTATTCTGATTGTACTAGCTGCTGTACTAAAGTACGACACGTGAGCCCAAAAAGCGGCTGCATTACAACAGACCTACTTACTTTGACGAAGGCCGTGCCACGACCGCAACATTAGTAAAGACATTTTCCTTTTCAATGTGTGCTACCTGCAAATTCATTATATATATATATATATATATATATATATATATATATATATATATATATGTGTGTGTGTGTGGGGGGGGATCGGTTCCCACCGAAGGCAGGTTTGTCTTTTCGTCCACTTTAATTCCTTTCTACTTACCCCAAAATTACAATATCATAATTACGAATTGGAATAACTTCCCTTATGCTTTCCTAGGCTTCAATGTTGTTTCATTAACTTGTTTCTAACAAATAAAGCGAGCCCTTGACCCCCTTCCCTTTCGTTATTTCATTGCTTGGGCTTGGGCCTCGTTGCGGCATACTTGGTGCTTTAGGCAGCATATGAGGGTTTATTGGGCAGCAGCGCCCTCGACGTAAGATCACGTTCTATGTGATGCCTCCTGGCAGTAAGAGTATGCTACACTCGCCGCCTTGGCTACGAGTGGCGCTGCCTAACACTTCCAGGATTCCATATACATAAATACCCAGTAAAGTGGATGGAGGGACGACCGCCTTCGTAGCTCAGCTGTAGAGCATCGGACGCAATATCCGAAGGTCATGGGTTCGGTTCCACCGAAGGCAGGTTTGTCTTTTCGTCCACTTTAATTCCTTTCTACTTACCCCCAAATTACAATATCATAATTACGAATTGGAATAACTTCCCCTATGCTTTCCTAGGCTTCAATGTTTGTTGTTTCATTAACTTGTTTCTAACGAATAAAGCGAGCCCCTGAACCCCTTACCTTTCGTTATATATATATATATATATATATATTGTTACGGGGATACTTGTATTTACAATACGTACAAAGGCAAGTACCAAAGAACACTAATGCCAGGCCCGAGTCTTGCCCGAACACTTCGTTTCCTTCTTCCCGTGTCCTGCGTACAGAGTGAGCCCCTCTGCTACCTTCCTTGCAACACTTCAGAGTACGCCCCTCTGCTATCTTGTAACACTACCCCCCGGCGTAAAAGCGCCGACTCGGCGCGTGTCACGGCAGCATAGAGGTGGCAGGTATATAGGGCTTCAGTCGCGCGACGTGTACAGTTGTAGAAGGTAGTCTCGTAGATTGGGCTCCATCGGCGACTCGTTCAATTTCATACGAGAGGTCAGTGACCTTGCGTAAGATCTTATAGGGGCCATCGTAGCGGGATAAGAGCTTTTCCGAGAGACCAACACGGCGAGATGGGGACCATAAAAGTACAAGGGATCGGGGAGAATAAGAAACGTCTCTGTGGCGGCGATCATACAGGTCTTTTTGAGCGGCTTGAGACATGATGAGGCGTTCACGGGCGATTTCACGTGCTTCGGCGGCTCGCGCTATGGCGTCACGAACATACGTAACGGGGTAACTGGAGGTGGGAAGTAGCGTGTCAAGAGGCAGGGAAGGTTCGCGGCCGTAGAGTAAGTAAAACGGAGAATAACCGGTGGTGTCATGCCTTGAAGAATTATAGGCAAAGGTAACGTAGGGCAAAGGTGCGTCCCAGTCGTGATGGTCTGCGAAAACATACATGGACAGCATGTCGGTGAGCGTTCGGTTCAGACGCTCCGTAAGGCCATTCGTTTGAGGGTGGTAAGCTGTTGTGACCTTGTGTTTTGTGGAGCAGGAGTGAAGGAGCTCCTGAACGACGCGGGACAAAAAATACCGGCCTTGATCGGTAAGAAGCTGGCGAGGAGCACCGTGCTGCAAAATGACGTTATAAAGAAGAAAGTCGGCGACATCCGTAGCGCAGCTGGTGGGAAGAGCGCGTGTAATGACGTATCGCGTCGCGTAGTCGGTCGCGACGGCAATCCACTTGTTTCCGGATGCTGACGTCAGAAAAGGACTGAGAAGGTCGAGTCCTACACGGTAGAAAGGTTCGGCGGGAATGTCAATAGGGTGAAGAAGACCGGCTGGCAGCATTGCTGGCCGCTTCCGACGTTGGCATGCGTCACAGCTGCTGACATATCGCTGCACTGAACGGTAGAGGCCGGGCCAGAAGAAGCGGCGCCGTATGCGATCATAGGTGCGTGTAATACCAAGGTGACCGGCGCTTGGCTCATCGTGGAGCTGGCGAAGAACATCAGACCGCAAGTGTGAGGGTACGACAAGCAGGCGTTCAGGGCCATCTGGGTGCATATTGTGGCGGTACAAGATCCCATCGTGAAGGCAGAACATGCAGAGTGAAGGACTTGTAGCTCCAGAACCGAGACTATTCACGATGGAGCGTAATGCTGGGTCTTGGAGTTGTTCGTCGCCTATGTTACGTAAATTGGATATCGACAAAATGCATGCCTCAATGTCTTTCTCGACGTCTGCAGGCGGGTCGACGGGATAACGTGACAGGCAATTGGCGTCCAGGTGGCGGTGACCAGACTTGTAAACGACCGAGAACGAGTATTCTTGCAGACGGAGAGCCCAACGAGCAAGGCGGCCTGTAGGATCTTTGAGCGACAAGAGCCAGCAGAGTGCATGATGGTCAGTCACTACAGTAAAGGTGCATCCGTATAGGTAGGGACGAAATTTAGCAATGGCCCATATAAGCGCAAGGCACTCTCGTTCTGTGATGGAGTGGTTCTTCTCTGGTGTGGAGAGAAGGCGGATGGCATAGGCAATAACGCATTCGCGGCCGCACTGACGCTGTGCGAGAACGGCGCCGATTCCATGGCCGCTGGCATCGGTGCGTACTTCAGTGGGTGCAGCCGGGTCAAAGTGCGCTAATATCGGAGAAGTGGTGAGGGCGTCTATGAGCGCCGAGAAGGCAGAAGCCTGGGATAAACTCCAGGTGAAGACGGCGTCTTTTTTTAATAGTGCAGTGAGGGGACGAGCGATCTCGGCGAAATTACGAATAAAGCGGCGGAAGTATGAGCACAGCCCGACGAAACTTCGTACATCTTTAAGCGAACAAGGCACAGGAAAGTTTTTCACAGCGCTGACTTTGTCGGGAACAGGCTGTCCACCAGCTGAGTTTACAAGATGTCCCAGGACAGTTATTTCACGGCGTCCGAAACGGCATTTGGAAGTATTGAGCTGCAGACCAGCGTTACGGAATAGGCTAAGAATGGTGGAAAGGCGGTCGAGATGGCTCGCAAATGTCGGTGCAGAAATGATGACGTCATCTAAGTAGCACAAACAGGTCGACCACTTGAAGCCGCGTAGGAGCGAGTCCATCATGCGCTTGAAGGTTGCCGGCGCATTGCAAAGACCAAACGGCATGACTTTAAATTGGTAGAGGCCGTTGGGAGTTACAAATGCCGTTTTTTCTCGGTCCTGTGGGTCAACAGCAATCTGCCAATACCCCGATCGAAGGTCGATGGACGAGAAATATTTTGCGCCATGAAGACAGTCGAGCGCGTCGTCTATCCGTGGCAAGGGGTAAACATCCTTCTTAGTTATTGCGTTCAGGTGTCTGTAATCAACACAAAATCTCCAAGTGTTGTCCTTCTTTTTCACAAGGACAACAGGAGAAGCCCAAGGACTTGACGACGGTTCGATGACATCTTTAGCGAGCATTTTTTCTACTTCTTTTTGAATGACAGCACGTTCGGGGGCCGACACACGGTAAGGGCGCCGGTGGATAGGGTTGGTGTCACCGGTATGAATTTTGTGCATGACAACGGAGGTCTGGCCTAATGGGCGGTCGTTGAAGTCGAATAGATCGGCGTAGGACTCCAAAAGGTGACGAAGAGCTTCAGCGTGGGTGGGCGGGAGATCTGCCGCTAGCATTTTGTCAATGTCGGTGGACGAAGGGGCGGGCGCTCTGGAAGAGGTTGAACGGTTAGTAGAGGTGTCGACGGAGAGTTCAGAGATGTCACATTCCTTCAAAGACGACAGGATGCCCAAGGTGATACCTGCAGGGAGCACGTGCTTGGTTAGGCCAAAATTCAAAACAGGTAAAGAGGCCTCGTTTCGGCGTACTGTGATCACTGTGTGCGGAACAACGAGGGAATGTGCAAGGACAACATCGGTAATGGGTGAAACAACATAGTCGCCATCGCATACAGGTGGGTCAGAAGTCAGCTGGATATATGTTGCTGCTTGCGGCGGTAGGTGCATGAACTCCGTAGAACATAAGCGATTGGGCTTGTCCAAACCAACGTCAGTATCAAAAGGGAGTTCAAGCTGAATAAGGCCGGTTGAGCAGTCGATAAGGGCCGAATGCGTCGGAAGAAAATCGAGGCCGAGGATTACGTCGTGTGGGCACTGTGCAAGCACGGCAAACAAAACAGTGGTCTGATGGCCTGCGATACACACGCGAGAAGTGCACATGCCAAGAACAGGTGACGTGCTCCCATCCGCGACCCGAACCGTGCACTGAATAGCGGGAGTAAGAACTTCGCGCAATTGACGGCGGAGAGCTGCGCTCATAACAGAAACCTGCGCGCCAGTGTCTATTAGGGCTGAAACGGTAACGTCGTCGACTTGAATGTTCAAAAGGTTGCGGCACGTAGGAATCGTCAATAGAGGATTTTGATGCATGGTCTTTGATGCAGTGTCACCTCCGGGCGCTGCATGGTCTAGTTTTCCGAAGCGTAGGGTGCAGGTCGTGCAGGGGATGAAGATCGACGTGCCTGCGGCGATAGTGGTCGACGGCCTTGAGGTGATGGTGAACGGCTGAACCTCGTGCTAGGGCGGTTCGCGTCAGATGTCGGGGAATCAGGTCGAGGAGAGAATCGACGAGCAGGGCCTTCGGGACGACGCCATGATCCAGAGTTCCAGCGAGAATTCCAGCGGTTTTGGCAGTAACGTGCAATGTGTCCGGCGCGAGAGCAGTTGAAACATATGGGCCGATTATCCGCCGTCCTCCATTCATCAGGGTTTCGGTAGCGTCAGGCGTAGCCTTGGTTTTGGTTCACAGCGGCATAGGTGCTCTCGGGTGCACGAAGAGAACAAACGGAGGTGAGGCCAAGGTTCACGAACTCCTTTCGAACGACTGCTTGGATGAGGGACACGGTGGGCAGGTTTGCTTGCGGCATGTCTGAAGGTACGGCAGCAGGGGCCATAGCTTCCAGTTCACGACGGATAAGGCGGGTGACATTCTGCGGCGACGCAGTTTGTGGGATTATCGGAGGGTCTTGGCACGATGAAGTAGCAGCAGTATTGGGCAGCCGAACGAACTGGTGGGTGATGCGACGACTCTTTGCTTGCTCAAACCTCTTGCATTCTTTGACAATGCCTTCGACCGTAGTGCAGTCCTTGAAAATCAATAGGTTGAACGCGTCGTCGGCTATTCCCTTTAGTATGTGCGAAATCTTGTCAGATTCCGTCATATTAGGGTCAACCTTCCGACAGAGGCCCAGCACGTCTTGAATATAACAGACGTAGGACTCGGTCGAAGTCTGCACGCGGGAACCAAGCTCCTTCCTGGCCGCCTGCTGACGACCAAATGGCCTGCCGAACAACTCACAGAGCTTCGTTTTGCAAATGTCCCAACTGGTCAGTTCTTCTTCGTGTGTGTCGTACCATATGCGCGCACTTCCCTTCAAATAAAATATGACGGCCAGCTTCACTGTAGGGTCCCACCTGTGGTAATCGCTGACGCACTCGTAGTACATAGCCACCCAATCTTCCACGTCCACTTTGTCATCGTCCGTGCCTGAAAAGGTTCCTGGATCTCGTGGGGGCAGAAGAATCACAGGAGCCTGTGGCTGCGGCGCCGCCCCATCAGCCATCGCCGAGGAACCGAGACGGCGACCGCTCCGAAGTTCCGTGTTGGTTGAGCGAGGAAACGCAGGGCAGGCGTACCCCGCACCTCCACCACAAATGTTACGGGGATACTTGTATTTACAATATATACAAATTTAGGCAAGTACCAAAGAACACTAATGCCAGGCCCGAGTCTTGCCCGAACACTTCGTTTCCTTCTTCCCGTGTCCTGCGTACAGAGTCAGCCCCTCTGCTACCTTCCTTGCAACACTTCAGAGTACGCCCCTCTGCTATCTTGTAACAATATATATATATATATATATATATATATATATATATATATATATATATATATATATATGTGTGTGTGTGTGTGTGTGTGTGTGTGTGTGTGTGTGTGTGTGTGTGTGTGTGTGTGTGTGTGTCACGTGGTAGTGATGCATGCAGCACTCAAGGCGAAGCACGCAGGACTCGGGCGATGTCAGGCGAACTGCATTGGGCGAACTTGTGCCCAGCAAAACAAAGCACAGCAATAGCAGCGTGAACAGTCGTCGTTCGACGGGAAGACTGACAAGCGGCGTAATGCGTCGGCTTTTATACACGCGTCATAACGCGTTCTCGCATTATCTCTGGAGTTGATGAAATGCACGTGCGCGTCAAGCATGCAATGTTTCAAGAATGGTCGACACGGTTCCAGAAGTGGCATGCAAGATAAACGCGGCCTGCGTTGCGCGTAACAGAAAGTGATAACAGCGCGCGTATGTCACTGGGAAGTGATAATGGCTTTCCACTTAAACCAAAACAACCGCACGTGTCACTATATATATATATATATATATATATATATATATAAAGCGTCGACAGCACCGCGATACGTAAAGTGGCTGCTGGGATCTCAGAGGACATATATTACGAGTTTGTTCTGTGTATTTGCTATAGATGGCGCAACTTGAGGCGGCGCTAAGACGTTCGTGAAAGAGTAACATATTCAAGGTAGTGCCATAGTTCCATTCATAGAGTTTCTTACTATAAACTAGAGGGTAATCTGGCGCTGCGATCGTTCAAACATCATGGGAATTATGGGAAGTACAGGCTTCGGATTGGTTCGCGTTGGCTTGCGAACTGGGCACAAGCCATTTACTTCTGCAGTTTTGGTTTCGTTTCCCGCGTACCCTGCGGCGATGTTGTTCGAGGCGTGCAACGCACTCGGGAGAAACAAAAGCTACAAAGATAAACAGCCTCGACTACAGCCAAAGCTAGTGCAACACACAAAGGCGAAAAACCAGCGTCGCACTGCCACATGACGCGATTCCGCCAGCCTGTTTTATTATGCTCGCCACTCGGTATTTTCTCGTTAGTGTTCTGGTGCACTCTCGATCGAAAGCCCGCGCGAAAAGCGAGCTTTCTAGCGTGGGCTTTCTAACCGCGTTCATGTACTTTCTTGCCGTGTTGCGGCGGTGTATTGAAAAGGGCGGGCAGAGCATAGAGACGCTTGTGTAGGCAAATTCGATCCACCGACCGGTGAAAAGAATTCGTTTTAATTGTAAACACACACTTACTTGTGATATGAAGGGCTGCTGTATCCAAGCTGCAGCCTGCTGTAGCATAGTGGATACGCGCAAAGCACGACAAGCGGCGCGCGCGCTTGTCAGTAAGTAATCAGTAACGAAAAAAAAAAAAGGACCTGTCAGGAGGCCACAGGTATCCAGCTGCCGCCTTGAGCCGTTGAAACAAGTCACCTGTACCGGTAGTCTTCAGAAACCTTGACAAAAGACCAAACGCGTGCAGTTCTCGATAGCGTCTGCGAGAGACGCTCGCGGTTCCCGAGCTCGGACGGAGCAGACGGCGAAGCATACGGTACGTTTAGTGTTTCTCTTGAAAGCTCAACACTTCTCACCAAATATGACATTGTTTTTATTTCAATCAATGCATGCTGCGTATTTTTCAGAGGGAAACGCACATGTTTGTTTACATTGATGCAAAAAACACGAATAATTACTTCGTGGCGCCACATCTAGAGCAAAATTGTCGAATGATGCATACCCTGGTGGCAAAATTTGTCTTTGCTTTCCTTCAACTTCACAGTTATGCAAACAACGTTTATCAGTTGTTACATACTAGAGACAAAAGCAAGTATTAATTGCAAATATTTCTTTTTATTTTTGTTTAAAGCTCTGAAAAGAATCGTCGCGAGTCTCAAGAACGAAATCCATCCGAAGCAGATCCGAAGCCTGTACTTCCCATAATTCCCATGAGGGTTGAAGCGCCGCTGAACGAGTCGCCGTAGACACTATCGCCAGATTTCTCTCTAGTGTGTAAGTAAGAAACTCTATGGTTCCATTAAACCCTGTGGTTAACCTTAGTACCGGCTAACATTTACGCGGGCGTTGTGGGTGTGTTCTGGGCGGCAGTCCGCTGATACTCGTTTTATCCGGTATTCTGCTATGCCTTGAGGATTAAAGTCCCTAGATATGTTTTCCGTTTGAAAAATCTAGGCATTTTATTGAGGCTTAGCGCGATACCGGACATATGCGTGGTCTGCCCTTACCCTTTATTGATAGTGATAGGGATAGTGATGTTGTGGCTACAGGCGGTGTTAGCCTGGCAGACCTGGCCGGCAATTGCTCCGCCCGAGCGTCTCTGTCCATGTCGCATTAGTCACCACGTGTCACTTAATCCTGTCTCTTGGAGAAATGTTACAAGCAGGGCTGACACCTTCTTGCGAGCCGTCCGTGTACCTTCCGGATATATAATTTGTTCAGTGCTCCCATGTGGAAACCCTCTTTTTTGCATGTTGTCCATGAGTGCTTTTCTCTCGGTGCAAAAGTGCTTGCAGGACCAGATGTAGTGGTCAATGTCTCCCAGTTCATTGCACTCCGTGCACAATGGCGAAGCAGCGCCGCTAACTTTAAGAGACCCTGCGGGAGTGCGTGCTCACCCCGTTCTGACTCGGTACAGTAGAGCTGATTCGCTGCGGCTAAGTCCTTTTGTCACACAAGGCTGGTGTGGTGGCTTCCACAAAGAACGGAAATGATCACGAATTGATTGTTTTGCTAATATCTGATTAACAGGAGCTCTTATCGTTGGTTGTCTTGAAAGCGCTGCGTTGGCCAGGGCATCTGCTCTTTCGTTGCCGTTGATACCAACAAGCGAAGGTATTTACTGGAAAGTTATCCTAATTCCTTTTTGGGCCGCTTTTGTTCAGTGATGCCAATGATTGTCGGCAGAACTTGTTTCGAGGAGTTCCACGAGAGAGTTGTTGAATTGCCGGCTTAGAGTGTGCGAGAATGACGGCTTGTTTTGTGGGTCCATTCTTCAGTTTGCGTAGTGCAGCAGCAATAGCAGCACTCCCTGCAACCGTTGAAGAGACTACGTTGTCCAAACGTCCAGACCATGCATAACAAACAGATGGAGTCCAATATGCCGCAGGGCAGCTGTTTGTGTCCATACTAACAGATCCATCCGTGTATACATATGTAGATAGCCATTGTATTTATCATACAAGTACTCGATCACCCGGTAGCATGCTTCAGAAGGAGGGCTTGATCGCTTGGATTTCAGCCCAGGAATGCATAGTTCGTACGAGACGTCTTCGAACATCCAAGAAGGGTCATTTCGTTGCCGCTTCGTTTGGGACTCTTGGCACCAAGCATCTCTAGAGTAATGAGAGCGGCATAGAAGTGAGACCTGTGCCTATTTCTGAGTCTTCTGATTGGGGATTTCCCAGGTGAGGACTCACTCAGTCTTAGGAGTTGTGTCAAAAGGGCTTGAGAGGCCAGAAGGCGTAATGGTAGAGATTGACTCTCGAATAACACTTTCTTGTTTGAGGCCGCTTGTGGAACTCCTAAGGCCAAGCGAATACCTTTCCGGTTTAGAACCTCTAGGCGTTCATACTGGGTCTCTGATGGACGTATCAACGGCAGCTGGTAAAGTATCCGATGGTCACAAGGGCGGAGTGTAGAGCGAGCATAGACCTTGGGTGACTACCCCAGTGCATGCCGGCGACTTACTTGAGAGCATGAAGTCGCTGCATTGATGTGTCGAAGACATAGTCTACAGCCTTCCGCCATGACAGCTTGCTGTCCAATATCACACCTAGGAAACGAACACTTGCAGCCTGTCGGCTTCCCAAGTTGAGATGCAACCGCGTGGCTTTTCGCTGTCGTCCCGGAAAAGGAATAAAGCATGAATTCTCCGTTGAAATTGACAGGCCGAGCGTTGACAGGTGGGTCTGTATAGAAGAAATCGCTCTTCGTGCTACACGTGCCAGTCGTTTGTGGCTGTATCCCGACACCCAAATGCAGATGTCGTCCGCATATATTGACATTTTGACGGAAGCGCGCAGATAGCCAACTAAGTTCGGGAGAGCAATATTGAAGAGAAGGGGAGAGAGAACGCATCCCTGTGGTACCCCACGAGAAATGAGTCTTTCCTCGCTAACAGTGTCTCCAAGGCAAACACGAATAACACGGTCACTGAGAAAGGCGTGTATGAAGCGCAGAGTGTTGCCTGTAACTCCCATGGATTGCAGTTGTGTGATGATGACCCCTCTCAAAGCGTAGTCATAGGCCTTAGAAATATCCATGAACACTGCAAGTGTTGAGAGGCCGTCTTCTCGGTGGTGTTCAATATGGCTTACCAGATCTAAAACACTGTCTTGAGCGCACAGTCGCTGCCGAAATCCAGTCATGCATGATGGAAGTTTCCTATTATGTTCCACAATCCGATTCAGCCTGCTCTGGACTAGTTTTTCCATGACTTGCGCTACACAAGATGTCAGTGACACCGGGCGATACGAGCCTAAGACAGTAGCATCTTTCTTGGGTTTTATAATGGGCACTACCCATGCAAATTTCCAGCTTTCCAGAACATCTCCTGTGCTCCACACAGCATTGAAGATGGCAAGGAGTTCTTGTTTCCGTGGCTTCGGCAGGTTCGCGATCATCTGATTGCTGATATAAGATCAGGGCCGACCGCACAATGTCTTCGCAAACCGCTGAGCGTAAAATGGGCATCCATCAAGGAATTGGAAAGAGGTGGCATGGGATCCATGTGTTGTGACGAAGTGTGGGTGGAATAGGCATCCGCAAAGTCTTCCGCTAATGTTGCAAGTGGTTTCCCGAGCTTCAAGGCAAGAACTTCAAAACGTCTTTTGGGGGAAGTCCTTCCAGCCAGCGTACCGATAATTCCCCAAACCCTCGCTATGGGGGTAAACACAGATAAGCTCGCGCAGAAAGGAGCCCATTATTGTCGCCTTAACCGTTTAGTGTGCTTACCCTTTATTGTTGCTCCCGTTACCGTTTACAAAACAAGTTCGTGAGAATAACTACGGGAACGGATCAAACTGGAAATCCTTTAACACAGTAGTGCACCCAGGATCTCTGCCAGGTGGGGGGGGGGGGGGGGGGGAGGGGGGTTCAATTTTTCACGAAGGGCCGGGCAAGCGATTACACAGTTGTTGCCCGTGTAAAAAAAAGTAAATAAAATGCCAAATAATAGTGACATCAATGATGGTGCTTATTTTTATTATTTTTTTTCGGCGTTTCGCAGACATTAGCTCCACATTCTTCTAGGACATAGGAGGAGTTACGGAGTGGGATGGGGGTTAGGTCGACTTCAGGGGGGGGGGGGGGGTTACAACCCCCGAAACCACCCCGTCGGTGCGCCACTGCTTTAACATACCAGCGTCGTCGGGCCCACTTGACGGACCACCTCACTACCTCTGACGGTGACAACAGGTGCACCACGTGCAAGTGGCAGTTCAAAAATCGTGCCTTCGTGTCCGTCTCGGTGCGGTGCTTGTTTCTCATATTTGGCTCGTGTTTCGAAGTTACAGTGAAATCGAACATAATTAACGGTGCTCTAGGATTAATTACGCGTCACATTGGAGCATGTACGGCTTCATGCCGTTATTACTATAAGGTGTGCGCAGGGTTATCCATAACAAGTAAAGCTGGGGAGAACGGGGGCAAAGGTATACTGCTGCGCCCCCTTCTCCCAACTCCCTTCCATTGGGGCCGATTTGGTAAAAATGCAGTGCAGATTTGGCGACCCTCTCACGTGATAGAACGGCCCCACCGCTCTGCGCACGCCTGTGCACAGGCCTACTCTACATAAAAATCACCGACAAATATCAAGCTGTCGTGGATGCCGTCACGGCACGCTTTGGTTCAAGATCCAGGGCCTGAGACAATAGTGAGGCAACATGGAGCAGGCGAAGTTTGCATACTGTATAAGTAACATATGAAAATTGATCGACAATCATGGTACTGTGCAATGCGAGAGTTGAGCGCAGCAGTTTAGGTCTATCAAATTATTTATATATCAATAAAAAGCAAGGGCGGATGTAGAATCTTTCCGAAGTGGAGGTAGAAAGTCAGATACCTGAAGTCGGGAACAGGGCGTCAGCACCAAAAGAAATCGGCGCCCGTGCTTGCAGGTGCGAGGTGATTGAAAACGGTGATAAGACCTCTACTACGGACACTGAAAAATTAACGGAGGAGGTCAGAACATCCGGACCCCACGCCTAAATCCGCCATTGAGCGAAAACATTTGAGAAACATTAAATTGCATGATTGTCTTGGCAGCGCCGATGAAAATTTCTGTTCCAGGTAGTTCGTTTTGCAGCAGCGGCAGGCGTCGCTCATTGTTCCGAAACTGACTCGGACTGTATTGTGAAATCTTGTTGATACGACCTTCACGTGAGCCGAAAAAGAAAACGTGTAATCGAAAAGTCGTAACAATTAACCGTATTTGAAAATGCATTGCGTCTGTGGGGTGTGGACGGCGAAGGAGAAAAAAAAAAGAATTATATTCCCTTCCCCCCCCCCCCCAAAAAAAAAAAAACATATTAAGCGGGGATCGTACCAACGAGATTTCACTGCGTATTGCATTTTATGGTTAAATCAGTGTAGAAACCACAATCAGACGATTATCTGACTGCTGTATATTCATAATCGTTTTCTCTGGTAAGCGGCGCTTCTTGTAAGCACGCGAAGCTTATGCGATAAGTTTCATGCGCTTACGGGAAAGGCCGTGACGAATTTCGATTAGAGGTATTTTACTTGAATTTTGAGGCCTAGAATCGTAGTGTGGCTCTTTTATTTGCGGGCTTACTGCGACAGCCGCTGACAAAACGTCACATCAGACACCATGAACTGTGACTTTGAAAGTGCTCACGGGAATAATGATGACGCGCTGTAAAATGTTGGAACGTGTATGCACTCATGCAACAACATGGTGAATAAAACACAAACTGCTGTCGCCGCCGCTTCGGTGGTCGACGTTATGGTCCCGACTCCCTAGTCCGCGTGAAGCGATAGGCACAGAGAATAAACTTTTGTTAGGAGAAGGGGGAAAAAGAGGCAGATCCCCCGTGCAGTGGGAATCAAGGAAATGCGAAGCACGCATCAGGAACGTAAAATGGATCTGCATTGTTGTCTCGCTATACCGATTTTGGTACATATGAAGCTAACGAAACGGCCGCAAGAGCACCAAGACTGTGGCATGTAAGCCATGCCACTCATGACATGCATGTCATGATTTTTGTGTTATGATGTGGCATTTATGTTCGTCATGCAGTCATGTTCTGCTATACCAATTTTAGCATACATCCCATTAACGAAAAGGCCAGGAGGGCACCAAGACCGTGGCATGTAAATCATGCTGCTCATGACATGCATGTCATGATTTTCGTGTTATGACGTATCATTTATGTTCGTCATGCAGTCATGTTGTGCCATACCAATTTTCGTATACATCCCATTAACGAAACAGACAGCAGAGCACCAAGACCGTGGCATGTAAACCACGCCGCTCATGACATGCATGTCATGATTTTTTTTGTATCGGCGCGGCCGTCAGGAACGCCAACGCCGGCAGGCACAAAGGACCGGCGCGCAGGAGCGGCCGGCCTACGAGGCAAACGCAACCAGCACCCGAATGGAAAAGCCGTTTATTCACGGGGAAGCGGGATTAAATAGCACTACACGACACCCCCTGGGGGGAAAAGAACACAAAACTGAAAGCGAAAGCGAAACCAACATCACACTATTCCCCCCTTGTTTGAAAAAAAAAAAAAGACATGACTGCACATCCTTATACAGTATTATCATACTCCTGCAAGCGCTTGTTGCACATCCTTATACAGTTTTTTTTTCAAACAAGGGGGGAATAGTGTGATGTTGGTTTCGCTTTCGTTTTCAGTTTTGTGTTCTTTTCCCCCCAGGGGGTGTCGTGTAGTGTTATTTAATCCCGCTTCCCCCTGAATAAACGGCTTTTCCATTCGGGTGCTGGTTGCGTTTGCGTCGTAGGCCGGCCACTCCTGCGCGCC
The DNA here is from genome assembly GCA_013339685.2 of Hyalomma asiaticum. NCBI lineage: Eukaryota > Metazoa > Arthropoda > Arachnida > Ixodida > Ixodidae > Hyalomma > Hyalomma asiaticum. The sequence goes on from CM023481.1 coordinate 195,937,126, forward strand.
GGTCCTTTGTGCCTGCCGGCGTCGGCGTTCCTGACGGCCGCGCCGATACAATTTTCATGTTATGACGTATCATTTATGTTCGTCATGCAGTCATGTTGTGCCACACCAATTTTCGTATACATCCCATTAACGAAACGGGCAGGAGAGCACAAAGTCGTAGGCGGATAGATAGATAGATAGATAGATAGATAGATAGATAGATAGATAGATAGATAGATAGATAGATAGATACGCTCAAAGTCGCCGAAATTTGCTAAGAAATGCTTCGCATTAAGAAAAAAGAAGGTAATCATTCATCGTTGAGTTGGGAACTCAGTCAAACTCCACTCACTCAATTGCCTTGTGACCCCGCTGGACCAGCTGTAGCTGTTGTGCCGGACGTCACTCAGCACTCGTCTGTGTCGTCACTCCCAAGACTCCCGAGCTGCCCGCTCTTCTGGTGGGGTTTTTGAAGCCATGAACTGCGCCATATATAAACTTCGCAATATTAAGTTATTGGCGGCATAATAGTCTACACGCCAGCCGTTATCATGGTTCCCAATAACCGGCGACAGATAATAAAATCGTCATTGAAGATTTTGGTGGCAGTGTTCTATGCGGCACATTGTATTGATGCGAGGGCGCGTTTCACAGCAGTTGCCACAGACGCAGACCTCGAGACGCTCACGCAGCGCTGTTTCCTTGGTTGCTATTATTCGCTCCCTGCTGCACTACACTTTCGCTCTTTCATCCTCCTCTGTTCTGATCGTTCGCCGACGACGCAAAATGCACGATTATAGTGTGGCGCAGGCAGAGCGGCGTTGTCGGAAGTACAGGCTGTCACTGAGATTGTATAGATGTAGATGAAGTCGCGCCATCCAGATGCGCTCAGCGCGGATGATGTATGCGCGTTATCTCGGTCAAGGCAGTTACATGATGCGAATCATATGGCTTAATGTTCCAGCGATATAATTCGCTGCAGAATTAATTTGATACCATGGCAGCGTTGAAAGTTTCCTATAAAAATCCTCAGATTCTAGAACTCATTTAAACTCGGTAGCAGTCTGTGCCCAATAGAATTCGGTATACTACACCCATTAATTTATTCGGTGTTCACGTCTTGTTCACATGAAGCGCAATGGCTCACCCCCACTCGATCTGGGGATTGGCTCAGAGGTGGTTGGGTCGGGGAGGTGTATAAAGCTCAGGCACAGGACAATTCACAGATAGGAAAGGCGAATTAATTAAAGAATATATTTAACTGCGCGGCGATGCAATCCACCAGACTCTGCAAGCTTCAGTTTCTTCACTGGCACGTGCGCACTTTTGCACGTTGTGCGTTCTTGTACTCAACGAAATTTTTTTTCTGAGATAGTTGGTTCATATTTAGCTGAGAGTGGCGCTTGTTTTGTGTACTGTGTGTTTCTTCTCTGTCTCGTCCTTTTCATTTGCGCTAACTAGTTTCATTTGACGTTCTCAGTACATGAGCCAAAAAGGCACGCATTTGGGCTGGTTGTTTCACGATTGCAAGAAGACGAAAACAGCGCAGGACACAGGACAAGGAAGAGCACAGACACGGGCGCTGACTAACAACCATATGTGTTTATTGCAACAATCGTCGTGCATAAGTATGCCGCCACTATCAAAACGAAATGAACAACAAAATCAACATGCGCAGAAACCAACTTTACATATCTTCAATTCAGCAACTCAGGTACGATATCTCCTTCGAAAGAAGGGAAATGGAGGGTAGGCTAACACATGCTTCTCCACTACTACGGATGTGATAGGCTTCTGATATGAGACGAGCGCGTTCATCCCGGTACTTGGACAAGAAAATGACATTTTTGAAAGATGGCTCGCAGCCACACTCATTGCAATGTATTGATAGTTGGCTATCAGTGGCCTTCCCTTCTTTTTAACTTTGTTCGCGTGCTCACCCATGCGTACATTAACACACCGGCCGGTTTGCCCAATATATATATATATATATATATATATATATATATATATATATATATATATATAGAGAGAGAGAGAGAGAGAGAGAGAGAAATGAAGAGAAAGGCAGGGCCACAAGACAGGGGGATCTTGCACACAACAGAGTCGCAACACTTCTTTAGAAAAGGCTGTCTATGCCTCCTGCAACTTTTTGTGGCCTTGGCCTCACGGTTGACCTGTCGACACATGTCACCTAGCTTGTTGCGGGCAGAGAACACCAAACTAACGCCTGCTCTGCCGACAACTTTTTTTGGGTTATGGGAAACCTTGTGGACATAGGGAATGACCGCGACCATTTTCCGTGAGTCGTCCTGGTGTTGTGCCGCTTCCGGTCCCCTCATTGGCAGTGGGGCCTCCTTGTTAGGCCGCTTGCCAAGAAACTTTCTATCCTTAACTGTAGAAAGATATGTCACTACTGTTTTTGGTAGATATGCTTCATACTATACAAAGTACAAGCTATATTGATTTTTGTGTGCATGACAACTAATTGTGACCTAAATGCTAAGACTGATGAAGCCTTTCCAGACAACTGTGTGCCTACCTTAATGCACTATTGCTCTGTTGCACTCAATGCTAGTGCTTTGACCCACCAGAAAAAAAAAAACGTTCCACGCAAGTGCGACACCAGCACTTCTTTCTAGGAAGAAAGAATTCAGGTGGGCTGGCACTAACGCCCACTCTGCAGCACCCTAAACCTTATGGTGCAGCTGGTAACGTAGCAGGTCGCAGCTACTACCATAAGGCAGGGACGACGTCCGTGGATCGTGGGTGCCCCCCAAAATTATTATCCCGTTGACACCTTCAGAACCACGGAGTTAATGCCTTAGGAGTGCAAAAAATGCCTTGGCGTCATTTGAACCCCTAAGGCGTTAGCTCTGAGGTCAGATTATCATTTATATATTCTGAGGGTGGCAACCAGACTAAAATTTTGGTGGGCGCGCCCAGTTCCCGAGCACGATTCCTGCTTCTTTTTCAGATTACGGCTAACATTTCAGGAACAGCTTTTTGATGACGCACGTGCAAGTCTTTGAACGGATTCAGAAATCCCGGAAAATGGGATTATTGGAGTCTCCTCGAAGCCGTCGAAAAGACCAGCTTTTTGAAGACGCATGTGCAACGAGCCGGACATCAGACGATATACGACGCATCCAGGACTAAGGCTTCTTACCCGTGCCGTCTGCAACGTTAACGTCTCGGATATCCGTTTCGAAGTCGTCATAAATCCTTTGTATGCTAGCTGGGCAGGAGAGTACGAAGACCGTGGCATGTAAATCAAGTCGCTCATGCCATACATCTCATGATTTTCATGTTATGACCTGTCATTTATGTTCGTCATGCAGTCATGTTGTGCCATACTGATTTTCGTATACATCCCATTAACGAAACGGCCCAGGAGAGCACCAAGACCGTTTCATGTAAATCATGCATGTCATGATTTTCATATAATGACCTGTCATTTTATTCGTCATGCAGTCATATGGCATAGCGATTTTCGTATACAATCCATTAATAGACGGCCACGGATACATACATACATACATACATACATACATACATACATACATACATACATACATACATACATACATACATACATACATACATACATACATACCACTCACACTCATTGGCAGTCACACTCACTGGCACTCACTCGCACTCACACTCACTTCCACTCACTCGCACTCATTTCCACTCACACACACTGGCACTCACTTGCACTCACTTGCACTCTCTCGCACTCGCACTCACTTCCACTCACACTCACTCGCACTCGCACTCACCTCCACTCACACTCACTGGCGCTCACTCGCACTCACTTCCACTCACACTCATTGGCACTCACTCGCACTCGCACTCACCTCCACTCACACTCACTTGCACTCACTCGCACTCGCACTCACTTCCACTCACACTCATTGGCACTCACTCGCACTCGCACTCACCTCCACTCACACTCACTTGCACTCACTCGCACTCGCACTCACTTCCACTCACACTCATTGGCACTCACTCGCACTCGCACTCACTTGCACTCACACTCACTGGCACTCACTCGCACTCGCACTCACTTCCACTCACACTCATTGGCACTCACTCGCACTCACCTCCACTCACACTCACTGGCGCTCACTCGCACTCGCACTCACTTCCACTCACACTCACTGGCACTCACTCGCACTCACTTGCACTCACACTCACAAGCACTCACTCGCACTCGCACTCACCTCCACTCACACTCACTTGCACTCACTCGCACTCGCACTCACTTCCACTCACACTCATTGGCACTCACTCGCACTCACGTCTATGAAATGAGTGCGAGTGAGTGCACTCATGAGTGAGTGCGCCGACCTATGCCAATGAGTGTGAGTGGAAGTGAGTGCGAGTGAGTGCAAGTGAGTGTGAGTGGAGGTGAGTGCGAGTGAGTGCCTTTGAGTGTGAGTGGAAGTGAGTGCGAGTGAGTGCGAGTGAGTGGAGGTGAGTGCGAGTGCGAGTGAGTGCTTGTGAGTGTGAGTGCAAGTGAGTGCGAGTGCGAGTGAGTGCCAATGAGTGTGAGTGGAAGTGAGTGCGAGTGAGTGCAAGTGAGTGTGAGTGGAGGTGAGTGCGAGTGCGAGTGCGAGTGAGTGCCAATGAGTGTGAGTGGAAGTGAGTGCGAGTGAGTGCAAGTGAGTGTGAGTGGAGGTGAGTGCGATTGAGTGCCTTTGAGTGTGAGTGGAAGTGAGTGGAGGTGAGTGCGAGTGCGAGTGAGTGCTTGTGAGTGTGAGTGCAAGTGAGTGCGAGTGCGAGTGAGTGCCAATGAGTGTGAGTGGAAGTGAGTGCGAGTGAGTGCAAGTGAGTGTGAGTGGAGGTGAGTGCGAGTGCCAGTGAGTGTGAGTGGAAGTGAGTGCGAGTGAGTGCCAATGAGTGTGAGTGGAAGTGAGTGCGAGTGAGTGTGAGTGGAGGTGAGTGCGAGTGCGAGTGAGTGCCAATGAGTGTGAGTGGAAGTGAGTGCGAGTGAGTGCAAGTGAGTGAGTGTGAGTGGAGGTGAGTGCGAGTGAGTGCCTTTGAGTGTGAGTGGAAGTGAGTGCGAGTGCGAGTGAGTGTGAGTGCAAGTGAGTGCGAGTGCGAGTGAGTGCCAATGAGTGTGAGTGGAAGTGAGTGCGAGTGAGTGCAAGTGAGTGTGAGTGGAGGTGAGTGCGAGTGCGAGCGAGTGCCAGTGAGTGTGAGTGGAAGTGAGTGCGAGTGCGAGTGAGTGCCAATGAGTGTGAGTGGAAGTGAGTGCGAGTGAGTGTGAGTGGAGGTGAGTGCGAGTGCGAGTGAGTGCCAATGAGTGTGAGTGGAAGTGAGTGCGAGTGAGTGCAATTGAGTGTGAGTGGAGGTGAGTGCGAGTGAGTGCCTTTGAGTGCGAGTGCGAGTGAGTGCCAGTGAGTGTGAGTGGAAGTGAGCGCGAGTGCGAGTGAGTGCCAGTGAGTGTGAGTGGAGGTGAGTGCGAGTGCGAGTGCGAGTGAGTGCTTGTGAGTGTGAATGGAAGTGAGTGCGAGTGCGAGTGAGCGCCAGTGAGTGTGAGTGGAGGTGAGTGCGAGTGCGAGTGAGTGCAAGTTAGTGTGAGTGGAGGTGAGTGCGAGTGCGAGTGAGTGCGGATGCTGGAAAAATTTGGGTGAGTGAGTGTGAGTGAGTGTTCCCCTACACTGCCGACCTATGTCAACTATGCGTGGACGTACACATTTCGCGATCTCTGAGTCGGCGCAAAAACTTGAGAGCGCTTGCATACTGACCTAGCTGTCGTGGGAATAGAGACGGTGCCCCTTTGCGCCTCTTCCCACAAGATAGCGCGTTGCACCAAGACCACCTAGATAACTTATCTATAGGTGGTGTTGGTTGCACAGGCCCTGAGATGGCTTGGAGCCGGGGGCCGCTCAAGCGGCACCGTGCACGGTTATCGCGCTTGCAGCATCAAGGAAGATTTTTAGATGCGAAGCGGCTTATGGTCGAGCCTGTTCCGTCCCTGCGCCGTCCACACCCCCACTGCGCATGCGCAACAGCTGGCCCAAGCTGGCAAGGAACGAGAACACGCCCTCGCCAGCGAGAGACAACGCTGACGCAGGCAGCCTCTGCTAGCGAGTTTCTTGATTGAAAAAAAAAAAAACCCCGACTGATCGCGCTCACCGGCCACACCATATATATATAGGCACTGGATCTTGACCTGCAATGTAGTGCCGGTGGGAGATTTCTCTTGTGCGTTGTTGAACCATAAGGATTCGTAGCGCGCGCTTTAAGTAAAAGTAATCCGGAACTCGGCACGATATACGACGTGCACTGTAAACAAAAATGAGTCGAGCTGGGAGTAAATGACCTGTCCTCTAGCGCATTCCCCGATAAGAGTTTAATATACTCCGGTCATGCGGAGTAAAAGGTTTACTCCGCTTGACCGGAGCTTATGCATGGATTGTTGGGAGTAATATTTACATCCATCGAGGAGCTTTTGCGGGTAGCTATGGGAGTATATGTTTATATCCATCGCGGAACTATTGCGGGTACCTATATGGGAGTTTATGTTTACATCCATGTAGGAGCTTTTGCTGAAGCCAGCTAAGCCTAGGCGTGGTCCGGGACAATTCCTTGTATAATTTTATTAATATTCGGTCTACCTGGGTAAATTTGGCATATCCTTTTGGTCCTTTCTCCTTCCGGTCGATAGTCTTGACGTTTGCTTTCCGATAATCCTTGTTTGAAGATTCTTAAAATCCTGTCGCATACAACATGAGGGACTGACATGAAGTGTCTCTTCAGAACCTCTATAAAGCCTCGTACGCTCACGCCCAGACCATGGCTCGACAGTCTACTAAGCGCCTTCAAAATGCTAGACCCTATCCACCACTTAGGTATTCACCTATCTACCGGGGCAATTAGGGCAAGTCCCGTCGAAAGCCTCTACGTCGAGTCAAATGAGTGGTCACTCCACTTTCAGAGAACATACTCAGCTTTCATGTATTTTCTGAGAGTGAATGCGGGTAGTGAACGCACCACGCATCCCATTGTAATTGACCTGTCCAGCTCTCAGCTCTTTCATAACTGTCCGCCAATGAGGCAGCCTTTCTGAATGCGCGTGAGAAGTTTGGGCGAGGAAACTGGTGTCCCACTACTTCACCATAACGTAATGTCACCTGCTGTATATGTCCCACCGTGGCAGATGCGTGTCATTGACTGTGACCTATCCTTCTTGCGAGTCTCAAAGCACGCTCCGCCTACACACACTTTGATGCACTTCCTCGAATTGCAGCACAAGTACACCTGTCCGGAGTTTTATACAGATGAATCGAAGCCACATGCTGGCGTATCCTATGCTGCCATTGGTCCATCCTCATCTGAATCTGGTATCATGCACCCAGAAACAAGCATTTTCACAGCAGAGGCATTTGCTGTGCTGTCTGCTGTAAATCAGATGACAAATGAACGATTGGATAAATCTTTCACCACTTCCTAAGTGTGGTGAAAGCCTTAGTAAGAGTCCAAAGACCTAAGAACCCTGTGGTTAGAAAACTTTACTCTGTCCTCAGCACAGTATGCATCAGATCAACATATGTCACCCTTTGCTGGGTGCCGGGACACACGGTATTGAAGGCGATGTACTCGCCGATGAACTTGCACCTCATTAGTATGAAGGACGGTAACACTTCTTCAGCAGTACCACTCACAGACTTGAAACCTTTCATCCGCACGAAAATCAGGGCGTATTGGCAGCATTCTTGCGACCAGGAAACATCAAATAAACTTCACCGCGTTTAGGGCACTGGTCATTATCTTCAAAGTCGCGGAGACGAGAAGTCGCCATTTGTCGCTTGCGGATAGGCTACACATTTGCCACTCACAATTACTTGTTGAATGGGGAGGGTCCTCCGATCTGTGAGAAGTGTGGCGATAGGCTTACCGTCCTCCACGTGCTCGTGGAGTGTCGGCAAGCACAACCTGAAAGAATGTTGGGACGCGTGTACGCGCGGTAGAAGCGGACAACCGCGCGGCGTGAATCCCAAACATCAACTGGCTTTATTCGGGTTCTCTCTGGTGGTTCCGGAGAGCAGCGGAGGGTGGCGCTGCCTGGCGGCTTGGCTTGGCTTGGCTGCCGCCACAGCACTCCCCTCTTAGTGAGTTGCCGAACGGAGTTAAAGGTCCAGGCGAGTGGGTGCTCTTGATAGCCGTCCGCTGTGCGTCAGCCGGGAGGGCACCTCGTGGGCTTGGGCTGGCATTGAAGCTGGGGGTCCTGGTGATGATTCCCTTAGCGGAGGCAACACGGTGTCGTCACGGTCCACGTGTGCTGGCTTGGTGCGGTCCAGCGACACAACCTCCTCACGACCGCTTCTCTGGATGGTGAATTGTTTGTTGCCACGGCGGAGGACTTTAAACGGCCCATCGTAGGGTGGCTGAAGAGGTCGCCGAACCGCGTCGTGTCGTACAAACACATATGGGCACGATGTGAGCTGCGGGTCGACGTGCACCACACGCGACCCTGGGGGACGTGGAGGTACCGCGCGCAGTTTGCTCATGACGTTGCGTAGGCGAAGTGCATAGTCACTGCAAGCTATGGATGCCTCCTCTGAGCCGCGCGCAAAGAACTTTCCCGGCAGCCTGAGTGTCGTGCCGTAGACCAACTCAGCGGCGCTGCAGCCAATGTCCTCTTTAAAGGTGGACCTTATACCCAAAAGAACGAGTGGGAGGGCCTCCACCCAGTTGTGTTCCTCGGTTGCCGTGAGCGCAGCCTTCAGCTGGCGGTGAAAGCGCTCCACCATGCCATTGCTCATGGGGTGGTACGCCGTCGTACGTATGCATGAGGTGCCCATATGAGCTGACTGATGGCAGTGAAAAGGGCTGATTCGAACTGTCGGCCGCGGTCTGTTGTTATCGTGGAGGGAACTCCGAAACGGGCTACCCAGTGGTACAGGAAAGCACTCGCAACCGTCTCGGCAGTGATGTCCGCGATAGGGATGGCCTCCGCCCAGCGGGTGAACCTGTCGACACAGGTCAGCAGGTAAACCTTTCCGTGGCAGGGTGGCAGTGGGCCGACGATGTCCAGGTGGACATGATCAAAGCGAGAATCCGGAGTGGGGAGTGTTCCCAGTGCTGTCGAGGTATGGCGTTGTATCTTAGAGCGCTGGCAAGCTACACATTCACGTGCCCAGCATCGGACGTCCCGATTTACGCCTGGCCAGACAAATCTTGCCGTCACCAGTCTTTGGGTGGCTCTAATCCCCGGATGAGACAGTCTGTGCAAGGACTCGAACACATGGCGACGGAGGCTTGCAGGCACGAACGGGCGAGTTCTACTGACGATTGTGTCACAGCAAACGTTGTCCTCGGATCCGGGAATTGGGATCCACTCAAGGTTCAGGGCAGTGGTCGCGGTCAACAGGCGTTTCAGTTCGTCATCTTCACGTTGAGCGGCTGCCAAAGCGGGAAAATCAACCTGTAGTGTGGGCATGATGGCGTTGACAGGATTCCGAGAGAGGGCGTCCGCTACCTCATTGTCGCCGCCTTTGACGTGGCGGATGTCAGTCGTGAACTCTGATATATAGGACATTTGGCGCCGTTCACGTGCTGTGTGCGTTCCCCCGTCGGAGCTTAGCGAGCGCAATGCGTAAGTAAGCGGCTTGTGGTCGGTGAGGACGAAAAACTCTACACCTTCCAGGAAATGGCGAAAATGTCGTATGGCAGCGTACACGGCCAGCAGTTCTCTCCCGAAGGTACTGTAGCGGCGCTCGGTAGGCGTTAGCTTCCTCGAAAAGAAGGAAATCGGGCGCCAGATTCCCCCAACGAGTTGCTGTACAAAATACAACCCCAACGGCTGTATTGGAGGCATCCACCATTACACTCTGCGGGACACCGGACCTGGGGTATTCCAGCAGTGCGGCGTTTGCCAAGGCGTCCTTGACCTCGCAGAAGGCTTCTTTTGCTTCTTGAGACCAGGAGAGGGTGTCTGAGCCATTTCGTGAAGTGGCCAGCAGATCGTGGAGAGGTTGAAGGATCTGGGCGCAGCGGGGAATGAAACGGCGGTAGAAGTTTACCAAACACAGAAATTCCCGAAGCTGGCGCTTGGCGGTCGGCTGCGGAAATCCTTGCACGGCTTCAACCTTGTTGGGTTGAGGAAGAACTCCTGAGGCAGAGATGACGTGTCCAAGAAACGAGAGCTGTCGCACGCAGAGCTCGCATTTGGCCATGTTCACGACCACGCCATGCTCCACTAAGCGCTGGAAGACGATGCGCAGATGATTCACGTGCTCTTCCGGAGTGCTGCTGGCGACTAGCAAGTCGTCAAGATAGGCGTGGCAGAAGTTGAGACCGCGTATAGCACCGTCCATGAACCGCTGGAATGTCTGACCCGCGTTTCGGAGTCCGAATGGCATTCGGAGAAATTCGAAAAGTCCGAAAGGCGTTGCGATGGCGGTCTTCGGGACATCCTCCGGGGCAACGGGAATCTGATGGTATGCCCGCACCAGGTCGATCTTCGAGAAGATAGTGGCACCGTGAAGCCTCGTCGTGACATCGTGTATGTGCGGTGCCGGGTACCTGTGTGGGGTCGTTACCCGGTTCAGCGCCCTGTAGTCCCCGCATGGTCGCCAGTCTCCCGATGTTGACTTGGGCACCATATGGAGTGGAGATGCCCAGGCGCTCGACGAGGGTCTGATGATCCCTAGTTCCAGCATGTGTTCAAATTCTTGCCGGGCGACCTTCCACTTCTCCGGAGACAAACGGCGAGGCCGCGCGTGCACGGGTGGGCCGCTGGTGGCGATGTAGTGGCGTACCTCGTGCTTCGCCGCGGCGCTGGCTGGCGGCTGCCTCGTCAACTCGGGAAACTCATGCAGAATGCGAGTAAAACGTTCTGCACCGGACGGCCCGAGCAGAGTGGGGCTCAGCGGAGGGTGTTTCGAGGGATTGCCTTGCACAGTTGCCTGCGACACGGGATCGTGAAGGCGCCGGTTGCGCACATCGACGAGAAGGCCGAAATGCCGAAGAAAGTCCGCACCCAAGATGGCGAACTTCACTGCTGCCACGATGAAAATCCACCGGAACGTTCTGTTCAAGCCTAAATTGAGTTGCAGCGAGCGATGCCCGTAGGTGGTGTAGGTGGCGTAGGTGTTGACCGCCTGAAGGGGGGACGCGCTGGGGACAAGGCGATGGGTGGATCCAACCGGCAACACGCTCACCTCAGCGCCGGTGTCCACGAGGAATCGAAGGCCACTGTCGCGGTCGGTGAGGAAAAACACTGATGGACGACGTTCGGGGCCATCTGGGACACTGGTCGTCCTCAGTGCCGGCCGCTCCCGTTTCCCGCATGGTCGCAAGGAGGGATGCATTTGCGAGCAGTGTTGCCGTTGCCATACTTCCTGTGATACCAGCAGGTTTTCTGTTGCGCTGCTGGACGCTGGCGCTCCTCGGGAGTACTGCGGGCCTGCATCGCTGCGACGGTATCGGCGAGGCGGGATATCTGCTCCCGGATGTCGTGCAGTGCGGTCGTAGGCGCGCGGCCGGCGATGTCTGGCTGTAGCGCCGCGACGGACGGCGGAGCGACCGCCAGCACAGAGTTCGCGAGCTCGGCGAGTTCAGACAGGCGTTTGTCGGCGGCCGAGGCGAGGATCATGCGCACGTTGACCGGGAGTCGCTGTAGGAACAGCTCGCGAAGCAGTCTGCAGTCGGCATCGGTGGTAGTTGCGCCGTCCGTGTGCAACAGCTGCCTCATGTGGCGCAACAATTGGCTGGGCGTCCGGTCCCCGAGCTCGGTGTTGTGCAGTAGCTGCTGTAGTCGCTGAGGCTCCGACGGCGTGAGGCGGCGGATGAGGAGCTGTTTGAGCGCTGTGTACGCGTTCTCTGCAGGTGGAGCGACCAGCAGATCGCGTATTTCGCTCGCTATTGCCGGTGGGAGGCTAGCGACCACGTGGTGGTACTTTGTTAGCTCAGCGGTAATACGACGAGCGGTGAATTGGGACTCCACCTGCAGGAACCACAGCTGCGGGTCCGCTGTCCAAAACGGCGGGAGCCTGATGTCGACGGCGGAGATGGCCAGTGCGTCAGGGGTGGTCTCCATGGCGTCGATCGCTTGAAAAAGGCGGTAAGCCTCGTCCGGGTCACCACTGTTGGGACGCGTGTACGCGCGGTAGAAGCGGACACAACCGCGCGGCGTGAATCCCAAACATCAACTGGCTTTATTCGGGTTCTCTCTGGTGGTTCCGGAGAGCAGCGGAGGGTGGTGCTGCCTGGCGGCTTGGCTTGGCTTGGCTGCCGCCACAAGAAATGGTATCTTCCGCTTCTTTACACACGAAACATCCCCGTTCACCCAGCAATGTGTTTAGGAAATGAACCGACTTTTAACACAGATAGAGTTCTAAATTTTGTTAACATAACGCAACTACAGGCCATATCCGCCCTAACAATGCGTAGCACGGCCTCTCTTGAGAGGCCGCTGTTGCGATTGCACCGTTAAAAAGCGCATGCTTCCAGGCCCTTACTCGTATGGTTCCTGCTGAGACAGTAGTGCCTGGTACTGATTTTAAAAATCCACGCATATCCACGGAGTGAATGATGATGAGTGGGCGAAGCTCCGGAGATTCATCGGTAAAAACCGTGAATCTTCCGTGAATCTTGCCCAGTACATCATCAAAGACGTGACAAACACTGTGTCGCCATGGATCTAGCGCTCTCCTAGACTCCTATCACACTAGAGCACGCAGCGAGCGCCTCCGCGCCATCTATTGATCAATTCACGTACTAGCTAAGCAGCACCGCAGCGCTCAGACAGACAGACAGACAGACAGACAGACAGACAGACAGACAGACAGACAGACGGACGGACGGAAGCTTCGCCCCACTCATCATCATTCACTCCGTGGATTGCTGTGAATCCGCAGCCGCCATCTAGCGCTCTCCTATCAGAGCACGATGGATGGATGGATGGATATTAGGAGCGTCCCCTTTATAACGGGGCGGTAGCCGGGCCACCAAGCTCTAGCTTTATTTCTGTTTCCTCTACAAACAATTCTTTTCCCGAATCACACATATTTTCACAACTAATTTTTCTCCTCGTCTACTTATTTTATCTATTATCGTTCCGCTGTAATGTAACAATCTTACCCGAACTACCTTGCGCTTTTGTTTGCTCCATACTTTTGCGCCACCAATGCTCTAAGCGCCTTTTACTTGTCTCTATCACCGACATGTTCAGCTTTCCCGTGTTACTCCTGAAACCCATGGCCTCCTGTAGGGTAGTGTCCACAGCTACACCTGGGTGGACGGACATCTGTACATTCAATCAAAATATGATCTGTCGTTTCCCTAGCTTTTCCACAGCACGTACATGTGTCCCCTTCTTTATTGAATTTCGCTCTGTAACTTCGGGTTCTCAGGCAACCGGACCTTGCCTCAAACAGTAAAGCGCTTCCCTTTGAATTATCGTAAAATTTTGCTCTCTTGATTTCGTCTTTCCCTTTTCGGTAGTTGTTCAATGCCGGTTTCTGCTCCATTCTTGCTATCCAATCCGAGTTCTCCGCCGCTCTGACCATGCTCTTAACGCTCTTTTTCGTCCCATCCGTTTCATTACTGGATGTATACTTACTAGTAAGCCTCCTAGTTCTCTTCCTCCATTGTGAATCAACGTTCTTCCTATACAAATACCTGAATACTTTCGCTGCCCATCTACTTTCTTTCATATTCCTTAATCTCTGTTCGTACCTAATTTTACTCTGAGCTTCCCTTCCCTCAAAGTCAGACCATCCCATATCCCCCTTAACAGCCTCATTTGTGGTCTTCCCATGGGCGCCCAGTGCGAGACGTCCGACCGTCCTCTGATTCACGTCCAGCCCTGATTGTACCTCTGACCTCATGCACACCACTGAGTTTCCGAATGTAAGTGCTGGCACCATTACACCCTTCCACAAACCTCGAATTACCTCGTACCTGTTGTAACCCCACAGCTCTCTATGCTTCATTATTGCGGAGTTCCTCTTTCCTTTAACTATCATAGCTTTTTCTTGTACTTCCATATGTACCTATTCCCACCATTTATCCATATCCCGAGGTATTTGTACTCTCGTACTCTGGGAGTAAATTTCAGGAAGGGTAATTGTACATAGAGAAGGGGACCTCTAGTCGTGGTGACCTTGTTACGGTGAGGAACTTGTCCTCTTTTCCCACCTTCTTCTCCTTCCTGCTTCTCTTCTTCGTTTTGGAGCCGAGCTCCTCCAGCGAGCGTTGCTGCTGTGAAGAAGGAAGGGTGGAAGCCTTCCTACTATCTTCCCGCCGTCGCGTTGTCGACTTGAAAGATGGATACCAGCCTTTCATACAAACACAACACGAGACTTTATATACGAGACAGATAGTACACACACTGAAATACACATAGATGACTTAGCTTCGGTTGGTAGGACCTAGGTGGAGCCATCGGTTGGTAGCGCCTAGCGGTGGGACCGTCGCTCCAATTCGGCAGAGCCGACCAGTGCATAGCACCTCTCCTGCGACCTCAACCACCGCCCGGACTCGTACTAGATGTCCCCTCTAGTACTATCCGCGCCCGAACCCCAGTTGGGAGGACCTTGGTGGAACGATCGCTTCCATTCGACAGAGCCGACCCCAGTGCATCGCACTGCTCCTGCGACCGTAACCACCACCCGGACTCGTGCTAGATGTACTCTCTAGCACTATCCACTCCGTCCTCGCCAACCTTCGGGCTACCCTCCAACCTACTGCTTACCTTCGGCCTTTCCAACCTCCGCTTCCAGTCTTGCTTCCAGTCTTCTTCCAATCTCTCTTGCCAGGCAAAAGGGGCCACCTTATATACACCGGTTGCTCCGACCCTCAACCTCTCACAGCCCATCACAAACGGCGATTTACACCCCGACGCCGCTCTAACCAATGACAACCATACAGTGGGTACGCTTGCTGCCCACCACGCTGCGGGGGAGGGGTGAGGGCGCCAAACCAGCTGCACAATACAGCGTCACAATGGTCTCCTCCTGCCCCACCTGTTCACCGCGTGGCTGCGCGTGTTTTCCGGCGCCTATTTAACTACCTTGGCGTACCGTATTCCCCGTCTCATTCCGACGACCCTTACACTGGGTATCTCCTCGCCCTGTATTGATATGGTCTGATCGTTGCTGTCATTGAATATCATCCAGCCGCATTTTGTCACGCTAAATTTTAGCCCTAAATCTTCACTTTCCCGACCACATATATTAACCAGACCCTGCAAATCTGTTCGACTGTCTGCGAATAGCACAATATCGTCTGCATAAAACAACCCGGGGAGCTTTTGTTCTATCACTATACCTG
This sequence comes from Hyalomma asiaticum, assembly GCA_013339685.2. Taxonomy (NCBI): domain Eukaryota; kingdom Metazoa; phylum Arthropoda; class Arachnida; order Ixodida; family Ixodidae; genus Hyalomma; species Hyalomma asiaticum. The sequence goes on from CM023481.1 coordinate 195,952,399, forward strand.
CCTGTCTGTGCGACAGCTTAAAACCAATATTGCTCATCTCCAATGCTTTCTCCATTCTCCTCATGTAAGGCATGAATAATAGTGGGGACAACGGGCATCCCTGCCTCAACCCTTTACCTATATCGACGGCCTCCATTCTACCATTACTCGCCATACCTTCCCATTCCACACATACTGTATTTCCACTGTATATTTCCTTTAAGAGCTCTATACAGTCATCCCCTATACCAGCCTCTTTCATTATGTCCCATAAAATATTCTGATTCACATTGTCGTACTCACCTTTAATATCCAAAAATGCCAAATGTAAAGTTCTAGCTGTTCTCTTTTCCGGCTATTTCGATACACTGCGTAAGCGCAAAAAGGTTATCATCTAATCTCCTGTCGACTCGAAATCCATTTTGGTGTTCGCCAAAAGTTCCATTAAGCTCTGTCCGTATCTGCATTCTCAATTTAATTGCCTGCATCGCCAACCTGTAGAGTACTGATGTAATGATCAGTGGTCTATATGAGCGAATGTTATTTTTCTCTCCCTTGCCCTTATAAATGAACTTCATCCTACTTTGACGTCAACTGTCCGTTGTTCGCCTGTCCTTAAAGCTTTTTTCAATTGCTTTTAATAGGGCTTCTTTGCTGTTTCTTCCGAGCTCATTTGTACAGTAATGCTAACCCCATCTAATCCTGTGGCTGTTCGTTTGGGAATCATTTCCTCCGCCTTCTTCCAACTGAAATTTTCCAGAACTTGTTCTTCCACTTGGTCTCCCTTGCTACTGTTACACGTCGTAAAGGAAGCCTCGTCATGCTTCTTAAAGGAATCGGCTGTTGCGTTTCGAATATAAGTCAATGCGTCGTACCCCTCCAATTTATTTCCTTCTTCATCCACAATATGCCGTTGCATAGTTACAATTTTCTTCCCCAGCGATTGCAGGTGGTTCCAGAAAAGCCTAGATGCGTCCTTCTTTTCGCGAATGTCCGATGTCCAACGTTCACTTTGGCCTTTAATCTTGGCTTCAACTAAACTCTGTAGCAGGGCTTTTTTCTCGAGATATGTTCCCATTTTTGTTTGACTTCGTCTTGCGGCCTCTGCTCCTTTTTTGCCTGCCTATGTATTCGAGATGCTTCCCGTCGATTCTCAATTGCGTCCTGAATTTCCCTGTTCCACCATCGTTTTGGCTTTCGCTTTCCCCTCCAGCAACTCTTTTGTTTTTCTTTCGTAATTTCAGTCCTTATTAGATTAATAAGCTCATTATAATCCCACACATTGCATTTTGTTCTGCTCACTATGTCCTCGATTGTTGCGACTACGTTCCTAATTTGTTTTTCACTTAGAAAAGAGCTGCCCGACTTTAATTCGATGCTCTCTTTACAATCTACATAGCCCATTTTCAAAGTTATGCGTTTATGGTCACTTCCCAAGCTGCTACTCCCTTCCTCATCTATGCTCATCTATGCTCATCACAGTGAGCATAGTGAGCAGCGAGCGCCTCCGCGCCATCTATTGATCAATTCACGTACTAGCTAAGCAGCACCGCAGCGCCATCTCGTGATCATTCTGAGACCTCGAGGTGGCTACGACGACGACGACGACGACGCCGGACTAGCCTATGCCCTAAGGAGCTTCGCCCCTAAAAGGTATTTTCCGCTTCTTTACACACGAAACATCCCCGTTCACCCAGCAATGTTTTTTTAGGAAATGAGCCGACTTTTAAAGGGCCACTAAACAGGCTCCAACTTTTTTTTAAGCCGCCCAAACAAGCTAACTCAATCATAGAGAAGGTTGCGGCGATCACATTCTGCGAATATGACAGCGCTGCGCGCCACACAGACGCCGTATTTCAAAAAACAATTCCCGCGCCTCTTTCCTGCGATTGACCAGTCACGCTCGCATACTAGGTGTCGTCAAGTTCTACCGCGAACAACTTTGCGTAGCTGCAGCTCGTTGATTGGTCGAAACGTCTATTGTCAGATCCTCTGGCCATCCCACCGGCGTGAGCGCAGGAGCAGCGCTGGCCGGAGCAACCGGTACTGCAGCGCAAGCGTCAATGACGTCAATTGCTCACGTCATGTCACGTGTCAAAAGTGGGCGGAGTCACGACGGCGCGCCGCGCCTACCCTCTCCTCGGCAGAGAAGGGTGGGGAGGCCGACCGAGAAAACGAAACCGACGCAAGCGGCCACTTAAACCCGTGTAACTTCTTTATTATTGCACCTATTCGCAAAATTCTTGCGGGAGCATCTTCACATCGCACAAGAGCGCAGTTATATCTTTAAAACAAAGTTTGGACCTCGGGGTTGTTTAGGGGCCCTTTAACACAGATAGAGTTCTAGATTTTGTTAACATAACGCAACTACAGGCCATATCCACCCTAACGATGCGTAGCACGGCCTCTCTTGAGAGGCCGCTGTTGCGATTGCACCGTTAAAAAGCACACGCTTCCAGGCCCTTACTCGCATGGTTCCTGCTGAGACAGTAGCGCCTGGTACGGATTTTATATTTTGTATCCCCCCGCCACGGTGGTCTAGTGGCTAAGGTACTCGGCTGCTGATCCGAGGGTCGCGGGATCGAATCCCGGCCGCGGCGGCTGCATTTCGATGGAGGCGAAATGTTGAGGCCCGTGTGCTGTGCGATGTCAGTGCACGTTAAAGAACCCCAGGTGGTCTAAATTTCCGGAGCCCTCCACTACGGCGTCTCTCATAATCAGAACTGGTTTTAGGACGTAAAACCCCACAAAACAACATATTTTGTATCCGCTCTCATGGTATTTTTTATATTCATTCCACCCTTATGCCATTATTTTATTATCTACATGTAATTTGGGCGACTATAGTGCACAGGATTTTCACTACACATTGTCATTCAACTCACCACAGATTGTATTTGTAAAACTTGTACTGGCGCTCCTTGGCCCTTGCTCCATAAAACATCAAACAACGTCATCATTAATATCTTGCCAAGCCAACCAGATAACAGTCACAGTTCAACCGTATATACGTGGTCTGCTAATGTCAACTCTGGACTGAACGGAATATAAAAATCACAGCATATCTACGGGGTGAATGATGATGAGTGGGCGAAGCTGCGGAGGTTCATCGGTAAACCGTGAATTCTGCCCAGTACATCATCGACGTGAGATCGCGCGCGTTTATACTAAAGGGTCGATGAGAGTTATGGTGACTTGCAGCTCACTTTAATTTTACATGTACGCTGTGAATTTTCATTGTTTATCATGCACAGGAGAAATCGCACACAGGCACTACCAAAATCCAGTGCCATATATACGGGAAACAAGAAACTCGCTAGCAGACGCTGCCTGCGTCGGCATCGCGAGGCGAGAGGGGGGGGGGGACCGTTGAACGGTTGTGAGGGAGAGGGGAGGGGAGAGAGGGAGGGAAAGGGAGAGAGTGGGGGCGAGAGAGGGGGAGTCGTCGAGCTCGACCGCGGCATATTCACCGAAAGGGCGATGATGACCAGCGCCATCTAGTATATCGTCACCCAACTGCAGTTTGCATGCACGAGAGGCGGTTACCTACGACGGGACGCTCGGGCCACGCCATAAGGAGCTTCGCCCCTAAAAGCGTGTTGCTTTTGACTGAACTATTACTAAAAGCTGTGTACCAGTGCCATGGTCCTCCGTACCAATTGTTGTGACAATTAATACCAAGAGCAGTAAAACAAACATGGAGGTCGTTAATTCTCTCTGTTGGGCCGAGCGGTTCAGTACGACATTGAATAGATCGAAGTGGCGAGACGACATATACTGAGGTTTTTCTGCCGAAACTCGCGCATCGATCTAACTGCCGCGTTCGACGGCTTCGGACATGTTATGCTAAAGGTGGCACCCAGTGTTGTACGGAACGTCGTTCCAAGGAACGGCGTTCCTGGAACTGGTTCCTTTTTGGAGGAACGAAGGAACGCCATCGTTACTTTAAAGGTTGGTGGAACTGTAACGGTAACGCGTTACATTTAAAAGTAACAGCAGAGGGAACGACGTTCCTTCTGTAAACGTTCCACAGGCGTTCCACATGCAAAGCGGATAGGCCGGGCTGCAACCGCCGAGGCCGAGCCTCGAGTCCCCGCTTCCCTGTTAGCAGTCTCCTTCACTCAAAAGAAAACCACACGCAAAACGCCATTCCTTTACTCTTCCTCCTCGAGGCTTCGACGAGGGCGAAGCTTCTCTTTCGCCAGTGTAGGCACACCACGTGTGTATTTCGTTACTCCCTTACGGTGGCCGCACCCTGTGGCTGGACGAAAAGTTTCCGGCTGCCTACGGCAACGCAGGCCGAACCGCAGCCAGCCGGGAAATTCCTTTCGTCCCTTCAGATCCCGCCGCCAAGGCTCCCTTCGAACTAAGACACTGTCAACGCGCGCTTTGCTCAGTGCATAAGTTCTGAGAATGCGGTTACGGCTCACACGTGTGGGCCTCGGCGTCAATGGCATTTTTTTACGCAGGAGACCGCTCGGCAAAGCAGACGAGCAGCGGCAAATGTTACACTACGGAGGCTACAGTGGCACCCTGTTGTGAAGTCAAGATAACGTGACGTGGCTAGCAGGCAGGCAGGGTCTCGATCAACGTAGCTGTGTGCGGGCTAGCGACACTTAGCAGCCGGAAACGTAAACCACGAGAGTTTGGAGGACAAAACTACAGGGCCAGCCAACACGACCGAGTCGGCTGGGGCCTGTTAACAAAATGGCGGCGCGGTCTCATGTCAAACGTCCAAATGAAGATCGCTGAGAAGACATCGGCTGCTGTGTTTCCACGGACGCTCCCGGCTTGCTTGAGTGGGGGATTGTAGGATTCTCCGAAAGTCGTGTAGCAAGCGACCGTTCCAACGCGGCGTACTCTACTCGACACGCCGCCGGCCTCTCCTGATCGGGCGGCAACGTCCGCCGGAAACGGGAAAACTTGGCCCTCCTGCTGTGACGAAAGGTGTCGACGAAAGGGCCGTAGTTATGGCGAAACAACTCTCAGGCGCCAGCAGGGGCGCAGGAAAGCGCGCGCGACGACACCAACGACGTGGGGAGGAATAGCAGTCTTTCGCTTTATTTGAGCCAGTCTGAACAGCTAGGAAGTGTCGTTCTGAAGGCTGGACACACTGTAGACATCTTTCACTTGGCATTCGAAAATCACGGAACACCACCTTGCCTCCTGTGCCATCTAGATCTAGAATCACATTTCTTGCAAGAAATGTTCACATCTGTTCTTTTCAGACATAAAAATTGCACCATAATGGAGATTGTCGAAGCCTTTCTTATAAAAAAGGGGGGAGAGAATTGCGTTAGTCAAGCGTCGCTTAATCTCCTAGATAAAGAGATCATGTTTTTGGAAGGCATATAAGGTACAATCAGCCTTGTTGCGCTTATCCGCTGTTTATGTCATGACCATTATGTTCACGTGCTGTTTCCTCCTTTATATATGTGCTATCTTTTCAATAAAATTTCAGTTGTTAGTCAGCGCTCGTGTCGTCTACTACTTCTCTTCGGTCCTTGTTTGTGCGCGCTGTTCCACCATGACAGTATTCGCAACTCCAGAAAAAGTGGTTCATCTGGCAACAGTGCTGAGAAAAACAAAGATGGCTTCCATATCCAGGGCCACGGCCGCGCTTCCGCTTAGCGCTGCGCTAAAGTTTCTTGATTGCGGGTTCGGATCGCGATGCTTCGTCGAATGCGAAAGGGTTATTGCTGCCGAACATCTGATATTAATCGGTCTAAACGATTTGAGCGGCGAAACAGCGGAAATAATTGCGCTGTGCCTTCAAACGTCGCGCTTGTTCGGAGACTCGCATCAGATTTTCTTAAGGATAAAGAGCCTTTCCAGCGAGCCTGAAGTTGAAGAAGGCAGGTACGTGTTCATGCGTAGCAGGCCTCTCCGAAATATGCAAGCGCTTGTGCGCGACGTTGCTCCATTGAGTACAAATGCGTCACTTATAAAGGTGTGAAAAGAGTTCATTTCTATGCGCGGTACCGGAAAACAAACTGAGAGGCGCGGTGAACAGGTCGAGGGCTGGAAAGTTGGAACGAGTGCAATAAATCCTGAATTCTCACCAGATGAACTCGAAATGCAAACGCGCTACGTTAAACAATCACATATTACCTCCATAACCACCAAGCAAATTACGAGGCGCAGCGCGCGTATGGGACGAAGGCGGCGAACGAAGGCAAGCGCTCGCTTTATATCTACTACTACTACAATGCATGCGGGCAAAAGTACGTCAACAATAATGCTACCGCGGTTCAAGTTGAGCTTAGGCACGCTCAGAAAACGTTACCAGATATACACGTCTAAACGATGTCGCTATTTTGTTCACGCGCTTACCTCAAATAAACTACACTCCGGCTCTCCGAAAAGCGCGCATGATAATAAACGCGCGCACACACAATCTGTGTACTCACCGGGGAGGAAGATATCGTCGCGAGTGAAGTGCCTGGACCAAACTAGCATAGTTCCCGTCACCTTCTTGCCGATGCGCAAGTTCCTAATCCATGTTGCCCTGCGCGAAGCGTCGTCTGCTTCTTTGGGGAACCGATGAAACGACGTGTTGCTGTCTTTGCATCGCGATGACACGCACTGAGGCACGCAAAAAAAGTCATTTGATGAGGATTCTTTCTTTTTCGGGCTGCTTCAAGGCGGCATGGCGCCGATTAAGGAACTATAGAGCTGTTTTACAACCCGCGGTAATGAGATACCAGGCCGCGTTTCGAGGTTGACCATGGATCGGCTGGTTCCAGGAGCGTCCGCAAGGTGGCGAGCATTTAGATGGAGTCGCCAATACCAACTCGCCCAACTTGCTGCCTTTGATCTAGATTCTGTTGCAATGAGTGCCGATGTGGAATTATAGATTGCTCCCTGGCCACGGCTACCCCCGATGTTTCAACCGACTGAATACAACATCACACGCCTGTGTTTAGCCCAACGTATATGACTTGTGCTCCATCGCCCCGCCACGGTGGTCTAGTGGCTAAGGTACTCGGCTGCTGATCCGAGGGTCGCGGGATCGAATCCCGGCCGCGGCGGCTGCATTTCGATGGAGGCGAAATGTTGAGGCCCGTGTGCTGTGCGATGTCAGTGCACGTTAAAGAATCCCAGGTGGTCTAAATTTCCGGAGCCCTCCACTACGGCGTCTCTCATAATCAGAACTGGTTTTGGGACGCAAAACCCCACAAACAACAACTTGTGCTCCATCAAACATTGCAAGTGGAGTGTGGAAGAGGTCGGTGAATGTGAGTGACTTTCTATTTGCGCATCTGAGGTGCACTATTCTGACTGCTCATTGGAAGATCCATTATGTGTTGCGCTTGTAATAGACTAGAGTCAAAGTCGCTGTGAACATGTCGTGACTACCTTCGGTGCTCGCTGAAAGTATGTCTAGAAGCATTTGTTTTCATATTTTTTATCTCCAGATAATCTGCTGCTGGTAAGGTTCAAGTTCGCGCAATGTACGTAGCTCGAAGTGAATTTAAACTGTTTAAGTCGCTTAATTTCAGCTCGCAGTTTCCCGACACTATCTTGAATCTTAAAAATCAAATGGAACGTAAATGTAACGACACGTTCCAATTTCCGAAATGTAACTGGAACGCGTTCCTTTATGATTAAAGGAACTTGTAACAGGAACTCGTTACAAAAATGGGAACGAGGAACGAGCTTTCGTTCCTGTTTTGGAGGAACGTGTACAACACTGGTGGCACCCTTGCTACAAGTGCTCTTATGCTAATAATAACGTAATGATATATATATATATATATATATATATATATATATATATATATATATATATATATATATGAGATGTGTCCAAAAATTTTATAGCGAAAATGAGACATTCGTTCATTTTTCGCGGTGTTACTTTGCTCACGGTGGCACGCCATGCAAAATGTGTAGGACCGTAAATCTGAACAGCAATTAAGAAAAGTGTTCTAATTAATTTCTAGATCAAAACAGCTAGACACTGAAACCTAATTGAAGAATGGAAGTTATTTAGACAGGGAATCCATATGCGTTGTAATCATAAAAGGGTGAGGCTGCTTATTTTTAGAGGTGGATGAAATTGCTGATATCTTCGGTAGGGGCTTGTCCTCTTCGCATTACCGAGCGATAATGAGCAAGCGTCGTTATTAAGTGGCCATTTTAATCACTTCGTTGCTGCGCCTTATCACGCTTGACGGAAGAGCCACTCGACAGCGACGCATGGTCGTAGTCGCACGGCAATGTGAGGGGATCGTTTGATCCACACAGATCTACAGAAGGTAGCGGCAACTGCGCTCTTTGGCCATTCAGTTTCGGTTTCTAGGGTGCAGTTCGCCGAATTTCATCGATCTGTAGAAATTAGCAATGTCGCCATATTTATGCCACAGTTAAATTAAGAGGATTGGTGGACATTTAAAATGCATGATGATGATGATTTGTGGGGTTTAACGTCCCAAAACCAGTTCTGATTATGAGAGACGCCGTAGTGGAGGTCTCCGGAAATTTAGACCACCTGGGGTTCTTTAACGTGCACTGACATCGCACAGCACACGAGCCTCAACATTTCGCCTCCATCGAAATGCAGCCGCCGCGGCCGGGATTCGATCCCGCGACCCTCGGATCAGCAGCCGAGTGCCATAACCGCTAGACCACCGTGGCGGGGCCATTTAAAATGCAGTCCTTTACTGACATGATATCAGCACGAAGGTGGTATACCATAGCTGCAAATAACGAAGTACGTAAAATTATTTTGAATCATTTGAGAGTTGAGAGAAAGAGAGAGAAAGGGAGGTCTTTATTTGTAGAAAGGTAGAGAGGCCGGTCTGAGCTATAATATGCTTCAGCCTGTTATTCTGCCCATTTCACCAGAATTACCAGAGTATAGAGTCAGTGGCGTAGGCAGGCATGGGCTGACCGGGCTGAAGCCCCCCCCGAAATTTTTCGAGCCGGCGCCGGGCTGGCTATGCTGACTCGTCACGATGAACAAAGGCGCATATCCTTGGAACGTGTGGCTACGGGAATTCACCTCTCAACGACCGCCTGACGTCTAGGGGCTTGAAAGAAGGAAGAACGCGGCTTGTTCAACGGAGCAAAGGTGATTAACTCGCCACGCTATAGCAGGGAAAGTCACGTCTTTTTCTGCAGTAAAGCAACGGCGGCAAACGAAAGACGCCTGTCATTGATCGGTTTTATGATAAGGGCCTTAAAGACGTAGATTCTTCGGAAAGGAAATTCGGTTTGGACTTCACGCGGTAAGTGTCTCTCGACTGAGGAGACCTTAGGAGATGATATATTCTTGATGGCACGGAAAGATAGAATGGTGGAGGAGGGTGCACGGTAACTGTCTCTCCGGAGAGGACACCGCAACCGGTACACTCAAAGGGAAGGGGGTAAGAAAGAACAGGAAGGAGAAAGAAAGTTCAAAGCACAAGGAGGAGCCTTAGCCGAAGCAGTCACAGGAAAAGGGGAGTGAACGAAGAGAGTGGAAAGGAGAGGCCACTTTAACGAGACTGGAGATCACTGGCGGCAACGAGTGCCAGGTGTGACTAAATCACTCCCAGTGAGAGAAACCAGTGGGTGCTCGGCGGCAGTGGGGAACACAAAACGGCCTGAAGGGGAGCCGGCGATCTTCACCCCCAGCAGCACAACGACGGCGTCAGACACACCTTCGCAATGTAGTACCACTCATGCAATGCAGTACTTTTGTCCTATGTGACAAAAGGAAGCGGTCAGGCTGCGTATCCGTCTACGTGTGCAGTTTGCTGGAGGAAGGTCGTTTGCGGGCGAAAGCTATCAAGCTAGCGAACGAACTTCAAAGCAAAGTATGCCGCTGTTCCTTGTATCACACGACTTTTCTTCCACGGCTGCGACTGGGAACACTCATGGTATGCGTTGTATGCAGCAGCCGGGCTTCTTTCTCTTTTTCCTGTTGCAGCTGGGGGGCCAGCGACGCCGTACTTCGTGCGGTTTCTGCGCTCCCGCAGGGAACATATCTACAGTATCTCCGCTGTGTCATTTTGAGCAGTGTCCCTAATGGGTTGGATAGTTGTTTCTTTGAAGCCTCATGGATGGCCTAATGTAGTTTCTTCTTCGTCATCTTTGTTGATCCCTTCGATATGCTCACAACGAGCGCGCCCGGCATGTCCCCTTCAGGAGGCTGTGCTGCAGTGAGAGGAACTTTCTACGAACCTCGCGATTGGACAGCATTGTTTGGCAGTGTTATCCACAACTTAAAAACGGGCAATGGCGAGTCGAAAAAAAGCTGTGCTGTGGTTCGCCGAGCGCGTTCTCGGCTTTATCCTCACCGTCAGCGTTCCTTACGACAACCACGACCACTGCTACACGGTCACCAGCCCCGCTACGAGCAGACGGAGGTCGCGACACTCTTTGAAGACCCGATGGTCATCTGCGGATCGTCGCTTTCACGAAAATATGTCCCAAGGGCAGAAGCGACTCTCCGACTTCTGGGCAAGCTCATCTTCGAAACGCCAACATATGAGCGAGACCTCGAGCGGTAAGTCATGTCTTTCAACTTGCATCGTTGCATGTTAACTGATGTAATCGATATAGTCACCTTGCAATGGCGCTAAGTTGGCCTGTATGGATGATATCTGAATTATCTGAAAATGTTTAAATAATGCCTTTTAAATGTTTGCGTAGTTCATGGTTATTGCCAGGAAATTTATCGTTAATTTCATTTCTTGAGTAGCAAGTTGCGCTTGTTAGCCATAATAGCCGAAGCCGCTACTGTCGCCGAGATGATCAATCAGACTCAGTCAATGGTTTATTGTATAATGCGCAAAGAAAATGAATACGAAACTATTTGAATTGATACCATTTTTAGCTTGTATCAGATCAACTTCCAAAAGAGCATTGACAGTCCGCCGCTGGCCTCTTAATATTGTACAGTTGAATAAAAGCAAGTGAGGCAGAGAACGGTGCATTTGCAAGCAAGCACTTGAATAAGTTGATCGAGGTGCTCTACTGTAAATAAAAAAAAAGCGTCTTCATGGATGATGAATGTTTCCTGCAACTTTTGTTTCAATGCGCATATCATTCCGGGTTATATCATCGAAATACACGAGCGATCGTTCATCATATACGTCGCTACAATTGGGGAGGGGGGGATTTATACTGCCATTATTTGGTTGCCTGGGGCGCAGACGCGGGGAATGTAGATATGGTATTAGGAAAGGAGAAATATGTGTGCACTATCTTGTGTTTTAAGCAGGTGTACGTCTAGTTGCCTGCAGTTGCAAACGAAATCGTATGATTACTTGTACGACGGATAAAAAATACGTTCATAGAGCTCGTTTTTGTGACCACAGTAAGGCAGTAAAAAATATTATGTGCACTATTCTGCTAGAGTAACCTTAGTGTCAACGAAATTAAAAAAAAAAGAAGAGTACGAGGCCTGAGGTAAGTCACGGTAAACATATTGCCCCTAGCGCCAGCAAAGATGCAAGAACTATAGTCAAGTTTTTTATGAACACTGTTGATTTGCTGTTTCCAATGTAGATGCCAGTCTAAATTGACCCTTGGGTGTCAACTCACCCTCTGTACTCTTTCGCAAAGTTGACATCTTTTTTGACATTTTAACCTCATGGAATGAACGCGAGGTGTCGTGGGAGACATAATGTGACTCGATATTCGTGCGACTAATAGCAATCATCCTGACATTACATAGTTTACTTTCGGCAGATTCCGAATTACAACCAAAAGCTCTCGCCTTCTTGAGAATGCTTTTGTGCTCTAAGCGCGTTCACGCCTGCACACTCCATCCGACGTGAACGAGCACCACGAAAGCTTCTCAAAATTTTGCGGGGGGCGAGCCGTCTCGCAGCGAGTTCAGCGATTAACAGAGAGGGGCAGAAGCGAAAGAAAGGAAAGGCGGGGACGGCCGTTGAACGGGATGAATAGCGGGACCAAGTTCACACGCTTAGAGCAGGAAGGCAATCTGTGGACGAGAAGTCTTGGTTCGGAGATATGCTTTCGGGAAAGCCAACTTTTGCAGGAAAGTCAATTTTTGCAAATGGTCAAATGGCGGACTGCATGACACAAGATAACTAAAAAAAAGTTCCTGCGCGTTTCAGGCAATGTCTTAGGATTTTAAATTTACTTTGATCTTGATGTGGTAAACCATACCGAAGGCTTTCATAGTGTCTCAAAAAAATATCGACTTCGTTGCCCAGCTTTTAAAATGCGCCGATAATTGTTTGCGGAAAGGTCGATGGCGGTGCTTACAGATTTGCCAGAGGCAAAGCTATATCGCTGGGGCCGTAGTATGATGTTATTCAGGACGAATGCATTTAACTGTAACGAAATAAGTATTTCGAAAAAGGTGTTAATAGTACACAGGACTGATACAGCTGTGTAGCTGTATCTAACCCGAGATGTACTGAGGCTATATACTTGGAATCAAATCCTAGACGAGTCTTCGCTTTTCATGCAGACGTACTGATTTATTTTGATTGGTTGTTAGAATAAGCTCCCATAGTGTAGTAAATATATAAGTGCTGGTGAGAAAACCGTAAATACTAAATACATAAAATGATACAATGTTCAGGAGGGTTTTCCACAGTTTATCAGGATGGCGTAGACATCAATGCATAAATGGACTCACAAAAGGCACCTTAGCGACAGTTTGGTATTGCGGAAGTTTTACGCAGCATCGCGGCATCGTTACAAGTTATATTAAAATTATCATTGCGCCATTAGTGTGCGCAAGTGAAGGACCTTTGTATTAACGGTGAGGAAACGAATGCGTCTCTGGTAGATTTTTTATCAGCTCTTTTTCTTTGCCACCTGGGAAAGTATTGTCTCCACGAGATTGTATTGTATTCGCGCTCAGTCGGCCGGGACAAATGAATGTCGAAGTTAGAACATACTACAGACCATGGGCCCTTTGATGAGCCCCAATGCTCCTTCAAAAATAAGATATGTATTGCTTTTCAATTGTTCATACCATGCTATAAAGTCGTCTTTGCGTTAATCTATTATATTTTCGCTAATTTTACATTTAAATGTGACACACAGTGGTGAATTTTGCAATGATTTAATGATCTACTTATGCAGGAACGCGTCCTAGACCCACCGGGAATGTCAGCCCCAAACAAGCACAGGATGATATTCGCCTTCAGGAAGACCAAGGACCTTCTCAGGGTAACTGTTATGTTGATTCTTATGAAAGAAGAGTGGGACACTTAAAAAAGAAAAAAAATCCTAGGACTATCACTTAAGAGACGTAAAGGTGAAAGCCAGTGGCTTTGGTTATCGAATGTCAAGTGGGTAATTTCGCACAGGCTGTAAAGATTGACATGGCTCATAGCCGCGTATCCCAGCCTGCCTATCCAGTGCGGCAATGAGCCAGCTTGTTGATTGAGCGCTTCCAGCCACCCCTGACTTCCACCACCTGGTCGGGCACCTTGTGTTCTCAGCCGTGGCAGTGGTGAGGGAAGTTTTCAGGGCATTAATGTTTAACAGGTTTTGTATTTTCTGTACCGCATTTCTTGTACCATATATAGTTTTCCGCAACATTGTTCTTCATTTTTTCTTTACGGTAACGTCCGCAACTCCGCATAATACATATAAGGTCTTCGCCTAAATAATGGAACTCTTTCAGAACACCAAGGGACAGAGTGCAGCAGACTCGACATTGGCCTGTACCAAAATGTCAACCAAATTGACAATGTCCTAAAGCACCAGCTCCTCACGTCCCCCTGGCGACCTGGTAGAAGCTATGAGTTCAAGTGCGTCAAGGACTTAAAGCAGAAGCGGAAATTTCAGCTGGCGTGGCTTGACAAATACCCATGGCTGAGTTATTCCGCGCTGTGTGAGGGCTCATTCTGCCGCGTTTGTGCACTCTTTTGCCGCCCTGAAGTTGGCAAAGGGCGTCATGCGTCCACCGGCGCACTCGTGTCTAGAGCTTGCCGAGATTGGAAGCACGCACTGGAACTTTTCGATTCACATCAGAACACGGTGTACCATCGGGAAAGCCAATCGGCGGCTGATCATTTTATAAAGGCCTTCTCGAGTGGTGCGCTTACTGTAGTTGAACAGCTTGATAGCAGCAGAAAGCTCCAGATAAAAGAAAACAGAAAGAGACTGGCCCCTATAGTCGACACAATAATATTTTGCGGAAGACAAGGGCTGTCTCTTCGTGGTCATAATGACAGCGGGCCACTAGATCTCGACAGTGCTCCAACAGAGAATGAAGGCAACTTCAGAGCACTACTACGCATGCGGAGTAGTTGCGGAGACAGCTACCTTAAAGAACATATACAGAACTGCTCCGGCAATGCGTCATATCTAAGTCCTACAGTTCAAAATGAGATTGTTGAAATCTGCGGCACCCTCATTCGAGAGAATCTCGTGTCAAAAATTAACAACGCGGGCTGTTTTTCTGTTCTCGCGGATGAGACCACAGATGTTGCTGGCATTGAACAGCTCACCATATGTGCTCGCTACTTGGACAAGGGAAGCAACCAGGTTGACGAAGTTTTTTTGGGTTTTGTTCCTGTAGATGACCAAAGTGGCCGGAATATCGCACGGGAGATTGTGAAGTTTTTAGTGAACGTTGGGATTGATATGGAGAACCTTCGAGGGCAAGGGTACGATGGCGCAAGTGCGATGGCTGGAAAAGCAAATGGCGTGCAAGCAGCGATTCGCGAGAAATACCCAACTGCTTTGTATACGCACTGTGCCAGCCACTGTTTAAACTTAGTGCTTTGTGCTGCTTGTTCTGTAGCTGATATTAGGCACTGCTTCGGAACAGTCAAGGAGACTGCGAAATTCTTTCGCAAATCGGCAAGCCGATCAAACGTGCTGCGTGCAAAGATCGCTGACGTGCGATCCGAGTCAAGGCGCAAGCGACTTCTCGGCTTGTGTGAGACTCGTTGGGTGGAAAAGCATGACGCGCTTCTTTCTTTTGTTTCTCTTTTTGACTGTGTCATTGCGGCGCTGGTTGAAATTGAATTAAATGGGAGTTCCGAGAATGCAGCCCAGGCGAACAATATGATATCTGCCCTGCTATCACCATCCTTCATTGTGGGCCTCCATGTCGCAGAGCACGTCCTGGCAGTGACCCTGCCTTTATCGAGACAACTTCAGGCAAAAAATTCGGACATGTGTACGGCGATTGGTCACATAGATGTTGTGCAACGCACAATTGAGCAATACCGAACAAACGCCGAGGCGTGCTTTGGGGAAGTATTCTCCAAGGCTCAAGAGTGTGGAGAGCGCCACAACGTTGAAATAGCAAAGCCAAGGATTAGGAGCCTCCAACAACATCGCGGAAATGATCACGCAGAAAGTGCAGAGGAATATTTCCGCAGATCCGTGTATATACCTTTCATCGATTTTATACTTTCTCAGCTAAAGCAGCGATTTGAGAATCACAGGCGGTTGATAGAAAGTTTCGGTGCATTGATTCCCGCAGCAGTTCCTCCATCACATGATGCCCGCCTAAGGCAAGCGAAGGAACTAATTCTTGCGTTCTCTAACGATGTGGATGAAATTGCTGCTCTCGGTGAATTTAGGCTCTGGTGGACTAAGTGGGAGTCAACAGGACCAAGCTTGCGTCCTAGCACTGGGCTCGACGCCCTTCCTCACTGTGACAGCACATTTTACCCCAATATTTATAAGTTGCTGCAAATATTGGTAACACTCCCTCTAACCACCGCCACAGCAGAAAGATCGTTCTCCAGTTTGAGGAGACTAAAAACCTACTTGCGCTCAACAATGTCCGAGGAGCGGCTGGTTGGCCTAGCCCTCCTCTACTGTCACAGGGATATGAACATAAATCATTCTGATGTCATCGACCGTTTCGCGAAGCTTCCCCGCCGTTTGGGGTTTGTTCTCTAGCTTTTCTCTAAGGATTGCATGCGGCTCTGTAAATGCTTTAAAACCTACTGTCAGATTTCTTCCCATCGCTCATATTCATAGGCCATTTTTCTTCCAACACCTCCTGAGAGCTAAAGAAAAACCACATTCCTTAAGTTGGAGATGTTTTTAACTATCGTGTAGCGCTATTATTTCTCAAATTAGTAACTAAACAAGTTGGTTACGACTTCACCGGTTCTGATCTACTTCTTAATCCTATTAGCACAAGGTTGCAGCCCGACAAAACCTTCTGTTACCCATATATCATACTAATTACGGTAAAATGTTATCCTCCTTTTGTGCAGCAGCACTTTGGAATAGTCTAGCATATGCCAAAAAATTGTCTTCCACTTCATACTTATCTTAACTCCAGCTAAGAAGTTATTCGCTTACTTATTGCATTGAAATTTGGATAACATTATTTGCTCACTTGTAGCCATGTATTTTGCTACGTCTGCGTATATTATCACTCGCTTTTTTACGTGTGTCCGGTTTCCTGATTATTTTTACTCCTCTGTATTCCGCCTTTTGTGTAACGATTAATCAAGGATCCTGGTGCAGTGCTATGTGACCCTTGTATGTTTGTTATTTCTTGTACTGCATTGCATTGTCCGAAACAATAATAAGTTATTGAAACCGCTGAAACTGTAAAAGCCGCTAATCTCGTTTCATTGTGTTGTTACATATTCTGTTGGCTTCCTTATTTTAGATTCCACGTTTTGGATAATGTGCCATAAATGCAAGTGCCTCCTTTTATACGTTAGTACTCCATCACTCCCATGTTACTGTTTATGAAAACTGTTAGCATTTCATCAGTCACTGTGAACTATACGCGGTTGGGGTTCTTGTTTCTGGCCCAGTGGCGAATTATGAAAAGCGCAGAGCGACGCTGCTGCGTTGTACCAACCCGTTTCCACAAAGGAAACGCCTCAGCTACTCAAAGGAGAGACGTGGTACAGACTTTTAAGTCAAGACTTTTACGTCGTCTAACCCTTTGTTGTTCTGACGGAAACATACATATGTTTTCTGTATATGTTGAACTCAAAAGCAACATAAATTATTGCTTCAGGTACTTCCGCGTTCGCGAGATCACCATTGTTAGTTCTAAATCAAGCGACGGAGTCAGTGCTCCTTGGAGCGCCTTTTGATGCTCGCCGTTTTCAGACAATGTTAAAAAAGTGTCGCAGCGTCCTTCAAGAAGAAACCTGTGCTACATGTGGTGCATGCAGAGTTTTGATCCTAACTGTGCTGAATGGCCTCGACTGGACTTATAATCAATGCTGACGTACGGACCCAAAATGTTTGTATGTGCGAAGTATTTGTTATGTGATTTACTGCGTTTCAATAAAAACAAAGCATTAAAAAATATGGTCTTTCACTCTATGGTGTTTCCTTGTGGTTAACATAGAGCTCATC
The DNA here is from genome assembly GCA_013339685.2 of Hyalomma asiaticum. Classification (NCBI taxonomy): domain Eukaryota; kingdom Metazoa; phylum Arthropoda; class Arachnida; order Ixodida; family Ixodidae; genus Hyalomma; species Hyalomma asiaticum. The sequence continues at coordinate 195,969,655 of CM023481.1, forward strand.
ATAATCCACACGTTGCCCTGCAGTAAGCAACCACATGGAAATATAGTCGAGCAATGTAATGCCTCTGCCTGCACAAGGAGTCTGTGTGAGCACCATGCACGCCAATTTTCTCTGCGCGGAGTTCTACTTGCTTCCAGTTTTCACCTACACACCTGACCTGACATCACAGAACGGCAGTAAACAATGCCAAAATCATAAGAGCGACCTGACAGGTCCTCCAAGACCACCCAATGGTCGTATGCAATCTTCAAGCCCCTCCTACCCCGCCCCCCCCCCCCCAAAAAAAATAAAAAAATTACAGCATATCCACGGAGTGAATGATGATGAGTGGGCGAAGCGCGGGTTGTTCATCGTAGATCGTGCCGAGTTCCGGATTAATTTAGTTAACGCGCACGCTACGAACCATTATGGTTCAACTATGCACAAGTGAAATCTCCCACCGGCACTTCATTCCAAGTCAAGTTCCAGTGCCTATATATATATATATATATATGGGTTGCCGGTGAACGCTTCTCCAACGCGAGCAGTCGGTATTTTTCTCAATCAAGAAACTTGCTAGGAGACGCTGCCTGCGCCAACGTTGTCACTCGCGGGTGAGGGCGCGTTCTCCTTTTTTGCGAGCTGGTAGAGCGTTCATCAACGCGCGCCTTTCGCTCTCTCTCTCTCTCTCTCTCTGTCTCTCTCTCACAAGACAGAGAGGCACGAGCGCGTGAGAGGCACGAGCGCGTGCGTGTCTCCCGGGGCGCTGAACCGTGCTACCTTTACGGAATGCAGAAACATGCGCCTGTTTCCTCTCATTTGAACCACTCTTCTTTCTCCCGGCAGGCACGCGCCGGTGGCTACCTACTACATACAGCGGGGACGCACGACGCACGCCTTAAGGAGCTGGGCCTCTAAAAAAAAAAAAAAAGCTACGCGCTTGAACGGCCGTATACACTGACTCTTCAAGCCCCCCCCCCCCCCCCCCCCCCGAAAAAAAATCCTGGCTACGCGCCTGTATAGAGTTCCATATGACAGAAGTGCTTTTCAAGTTTGATCGTACTTGCTTTGTACAGCATTAATTTTAGCGATGCGGGGCATTTGCTAAGGGTCAGCATCGTGTAGCAGCAGATATGGGGCTTCGCTTTTGGGGAGTCGATTAATATTTTACTGGTGTTTCACGTGCCAAAACCACGATATATAATCATGAGTTGGTGACTCCATAGTTGGGAACTCCAGATTAGTGGACGACCTGTAAACCTAAACACACATGTTTGCTCGCATTTCGCCCCCATCTAAATGCGGCCACCATTGCTGCGCATACAGAACCCGCTTGCTCGAGTTCAGCATCGCGAGACCTCTCCTATACCAGGGCGGGTTGGCGACGCAGCGTTAAATTTACAGGAGAAGTAGGATGACAACCTTGCACCTAAGCAAGGGCAAGATGGTATATTTGTCGCAGGTTGGAGGAACTTTGCGGAAACCGCGACAGTTGTGATTTGTGGGGTGTGTCGATCCATAATGTTAAAGCGCTGCTAAGACACTTTAGAAAAAGGCGGCACGAGGCGATACTAGCAACTGAAAAGTTATCACTTCTATTAACGCCTTGTGTGTTCTAAAGAGTCGCTTCTTAGTAGCGCTTTACCATTATGAACTTATATACCTACATGCCCAGTTGACAGATATTCTAAATACATATACATGCACGGTTGTTCTTTTTGGGGTTTTATATTTGTTCAAGTTCGGCTGGGTAAAAATAAGATTTTATTTTTTGAGAAGAAATTCGAGGAGAAAGGGGGTTTTTTGTTCAACAATTGCGAAATTCGGGTTCTTTTTCGTGTTATAATTACAAGTTTAAATTTACAAATGACAGCCGCATTAACGTCCACAGTGCTGCATGTACCCTGTGAAATGAACTTTACGTCACTGTCACTTAAAGGAGTACTGACACGATTTTGCGGCGGCGAATATATATTTTTCGTTTTCTAGCCATGCATTGTTAACGCCCTCCGCACACGGAAGCCAGGAAACAAGTGCAAAATATTTTAGTTTGGTTTTAAAGATTTCGTCGCCTAGCACTCACACTACGATGAAATATGAACACAGTCTCTTAAAAATTGCCGGAATCGCTGTCAGAGTCGCTGAACGACCGTGAAATTGTCGTTGTTCGCGTGCCCCACGTGAAATTGACCTCAGGCGACAGAGTTGCAGCGACGCTATCCAAGACTGGAACAGCGACGCTAACCAAGACTGGAATGGCCTTCGGGAAGAGGCAGCAGTCATCCGCGATTTTACGCGCTTCAAGAATGCCATCCAAGAAGCAAACTCAGCTGTATATTAACCATTACTTTCATCGATACCGCCTCTTTTATGTCACCCACCCCTCATGTAAAGTTCCATACGGAACCATTGAGGACATAACAAATAAATAAATAAAAAATAAATAAATTGCTGTCCCTACGTGACTGAGATGTATACGTCCGACTGTGTTGACACGTCACTAGGAAACCGCCCCCCGATATTAAAACCGAAAGTGGGCTTTTAAGTGAGCGGTATTAAAATATATTCATTGCGTTGAGAGGCACCGTGATACTCTTTTCGGTGCTCTCCACGCCAGACAGCAACAATACGAGAAGCAACAATACGAGAATGTCACAAATTCGTGTCAGTACTCCTTTAAGACAAAAGCATTGTCCCGCGGGGTAGAGAAGCTAAAGCTCGAGTACACCGCAAAGTGCACCATAAGAAAAAAAGAAAGACGAAAAAAAAAACTGGGTGTTATGGGCATTGGAACTCGGGATGAAATCTGAGTTAATCCTATTCTGCGTGAACACGTTCGGAGCATAAGAATCGGGAAACTTCGTGTTTTACCCGAGAGCGAGCAACATATATGTTTTGACGAGTGCAGCAGCCCCGGCGCCGATAGCATGTTTTTGGGGCCTGGCCTGGGAAAAGTGCGAGATCCGGTGCCGAACACGTGTGTAGGCGCCGTTCTGTCGGCAAGGGAATCATCTCACCTGCAGTGAGTTTTGTTTGTGGGGTACGCGCAATTCATGTGAACGTTCACCGAGACTGCCTAACGTGCACGTGTTTGCGTGAGTCGACGCTCGCTTCCCACAGTTCCCGTGCCAAGACTGGCGCGGGAATATCCGCAACACTGCGCCGCGCATCGGTTGCAGGAAACGCGCGTTAGGTGTGTGGAATCTCGAGCCGCTTCCTCGGTAATATAACAACTATCATCGTATTGGAAGGAACAACCGGAATGCAATTGCGATGCGATTGCTGCTTCAGATCATTTAAACCAATATACTCGTAAGAAATTATGATTTCACGCTCACCAGACTTCTTAGCATTTATTTTCAGCGTTTTGCGTGATGATAGCAAATGCTTTATTTAATCTCCAAAGCGTTATTAATTTTGTAATTAATGACATTGGAAGGACAGTGTTATTGCAGGACTGAAGTCAGTCGATATGCACGGGGTGTCCCAGTTAATTCGGACCAAGATTTTTAAAAATGATAACAAGAGCCCTACTGAAATTACACCAACTTCATATTAGTGGTAGATCTGTGTACTTGCAAACAGTATTTTTTCATCGGTATGAATTACTTAATTTGGTTTAATTGATTAACTTTTTAATTACTGTCCATATCGCTAACATGTCAGTTAACCTTGTAACAAAGTTGTAGAGCACTCCGAACAACCCCGGAATCAAGTATTTGACGTGGAAGTGCGCCTGGTTGGTTTTTTTCTCTTTTATTTATTTATTTTTCTTGCGAAAAAAAAAGAAAAGCGCGCGACGCGCGATATATGAAATAGACGGCGCATGGCGCAACTCTTTCTAATTCTCCAGGTTTCTGCCACATGTTGGTACTTGAAAGATGCAGTATTTATATAGTTTCCGCTTGAATGATAGCGGTAGATTTCCGTTGGGAATGTCAGTCCCGTAGATTTCAGTTGAGTTGGGAATGTCTCCCGTACGCGCGCCATCCCATGTTTATTCTACGGTGGATTTATTTTATATGGGCGGGTTCTCCTGTCAGTAGCTGTCCTAAATACAGGTATTCTTCTACGACTTCTAATTTCTGGTCTTCGATCGTGAAGACACGTTTTTTCGCCGTGCCACTCAGCATTATCTTTATTTTCTGCATGTTCATCCTTAATCCTACCTTAGCGCTTTCTCGGCTTAAGTCTTCAATCATCTTTTCCAGTTCGTCGTCATCATTGATAAAGAGTACTATGTCATCTGCAAATCGTAAGTTACTCAGATATTCACCGTTAATCCTTAGCCCAGTCTCGTCCAAGTCTAGTCTTTTGAAGATTTCTTCCAAGCTCGAGAGGAAGAACCGCGCAGCGGGCGATGGAACGAAAAATGATAGGCGTTACTCAAAGAGATAGAAAGACAGCCGAGTGGGTCAGAGAACAGAGGGGAGTCGCCGACATAATAACCGATATTAAGAAGAAAAAATGGACATGGGCAGGCCACGTGATGAGAGGGCTAGATAACCGATGGACAGTTAGGACGACGGAATGGATACCGAGAGAGGGCAAGCGTAGTCGCGGACGACAGAGAGAGAGAGAATTAACTTTATTAAAGGTCCTGAAGGGGCACGGGTACCCATTACGGGGGCCGGCCCGGTGGCTCCACCCATGTGGGGACTGGGAGTCTGAGCTCGCCAGCCACCTTTTGGGCCTTCTGGACGGCCTGGTGTTGAAGGGCCCTGTCGGGGCTCTTAAGGTGGGTGATCCATTCGTCCTCGGTGGCAGGAGACCCGAAGCTAGCGTTTAGCGCGGGACACTGCCACAGCATGTGGTTTAAGTCGCACTTTGCATTTTGGCATTTGGGGCATTCGGGCCTTATGTCCGGGAGGTACTTGTTGCAGATATAGGGGCTGGGGGGACGAAATCAAGACGCAGGGGTCAAATGGAATCAGCTCGCGCAGGACAGGCAAGGATGGAGAGGATTGGGAGTGGCCGTCGTCCTGCACTGGACATAAGATAGGATGATGATGATGATGATGATGATGATGACGACGACGACGACGACGACGACGCAACTCGCGCGCTCCCAAGCGAGCTTTGTTGGACACACGGCTGCGTTCGTTGATCGCCATATCTTATAAGGCGTCACATTTTCCGACGGACGCGGCATCGAAACTGGTCGATGACTCGCTGATAAGCACAGCAGTATACGTCCTGAAACGGAAAAGGAGAGGGGGGGGGGGTGCGTAACCGACGCTTACCGCACAACCAGTCAGGTCGCAAGCCCTATCAAACCATCCCACAAGGCGAAGCCCTGTACGATGTGGCGACAAACTAACACAGCCGCAGTTCCATCAAAGCTTGCTTGGCAGCGTTCGGAAGGCGGCGCCCAAGCGCGCGTCTATTTCATATTTCACGTGGTTCGCGCGCTTTTTTTTTTGCTTGTAAAAAACAACCAGGCACACCTCAGCCCAAAACAAGCACTTGATTCCGGGGTTTCTTAAGGCACTCTACAACTTTGTATTTGACATCTTAGCGATATGAGAAGTAATTAAGAAGTTGGCTCATTAAAATCAATAAACTAATTCCTACTTAGTGATGAAGAAATATGGTTTCTAAATACACACAGCCACCATATGGAGCTGTTACAGTTTTAACGGAGCTATTGCTTTTTCTGTTGTTTTTTTTTTCAATAATCTTGGTCCAAGTTAACTGGGACACCCTGTATACAGCCCCATGAGCTCAATAAAACGAAAACAGAAAGGGTACAATAATAATTGATGGGTTTTTATGTGGCAAAACGAAGAGATGATTATGAGGCACGCCGCAGGGGTGGGCTCCAGAAATTTCGACCACCTGGGGCTCTTTAACGGTACACGGGCCTCTATCATTTCGCCTCCGTCAAAATGCGACCGCCAGGGCCGGCAGAAAGGGTCAGGCTTTTACTTCAGGAGAGGGAGTTCAGTACACCTTTAGAAGCACGCAGCCCAGAAGCACGAGAAAACTTACAAGTGAGACCGTAAGCATAACGTAGATTGTCCCAAAACGTCCCAAAACCAGCTCTGATTATGAGAGACGCCGTAGTGGAGGGCTCCGGAAATTTCGACCACCTGGGGTTCTTTAACGTGCACTGACATCGCACAGCACACGGGCCTCAACATTTCGCCTCCATCGAAATGCAGCCGCCACGGCCGGGATAGCATACGAAATAAAATGGCAATACTAATTTTTTTTTCTTCGCTCTGTGAGGCGTCTATTTCAACGGTGAACTAAACAATTTCCTGCGCCCACCACCATCCCCTCTCTCCCTCCACCTTTGACTCCTGACACACGTTCGCAACTACTGAGAGAGGTACGTTGTTAAGTTGAAATCCAAACTAGAAGAGAAGCTCAGGGGAAGATGGACGCTTGAATCAATGAACAGATCGCTGAAAACGATGCAGAACAGGATATGTCGCTGGAGCCAACGTTTCGACAAGTGGACTTGTCTTCGTTGCCGTCCTGACGAAGACAAGTCCACTTGTCGAAACGCTGGCTCCAGCGACATTAGACGTTTTAATTTATCGGGTTTAGCGTAATAGCGTAGTTATCGGAATAGCGGGATGGAAATGCCCATGCGCAGTACCGTGAACGGCCGATACCATTTAGCGCACCCACGGTATTTCGCTACCGTGTTTGCGTGTTTATCGTAGTTTACGTAAAACATGGCGGTGGTTTCGGACGCCCGTTTCGAATTGAATTCGACGTTGCTGTGGCAGGATTCCCTTCGTTCGCAGCAATGTGTACAATGGCTTCGCTTGCCTTCAGGTAGCTTCGACGTCGCAGTGTTAGGGATAACTTAGCCGAATTTTCGAGATCGCTTCCCATTTCGAACGCTGCTAGGCCTAGCGAGAACATCGATCTGTTTACATTTGTGCAACATGTCAATTTATGCTCTTGGCCGCTTGGTTCACATGTTTATTTCTCTTTATTCTTGAAAGGCTAGAATGCCGCTGCACGCGGGAGTGTAAGTGAACAATTTAAGTTGTTGTTTTTTTTTTTCACCTTTCTTAACGCATGCATCCTTCGCTAGATGGTGCCACAATCACAACTACCGTGCCGTAAACGCTATTCCGCTAAACTAAAGCTCGTTTCTGCAACGAATGTTTGCGGTAGGATAGCAAAATCTCGGTTGTCGCAAGGAATTGTGGGTTACTCCGCAGTCTGCTACAACTTCCGGCTCAAGACTTCGCACCGCCGCGACTTAATTGCCGCCGTCGTTTCGTGGTTGTGGGTCACGATTCTTCGTTCACTAATGAGCTCGACGTTTGATTCAGGACGCAGCTTTGGTGAAAAACCGCAGTGCAAGCATCGCTCGACAGTTCTGAATGGTAGGTGTGAGCTGTCAATCCTTCGTAACCCTCCCGGACTGTGGCTTTGTGTTGCGGGTATGTCATGCCCCGAAAGGGTCACGTCGAGTCGTCAGAACGTTTACGATAACTAGGGTAGGTTCGTCAACATAACATATTGTAACACACAGTATGTGAAAACTCTTTAATAAATTAAGTTAAAGTGGACGAACTTGTGTCCAGGAAGCAGAATGGCTTAGCAAGCGTCCGCCTAGTCTCTATCTAGAGCACCGTCTGCACGAGCTCCGCGCCTCGTCGTCTTCTTTCTCCTTTGAGGGACAACTCTCGGAAGGCGCGCGACTGCTCTGCATGCACGTGCTATGGGTAACGCTGTTGCTCTCCTTTGCACGTACGCCGCAAATGAGCGGGAGTGCTTCGGAACCGACCGGGGCGCGTAGTTTGAAGCCTGCTTGTGTCAACATAACATATGTAGCCTCTAGTACATTGGAAGTCAACCAAAGAAGTGGATGACTTGTTCTTGCAACGATCGCGATCCCGACAACGCCGATTGCGAAGCGTGGTTGTGTGATCGGCGAATAGTGAGTTTTAGTATATCGGAAAGCAGCAAACGTAAAGATTTAGCGTTAAGGATAACGTTACGGTAAAGCTGGGTGCACTTAGCGGCACAAACTAGACTTTTAGTATAGCGGAAGAGAGCGAAACGCTAAAGCTAACGCAAAGGCATGTACGGCGAAAACTACACCTTAAAACAACTCTTATTAAATTCCTAAGTGCGCCACAAAATCATTGAGCCAGTATCGTGTAAGTGTGTTGTTATGTCGGCAGACCCGAAAAACGTCGCTTCGTTTCAAAATGCCGCCATCGAGTCTCCTTTCTGACCCGTACTGCCTGTCATTTCGAAGTTGCGATGACATAGCAGCGCTTAATTTATACTTTGGAAACCAGAGAAGCTACGCAGGCAGTCCATGTCGTCGAGGCTATGCCGCATACGAGAAATTTCGCCGACATTTCCGCTTTGAGAAGGCGGATTTTCCACTTGTCATCCACTGCCCCGGAGCTTCTGCAACATTTCTCCAGTGCCCAGGGGGTGCGCATCTGTGCATGTGCCTGCGAAGGCTGGCTTATCCAAGTCGCCTTTGCGACTGAAGGAATACTTCGCCAAACAATACTGTCATTTCAAACATTATTCATCAGTAATGCACCACACTACTCGTCTCGGCTTTATTTAATTGGTTGTAGCTTGAAACAGCCGATGTACAAAAAGAAAAAAAAGCACCGGTGGCAGTGCCGCCATCTCGACGAGACTACCGTAAACGTGAGCAAAGCGACATGGTCTCTGAGATTTCGAGCGCCGGCACGCGCAGTCTCGAAGGCCGTGAAAGCGAGTGCACTCAGTGCACTCACATTTTAAGCCTTGTGTGCCGCTTACTGAGAGCGTATCTTGAAAACGGCGACACATTGTCACCAATACACGGCTGGCGAAGCTTAATTAGCCAAACCTAAGGCAAATAAGAACATGAGCGGGTAATGAATGAGCTTAACAATGCAGGCCGATGTCCGGACAGATCTTAAGCGAGTGGTCTCACTTCGACTGACGCCGCCATCTTGCCAGCCGTACGGGTGCCTTTGCGAGCGTTAGCGTTGAACGATATCTTCCGAAAATAGCGTAGGCACGTAAGGGTATCGTATACGTTAACGTTCTGCGCATGCGCGGTGTGTTCCACGGTAACGTTAACCTTACGCTAAATCTTTGCGTTTGCTGCTTTCCGATATACTAAAACTCACTAATGTCAACGTGAATGGGCAACCGGTTTTGTAACTTGCGTTCGCTGACAAGCGCGGTTGACACTTGACGAAGGATATCGAGTGCTATAGATGTTCCGCAATCGCACTTATCACTATGCGCGGCAGTTATACATTGAGCATATTTCGTTTCAAAGGCCGTATCCCGAGGCTCAGTAATAGAGAGTTTTAGTTTGTCCGTAAACTTCTTCACGTTTACGGATACCGGTTTAACGGGAAAGTGTACGTGACCGACAGCGCTGGTGGCGACACCTGACGATGCGGAACATAACCAGGTACACAAAAAGCTAACATTATTGTTGCTTGCCCGTTTTGCTTGACTCTAGTGTGACAGGGGTATTATACCCCTGTCACACTAGACTTTTTAACGTCATTCAATTCGAATGACATTCGGTGCAGCGAATGTCATTCGACCCGCGGTTGTGCTACAGTGTACTAGAAGAGGGCAGTGGGCTTACTCTCCGGCGGAGGCTATGGTGAGGGGTGACCCCACGAACGTCGCCTGTGTGTGCTTCTCTCTTCGCCCGAGCGGTGGCGCTGGCATCGCCTTTGATGGAACGTGGGAGGAGCGTTGCGGCTGAAAGTGCCGGCCAGCTCTTGCAGAGCAGCAGTTGTCGAGCCACGTTTTATTGCTGTGGACGTTGTAGCGCCGAGTTTTTGCCGTCAGCGTTGAGCCGTACGCACCACGCAAGAAATTAGCATGCTCTTTAGTGCCTGAGCCATGCCGCGATATCGGCAAACTCACTGCTACGCGCCTGGGTGCCAAACCGGCTACGTGTTCGTGAAGGGTGGGCGGAAGCTATCGTTTTTCGGCGTCCCGAAGGATGAGAACAGGCGCAAAGAATGGGAAAAATATCTGCACAGAGCGGACAAGCTCCTGGAAGACATCAGCGCAGTGTGCGAGCTTCACTTCGAGCCGCGTCATGTGCTGATGGACTATGTGCACATTATCGAGCGAAGAGAAGTGCGGATACCTCGTGGGAGACCCGTTCTCCGCGTCGGTGCTGTGCTGACGCTTCTTCCCGATCTGCCAGCTTACCTTAGTAAAAAGCCGACGCAAGAGAGGACCGCTTGTAAGAGGAAGCGATCGGAAGCTTCAGACGGACCATTAAAGTGGGGTGGGCAGTGGACTTACTCTCCGGCGGAGGCTATGGGGTGGTCGGCTGGCAGTTGTTCAGCACAGACTTCCCATCGAAATTGGTTGCAGTGTACAGTACATGCAGCTACTCTCACAGCAAAAGTAATTAGTTTTTACGTCATCATTTTTATGTGAAAGGACAAGACAGGAAAGCGGCAGAGGGCCAAGCAGCTGAAGCTGAGCCGTTGCGCATGAAGTGAATAAAGTGTGTGAATTAATGGCTGGATGTTATACGTCCTTTCTTCCAAATAAGAGCTTCGTGTCAGGAACATGAGCTTCGTGTGGATCTTAATTTCGTTGTCCATTATGTCACTGTACATATGCCTAACAGACCTGTAGCTGCATAATTATGGTTATGAATAACCCCAGAGAACTATTGTGCCGTGTGCAAAGACCGAAGTAGAACAAAAAATTGACGGCAGATCCACGAGGTGAATGATGATGAGATTGGGCGAAGCTCCTGGAAATAATCATCGCTTAAACCGTGAAATTTCTTCCGTTAATTCGCCTGATAAAAATGACGTGAAACGATTGATTAAATGTTTTATCTGTTCACGTACGGCGGGATCTTGCCGACGCTGCCTTGCTGATGTGGCTTCTTGTTCCCGTACAGCAGGATCTTGGCGGCGACGTCGCGCAGCTTCCCGGCGTGCTTCTGCCTCGCGGGCTCTCACTTCAGGGTCCTGTCTGCGAGCGCGTGCCGCCGCTGCCCTGCGCGCCCGCCTTCCTTATCCATACGAGCACACACCGACGGCAACGAGCATCGTCAACTGCAAACCTGTATCGCGATATGGTTTTGATTATAAAACCATTGCTTTACCTGGCGTCTTTCGTTAAGCAGTTGGCGTCTTTTCGTTTTGCTTTAGAAACATCTGGCGTCTTTCGTTAAGCAGCTGGCGTCTTTTCGTTTTGCTTGAGAAACATCTGGCGTCGTTTCGTTTTGCTTTTAGAAAACATCTGGCGTCTTTCGTTGGTTTATTTCATCAATCAACGGCGTTTTGAACAAAATTTTTATTGTTTAATCACGCACAGGAGAAATCTCACCAGGCACTACCTTGGAGGTAAACAATGGCTGCTACTGGGAATGAGAGACAGCAGAAGTCGGCTTTTAACACTTCTACTTCTACTAACGTTTCCTACTGGAACATGCCAATGGCTGCTAATGGGGAATGAGAGACAGAAGAATTCGGCTTTTAGTTAACGCGCACGCTGCGAATTTTTTTATTGTTCAACAACGCACAGGAGAAATCTCCCACCGGCACCACCTTGGAAGTCAAAGCGTAAGACTGGTTACGCACTACGACTACGACTATGACTACGACGAGGGACGAACGGGTGCCGCTTTAAGGAGCTTCGCCCCTAAAAAATATTTGAGCTACAATTTCAGCACAACAATGGCACAGACCCAGCCAGCACGCCTACACGTTATAGCTTGGCTAGGAAGCGAGCTTGCACTGTTTTATAATTATCTGGTCGAAGGCAGAGCATAATCTTGTTACAAAATCATTTTAGGTCAGGTCCACACGGTATGTAACCGCATATTTGGTCGCTGTATGAAACCGTATATTTTGAGGGGTACATCGTCCTTTTCGCCGATGTGTCATATTCGGGGAAACACGATGTGGCCTGAATAAATCTGGTGTTTGTCAAAATATGTAAAGAACTCAAGCTCCTCCCCACCCCCCCTCCACCCCCCCCAAAGAAAAAAGAAAGAAAGAAGCGTTAACTGCGCGTCGAACTAGAACGGAGCAAGCATACACTGTGTAGGTTGCCATCGACTCACTTTCGGCAAACGCTATCGCAATAAAAACGGAAAAAACGGCGAAGCGTGAGCAACATACGCTCTCAATGTAGTCAGAGGGTAGTCAATACATGAAAGTCTATTACAAATATCGAAGAAACGAGCCTCGCAACTCTTACGAGCCGCCAGCAGCCAGCAACTTCTGCGGGCGAAGCTTCCATCAAAGATGCCTGTGGCGCCACCTCTCCAATGCGACGCCAACTGCGTCAGACGAGCGGCGGAGTAAGCCCACTGCCCTCTTCTAGTACACTGTAGTTGTGCTACACACGAAGAAGTAATGTCATTCGTTTACGATATCAGTGACGATAGTTCCAAAGGAACTGGACCTAAAAGCTGCAGAGCGTAGGTGCAGAGTGGCTGAAAAGTCGTCCTATTTTATTTAAAATAAACGCAGGGCTTTGCTTCACTGAATTACACCAACAGAATAATTTGCAGCTGATACGGCAGCGCTCAAAGGGGGCGCTGACTTGCAGCAGCCGAACCATTCACTTACTGTTTTTGCAAGCAAAGCGCGTTAATGACAAACACAGACGCTAAATTAAGACGCAGTGTAATAAGCGCTGCGCTCAAGCAAACGGCGTTCGCGATTGCATCCTGTGGCGAAATACCGAAGCCTGTCAGACGCCGCTGATGTCGAGAGTAAACACATTTTGTTACGGCTTGCCTGGCTGTTTTCTTTTTAAAATGATGAATATCGGCAAACGCGCTAAAGTAATACCATTTTCACATGACGTTTCACAAATTAGGAATGCTCAGTGTCGCACGTTTACGTTGTCTCTGGGGTAGAGAGTACACATTCGGTCCCACTGCGAATGCGAATGAGTTGCTCGAACTCATTCGATTTCAGAAGTCATTCGATTCGAATGATGTTAAATGTCGCCGTGTAGCAGCGGAATAATGTCATTCGATGCGAATGTCATTGCGTTTGAATGACATTAAAACGTCCAGTGTGACAGGGGTATAAAGCGTTGGACGTGAGAGAATAATTGACTCTGAGTACTTTCATTACCTCTTTCGAAGCAAACGCTCGCGCTACTAAAAAGAAAATCGAATGCATTGTAGTTAAGCAAACCGCGAATAGATGGCGCTAGCAGTTCTACTTCCACCGTAAACACGCACGGTAAACCAGTATCCGCAAACGTAAAAAAGTTTACGGACAAACTAAAAAACTCTAATATCATAGCGGCGCGCAGAGCGCGCGTTGTCGTCCGCTGATGTCCCTTATTTGCTGCCTCCCGTTTTAGGGGCGAAGCTCCTTAGGGTGTGGGTCGTTCCCTCCTCTGTAGTAGTCAGTGGCGTAGGCAGGCATGAGCTGACTGGGCCCATGCCTGCCTACGCCACTGACTACACCAACCTTCCGGTGGCCTACGCCAACCTTCCGACTGGGCAGCACTGCTTTGCAGTGTTATCCACAAGCAAGCAAACTACGGAATAACGAGTCGACAAAAAGGCCGCTCTGCAGTTCAACGCTGAGCATGCACAAGGGTCAACAGCTCCGCTACCAGCAGGCGGTGGTCGCGACATTCATTCAAGAAGAGGTGACCATATTCGTATCGCCACTTTCGCGGCAGTATGTCTCAAGCATAGCAGCAGCTCTCCGTCTTCTGGAGAAGTTCATCTTCGCAGCGCCAACAAACGAGCGAGACCTCGAATGCTAAGTCCTTTTCTTCAATTGATTTGGACTTACACGATACCTTATATCATCTGACAATACAGTGGCTTTGTAATGTGCCTAAGATGACCTGTATGGATTATATGCGAATTCTCTGCTAATGTTTGAATAGTCCCTTGTTATTGCTCACATGAGGTCATACGATGCCTTAATAATTTCAGCAAGCCAGGAAATTAATTTGAAATCATATCATCTCTTGAATACAATATGCAGCGTTGTAAACGTAACAGCCGAAATAACTACAGTCGCCGAGACGATTGATCGATCAATCAGTACTTGAGATGAGCGGCCAATGGGAAAATAAAATGAGAAGAAATCTCTCTATACCAATACCTTTCTCGGCTACAGTATATGGTAGAATAAATCGAATAGAGAAGGCTACATATCAAGCAAAAGTGCAAATGAGTTCCATGAAGAAAAAAGAGCGCTAGAGAACGGGGACAAAAAAAAAAAAACACGTACAAAGGACTGGCATTTCAAGCATGCAAAACAAACTTGCCCACATCGAGCCTCTGCTCACTCAAGTAAACAGATTTATCAGGACGCTTTATTTTGAAGAAATTAGTCTTTACATGTATGAAATACGAAAATTTCGCGCAACTGTTAATTAAATTCCAAGTTAAAGCACCGAGAAAGTCCTGCAATTATTCGTCACTGGAGTAGTTACAATTGAGGGTTGTATGCACTACCATTATTTGCTTGCCTGGTGCGCGGAATCGGGGAGGAAAGTATGGCATGTCTGTAACATGTGACAACTCACTGAACGGGATATTACTTCTCTGTTAGGCAGAAGGAAACTCACTATTCGTGAACCTCGTTTAGTAAGGGAGCCAAATAAGTTATTTACATCAGCCCGCATGATTTTCAACAGCAACCTAAGTGACAGCGAAATAAGAAAGAAAAAAAAAAGAACGTACAAAGCCCACTGAAGGTCATAGGGAAAATATCGCCAGATGTAAGAACCATAAGAAAGCTTTCATTTACAAACTATTTTTAACCTTTATATGTCTAAATCGACCGCTAGGCATGTAATATTGTCAACTCAGTGTAGCAAGCGATCGCGTGGTTAAAACGTATGACGTTTCAGCTTGCAAAAACCAGTGAGATACGACTAGCAGTAGTTGATAATCTAGTCTTTGTCGATGCTGGTGCTGCATCAAGTGACTACATTTGTGAACTTCGTAAGTTGAATGCTTATGACGAACGTCATTGATACAGGAAATATTGGACCTAATACCGATCCTTGTGTCATTGTGACGCCCCAAGGGGCGTCGGCAGGGCGAGACACGGGAACGCGGGAATTTTTGGCCTTCTGCAATCCTATTTTTCGGCTGCCACTGCGGTCAGAAAATCACTGGGGCTTTCGTTACCCGCGAATTTTGCGGAAACCGCGCTTTGACAGCAAAGCTTACGTTTGCGCGGCGGCGCCAGATGAGTGTGGCGGCGACATTGAAGAGACAGAATGCCGACGCCAAAGCGAACCCAGCGCGCTCATAAGTGCTTGAACAAAGCTAACGGAGCGTCCCCGGTATGTTTCGATCACTGTGAAATGCAGTAAGCAGAACTGCTTCTCGGACGTGCACATCTGTCCAGCCACAAAGGAGCGACTGCCGACAGGCGCGTCTTTTCACCGGGCACTTCCAGCGCGAGGGCGCCTAGACGGTGCCAAATTTCTTGCACATGGAGTGTTTCGGAATGGAAGCGCTCGTAGCTAACGCTCGTTACGGTAATCTGTACACAAGTGTCGCCGGTTAGCTTGTCCGACGTCCTGTCCGAATGTCGAGTTTTGTGTGTTTACATTTTGCTTTCTATATTCTTGGAGAGGAGCTCTTACTGTGTTACACTGTGGAGGCGAGTCCCAAACAATAGTCGCACGGCGGGTTGGACTGATGCGTTGTCTACTGGCGACGTTGCCGTAGACAACCATTAGATAGACACCCTGGTGAGGCGGGGCTGTCCGGCAGAAAAACTCGTCTCGGGACAGAGGACAGGGCGATTCGAGAAACTCGAAGAGAGGCAGTGACCTTCCGTCATGTGAAGAAGTAAGCTTCGTTTGCGATCCCTCGTGCGATCCTGGCCGTTCGGCTGTCCAACCTCGGAGGGACGATGTATATAGTCTTTGCGAGAGAATGATGCGAGCAGCAATGATCGGGGAGAATCCATGAGCTACGGCGACTTCTAGGTCGACATCCGAGTTTCTAACAAAGCACCAGTCTACAGGCCGGCGACGAGACCTATGCGCTGATGGAGCCCACCCAGATAAGCGTTCCTTTCGCTGGCGGCAGCAAGCGTACTTAAGACATTTCGCCGTTAGTTTATGAGCTGTTTTATCCATTTTATCGGCCGTTCAGTGACGAGTTTGTTTGCCCTGTTAATTCCTCTGCTGTACTATGCGTTTACGTTGCTCTTTGTTTGCCTTGTATCATTACGTTGGCTACTAATTGTTAATTGTATACTTTAACCATGTTCACATATTAAAGTCCATGTTTTGTTGAGTTAATTAAGCCTGTTCCCTCTTTTCTTCCCGGCCCCAGCACGAGTCTGTTTTGGTTAATAGGTTGTTGAGGTGTGTGGCCAAAGGGGGTGAGCGAGTATAGTGGTATTACGTGAAGCATTTCGAACGGAGTCGTAGCGTAGTTGTGGTACTTGTGAAGTTTTGCGGCGCAGAACCGCCGCCTCCTTTGCGCGGAGTAGGGACATCTCAACACTCCAGGGTTCGCTTCAGTGAGTTCCAAATCAGATTTATCCATCGGAACTTGCGTTCCGCATGCCTCGAAGTAACTGTAGGACCATGGGACTTTTAATAGGACCGTGGGACTTTTAATTTATCTGGCTAGAAGTGTGAAGTGGCAAATCGCATAAAAAGCTTTTTCAATACTGAGAGATATTTTACCACATTTTTTCAGCTTAATAAATGTGTCAGTAATTATTCGTGAAAGGGTGGGATGCTGGTGTTTGTGAGTTTAGTGGAGACAGAACCATGTTTCGGGAGGCCTACGATGTTAATGAGGACGGCATTTTTCTCTAACGCAACTGGCTTAATTCTTTTAAAAAAGTGGTAATATGTTCAGGACAGATAGATCTGGAGCTGCTTAGAATCACAATCGCAGGCGAATCGCTGTTCTTCCTGCAAATGTATCGAAAATTTGGTGAAAGAAGCGCCTGTATAATGTAGCGAACAAGTAAATTTGGGTGAGCAAACCATAAATACAAAATATGTGCTAAAATGTCGTCCTCTATGTCTACTAGCATGTTAAGTTGGAGAGAATCTTCCGGAGTTTATCAGGACAACGCTATGATCAATTCATAAAGGGTTTCAAAAAATGTGTTTGTTATAGCGTCATCTTCACCTAACCTACCTCAGGTATGCTGCCCGCTGTTCCTGGCTGCGCCTGCTATCACGAATTCTTTACAGCATTCATGCGTATGTGTACATCGATCATTATGCTTTATTTTGAAATTGTCATCAGGGTAGTAGCGTGCGCAAGTGACGAATCTTCGCAGTATAAATGTCTTTATACTAGATTTCGTCGATACATTGCCGTCTGTGAGAGTGTTGAACGTGCGAGAGTATCGTTATTTCAGCGCTACTGAAGGATGAACTAGGCTGCGGATGCTGTCCGAATGTATACTCATTGGGCGACGGTCCGCGCAAATGCGTAGCGTGCATATTTTCGGTCCGAAAGCGTGTATACACACACACACACACACACACACACACACACGCAGTGAGGCTACGACTCTTTCCCTCCTGCCCGTCGAAAATTCCGAGCCCCCCCCCCACCGAAAAAAATTTCTGGCTACGCCACTGGTAGTAGTAGTAGTATATGTAGCCACCTCGCGCCGCCGTGAGGCTCCCGCTCGCCCTCGGCGCGTGCCTCCCGGAGCGCGAGCTCTCTCACTCTTCCATCTGCTGTCTTGTGTGAGAGAGGGAGAGAGAGAGAGCGAAAGGCGCGCGTGGACTGTGGAAACGCTCTTTCTTCGATGAACGCTGTACCAGCTCGCAAAGAAGGAGAACGCGCCCTCACCCGCGAGAGACAACGTTGGCGCAGGCAGCGTCTTCTAGCGAGTTTCTTGATTGAAAGATACCTACTGCTCGCACTGGAGAACCGTTCACCGGCCACCCATATATATATATATATATAACTTAATGAGCAAACAGACAATGAAGCCTAGGAAAACATAGGGGAAGTTACTTGTGGTATTGTAATTGTGGAGAAAGTAGAAAGGAATTAAAGTGGATGAAAAGACAAACCTGCCCTCGGTGGGACCCGAACCCACGATCTTCGGATGTCGCGTCCGATGCTCTACCAAATGAGCTACAAGGGCGGTCGTCCCCCCGTCCACTTTATTGTGTATTTATGTAGGTATTATCCTGGGAGTGTTAGGCAGCGCCACTGGAGGCCAAGGCGGCGTGTGTAGAACACACTTTCTTGCCAGGAGGCGTCACGTAGAACGTGAACTTAGATGAGATGGCTGCTGCCCAATAAGCCCTCGCATGCTACCTAAGGCACCAAGTCTGCCGCAACGAGGCCCAAGCTATGAAATAACGAAAGGGAAGGGGTCAAGGGCTCGTTCTTTATTTGTTAGAAACAACTTAATGAGCAAACAGACAATGAAGCCTAGGAAAACATAGGGGAAGTTACTTGTGGTATTGTAATTGTGGAGAAAGTAGAAAGGAATTAAAGTGGATGAAAAGACAAACCTGCCCTCGGTGGGACCCGAACCCACGACCTTCAAGTTGTTTCTAACAAATAAAGAACGAGCCCTTGACCCCTTCCCTTTCGTTATTTCATAGCTTGGGCCTCGTTGCGGCAGACTTGGTGCCTTAGGTAGCATGCGAGGGCTTATTGGGCAGCAGCCATCTCATCTAGGTTCACGTTCTACGTGACGCCTCCTGGCAAGAAAGTGTGTTCTACACACGCCGCCTTGGCCTCGAGTGGCGCTGCCTAACACTCCCAGGATAATACCTACACAAATACACAATAAAGTGGACGGGGGGACGACCGCCCTTGTAGCTCAGTTGGTAGAGCATCGGACGCGACATCCGAAGGTCGTGGGTTCGGGTCCCACCGAGGGCAGGTTTGTCTTTTCATCCACTTTAATTCCTTTCTACTTTCTCCACAATTACAATGCCACAAGTAACTTCCCCTATGTTTTCCTAGGCTTCATTGTCTGTTTGCTCATTAAGTTGTTTCTAACAAATAAAGAACGAGCCCTTGACCCCTTCCCTTTCGTTATTTCATAGCTTGGGCCTCGTTGCGGCAGACTTGGTGCCTTAGGTAGCATGCCGAGGGCTTATTGGGCAGCAGCCATCTCATCTAAGTTCACGTTCTACGTGACGCCTCCTGGCAAGAAAGTGTGTTCTACACACGCCGCCTTGGCCTCGAGTGGCGCTGCCTAACACTCCCAGGATAATACCTACATAAATACACAATAAAGTGGACGGGGGACGACCGCCCTTGTAGCTCAGTTGGTAGAGCATCGGACGCGACATCCGAAGGTCGTGGGTTCGGGTCCCACCGAGGGCAGGTTTGTCTTTTCATCCACTTTAATTCCTTTCTACTTTCTCCACAATTACAATACCACAAGTAACTTCCCCTATGTTTTCCTAGGCTTCATTGTCTGTTTGCTCATTAAGTTGTTTCTAACAAATAAAGAACGAGCCCTTGACCCCTTCCCTTTCGTTATTTCATAGCTTGGGCCTCGTTGCGGCAGACTTGGTGCCTTAGGTAGCATGCGAGGGCTTATTGGGAAGCAGCCATCTCATCTAAGTTCACGTTCTACGTGACGCCTCCTGGCAAGAAAGTGTGTTGTACACACGCCGCCTTGGCCTCAAGTGGCGCTGCCTAACACTCCCAGGATAATACCTACATAAATACACAATAAAGTGGACGGGGGACGACCGCCCTTGTAGCTCAGTTGGTAGAGCATCGGACGCGACATCCGAAGGTCGTGGGTTCGGGTCCCACCGAGGGCAGGTTTGTCTTTTCATCCACTTTAATTCCTTTCTACTTTCTCCACAATTACAATACCACAAGTAACTTCCCCTATGTTTTCCTAGGCTTCATTGTCTGTTTGCTCATTAAGTTGTTTCTAACAAATAAAGAACGAGCCCTTGACCCCTTCCCTTTCGTTATATATATATATATATATATATATATATATATATATATATATATATATATATAGGCACTGAATCTTGGCTTGCAATGAAGTGCCGGTGGGATTTCACTTGTGCGTAGTTGAACCATAAGGATTCGTAGCGTGCGCGTTAACTAAAGTAATCCGGAACTCGGCACGATCTACGATGAACATCCGGAGCTTCGCCCACTCATCATCATTCACTCCGTGGATATGCTGTGGATTTTTTTTTTTTTTTGAGAGAGGTAGGTGCCTCGTATAACTGCACAGAGAAGGCACTTATTGCTTTGAGTACATGAAAAGCGCATGAATAAAGTTGACGTCACTTCTCTTCCCTCTTTCGTGCAGCCTCACCAGTTTTTTCATTGTACTGAAATAAAGACGGCCCATAATCGATGTGCTGAGGATCCTTGCTGGGAGCACCTGTTTACATACGTAATTACAAGTCACTGTATGTTGGAACATAACCGTGGAACAAAAATTTCATATTTCGGCGCCCTCGTTATGGTCCTTCTGGAGATCGGTATTGATATGTTTCGCGAAACCTGACGCCAAATACTCTTCGGAAATGACGAAACTTGTGCGCGTTAAAAGGGATATATGGATTGGATTACTTGTAATCTTTTACATTTTACTGTAATTCTGTAAAGCTTCAGTTACTTGGTTCAAGGAGTTAAGATCCTTGCAATGCAATTAGTTTTTTTCCTGTAATCGATTACAAAGTTACAAAATGACGTGCATGCATATTGCTCCAATTATGGTGTGAAATTTCAAACTGCCGTTTTATGTCTGACATGGCAGCGTGCACCACTAAATCAATATGTGACTAAAATTTGAGGTGCGTGCAGGTGCTGATTTTTCCTACTCCATTTAACGACGGCCTCTCAGTTTATGTCACACTATCCGTGATATATGCTACCGTAATAAACAATTGCGGGTAAATTAACGCGGGAAGTAATCGTTACGCTAGAGTGATTCTTATGCCTTGTTAAATCTGTAATTGCAACTATTATCAGTTACCTTTAACAGTGAAATAATTGCAACTGCATTTTGTTCAATTTTTTTTTCTAGTAACGCTTGTATGTCTGGAAGTGCACCCAGACATGAAAGATGGGAAAGGCCTTTCACAGAATGGCGACAGCTGATATTCTTCGCACAGCCCCCCCCCCCCCCCCCAACCTCCCGGCGCTGGCTAAATTTCGTGACAGAAGCCGCTAAGTGAGGTAAGCTGGATACGTCTGCTCTAACCACTCGGCCACCGCTGCAGTGCCATTTGAATTCACGCTAACTTGTGCGAGCCAGCGTTTTAACATATATATATATATATATATATATATATATATATATATATATATATATATATATATATATATATATATATATATATATATATATATATATATATATACATGTATGTATATATCAGGCACGTAGGCAAGGGGGGGCCCAGGGCCCCCCCCCCCCGAAATTCGTCCAGTCAGCCAGAGCGCAGGGGTATAGAGGCAGTACAAGTAGCGCCGTGCGCATTTAAGCAAATGAAAAACAAAGGATAGTCAGGGAACTCGCCAAGAACAGCTACCCAAGAACCTTTATTCCGAAAGACTTCAATTCCAAAAACACGGCAACGCTTGCTGAGAGATTCAGTGTCCGGCTCCTGAATCAACACCACAACCGAAGCACCACACTCTCCCATATGTCCGAGGCGTTAGCGAAACCATCACCCGTATTCTCAGAAAAGAAGGCATCTGAGTGACTCACAAGCCTACGAACACATGTTCTCTACATATTAGCATAGACCGTCCGGAGGCAGAGGGCCGAATGCACTGTATACAAATATGCGATGCGAGCTATACCGGCGAAACGAAAAACCTCAAAGAAACATTTCGACAGCACATGAATTACCCCTGCAATTTTGCAAGAGATCGCAACCCGATAGCCGAACATTCCCAAGATAGCGACCATGGACCGTATCAATCTTCCTGACACAACGGTCATAACAACTGAAACCAATGGCGCAATCTTGTACGCGTCCAAAAGCCTCCGTCCATTTAGGTGCACGCGATTGGTCAATGTGAGCCGTGACGACATGCGTGACGTTGATTGTCACGTGAGTGGTGACGTTTGCCAGCTGTCAATCATTCCGTGTCGTCTGCTAATGGACGAACTTGAATGAACGGACGCCGAGAGCGTCCATACGCACGAACGGATATCTAAACGGCTACCGGACGGCTTAGATTGGATTGAAACGTAACAATTTGAGACCGTTTGTGGAGAAAATGGCGTTGCCTTTCTCTCGCATGCCTTTTCGTGTCGCCTGTGCGGCTGCTGCAGACGCGCAGAGATGACGACTCGAGGTAGATGATGCATTTGGGGAGTTGGCTTATGAAGAGCAGCGTATTCGACTGTCCAAGCGAACAGTGCGTAGCTTGTGCGACGAACTTGACCCCTTCATTGGATGCCACCGAGCCAGTGGCCTTTCCACAGCGAGGAAGGTGTGTGCACTGCGATTCTCTGCCACAGGGAGCTTCCAGAGTAGCGTTGGTCGCGAGGAGCATATAGGCATGGCGCAGTCGGCCGTGAGTAACACCATCTACGAGGTGACGGAGGCCATCATCATATCCGTCGCTGCCCGGGGCCGCCCGGCGAAAGTTGGTGGACTTTCCGCCGACACCGTGGCTGCCAAGGATGAGGCGAAGGCGGCATTTGCGCTACTCGGCAACATCCCAGGCGTGCTAGCGTGCGTCAACGGCACGTTGGTTGCTATTCGGAAGCCGCAAGGACTCGGCATAGGGGACACAGCAAGCATCTTGTCGAGGAAGGGTTATTACACCCTCAACATCATGGTTGTAAGTACCGTTGGAATGTTTCACTTGAAACCTCAGTCGCCATTTGTACTCACTCATCGTAGCAATTGTTCAATTTACTGCCCAATCTGGCGTACGTAGCGATTGAAAGAGGACATGCGGGTAACTTTTTACGAGCTTGTTGAAATCTGACAAGTCCACGGTAACGATGATTAACATGTGTTTTAGTGCATGTGCATTTGCCGTCCCAAAATTGTTTTTGTTCTGGCCTGCATACGTAATCGGGTAGTGAATTTTGGAGGTATTAAGGAATGTGGGATGCAGTCGTAGTAGAAATCGATACACAACCAGGAAGACACCATGAAGTATTTTGAACACGAAGGTACTCACAACTATTGCGTGCGCAATAGCTGACCCCAAGTTTTCAGTTGGCGATATATATATATTTGTGTGGGAACCGTAGGCGTGCGCACCGGGGGGCGGTCGCAATTTAAACCACCCCCTTTAATGCAGAAGGTTGTACACGCCTTTGCTTGAAACAGTGTAGCTGTACCATTGTCCCATCATAAAAGGTTTTTTTTTCTGTATATAAATGGTAGGAAGTGCTTTTGACCATATGTGGTACTCTATTTTTTATTATTCCTATTTGCAGGTATGAATTTACCTTTTTGAAACCTGTATAAACCCTGGGCTATCATTTTCTTTTAACAGAAAACTCGGGATACTCCCTCGAGCCATGGTTGCTTATGCCAGCGCTTGGTGATCCTGACGCCAGCACCTCCAAAGGCCAGTGGGGAAGCACAGGTCCATGCGCAGTTTTGTGGAGCGACATATTGGAGTGCTGAAGAACAAGTTTCGCTGCTTGCAGCGCGTTCGAACCATGCTCTACAGCCCCGAGCAGTGCAGATCATTTATGCGTGCACTGCTCCTCCACAGCATTGCCTAGGACTCGGGCGACTGGACATTGGAAGAGCTTTGCAGGGGAGTGCCACCAGCTGAGCAGTGAGGGGACGAACAGGCGCTGGAACCGTGAGACATGCTCCTCAGAGGAACGCAGCAGCGCAGTGCTGTTGTGAACCTTTTTTTTTAAGTACACAGGAATGGTGAGTTTTCATAAAGCATACATAACTTATATGCATTGTAGCACACTTAGGCAATAGCAGCTCAGTACGTAGAGTGCAAAAATACGTATACATATCAAGTGTACCTAGATATAGGTTGTCCATGTTTCCAAAGCAAAACACCTGACAGGTTATGATAACTGAAACAAAAATGAATGAAACTTACACAAGGAACTCTTTTAAAAGAGAATGGCTGAGTCATGGGCTCAGAAACAAGTGTACTGCCCTGCCAACAAGAGTCTCGAAGGATGCTGTTCCTTTGTATTATTAATGATTAAGCAGTTTTAAGGCACTGTGCCATGCCGCTTTTTCTATGAGGATTTGCTGCTGCTCCCTAGGTACTTGTGTGTAATGTGCACATCATCAAACACCTCTTTCCTTAGTGAAACATTTCAAATACGATGCCACAGCAGCTGGCATATGTTGTGTAGATCCTGTGACATGGCACTTGCTGTACATGTAGACACAGCGGTTGTTACCTACTGCTCAGGACAATGCACTGAACATTGGTTTGTATTGCTGAAGCCTGTGGTTACATTACTGAGGAATTGGCACAAAGTACTCCTTTCCTAGTTCAGCATGAAACGTGATGGCAACGTGAAAGTACAGCTTTTTCTTCAAATGTCACATGAAATGTGGAATGTAGACATCCGTTCACCCAGTATGACAGACTTCATGGAAGCGGTATGTATGATTGAAACTGTCCACTCACGGTCACCATCAGTAAAATGTTTGCACAATTCTCATAAACAGAACAGAATGATTACAACTGCTGCGTCCTTTTAACTCAGACGCGCAGTATAAACTGGTGGGAGCCAGGCAATATGCTTGCTAGCCACCTCGCATGAACATGCAGATGAGGCGAGCAAACACAGCATTATAAAAGCAGTTCAAAAACATGAAGTAAAACTTTAAAGCTCAGCACTGCGATAAGCTTAGTCATCACATCGTGGCCAAATGAGTAGACGTGAGTTAACGGCAAAGCACAAAAATACAAAACTCAACTTTATCGCACATTATGATAAGTGTATGATGAACCTTGAACGTCTAGCTGCATGTAGCAAACCATGCGATAACATTGTAGCGTCAACATCACACCATTCATTTTCACCACGGCACCTAAAACTTGCAGTCCCACTTGAGTGACTTTGCAAGAAAGTATGAGCTTGACAAGTGTGTGCATTCCCTTGTAATTGTAATGAATCGCTGACTAGAAGCATTTTTCTTTCTCTGCTGCAACTGCAGTGCAGTGCTTAAAAACACTCATATTTGCGAAACGTGGAGTGCACTTTGCTGCTGTGTTGAAACATAAATTACATACAACATGAATAATTCGCTGTGCAATCGAAAAACACCCAGAACGTACCACACTTGAAATTTATTCCAGAAATAACCCACTTAGAACAAAGACTATACGAAACAAACACTGGCGTGGTACAGTGATGATGACCATTTTAATTTGTGAAAGTACGGCACTTGAAGAGCAACTACTTTGGTATATGAAAGTGTGATGCTCCTAAAAAAAGACCAGCTTTCACTTAGTAGAAATGAAACGATCACGCTACTAAAATGTGCCTATACTACATGGTAATGTTTCATAATGTGGAGTGACCTACAAAACATAGAAAAACTACAAATACCACAGTAAAGAAATCCGTATACAGAAAGTGCAACTATTTGTAATGATTGCAGTGTGATTGACTAGTTGCCTGAGAATTATTCAAATAAAAATGAAACAACAAGCTGGTCTTGCAGCAGGGTTACCATAAATGAAAAAAAAAAGACTATACAACTGGGGGACACCTTCAGTTGGAACATCCTCTTGTATTGCTGATAGTCCTCATACAATGAAACAATCAAACTGAAATTGAACAATCAATAAATTCATAAAATTAAAATGAAATTATAAAATAAACTAAACGAAGTGAACTAACAAAAGACAATGAACAATAAATGAAAGGCAAAACTGAAACTAATTAGTTTCTTTCTTGCTGCAGCGCCATGGTCTGCGCCAAGGAGTGCAGCTCACTCATGATGCCCTCCTGAGCCGCCGCCCTCTCTCTGGCTGCTGCCTCTTTGTGCGCCAAGACAACGATGCTGCTCATCAACTGGACGATTCTTCGAAGAATCTGAAATGAAGAATCATGGTGGAGTCGCGTGAGTCTGATTCCTCGCAACTGGCTGGCAACTGCAAGCTACTGTTGTCAAGAATCGCAACATGCACAACAATTTCCTCTCTCATGAGGAGCCACTGGCCCAACTGCATCCATTGGTGGTGTCAAGCGTCGTGTACAAGCTATGCGGTCTTCGTTTGGACAGACAAAAACCTGCTGAAACTACTCTTCAGACATCTGTTCAAATGCATCTCTTACCTCCAAACAGCCCTTTTCAGGGCTAACCAATTTTTCGCCCGGCTTTTGCTCTTTGCCCAGCCATGGTACCGTCCCTGAAAATATAGCACATTTCTTATTTACGTTCTGAGTTGGTTTGTTTTTTTCTTTGTAATTGAGTTACGATAACAGAGCATGAAAAATATTTATATCCTTGATGTGAAGTGACACCGAAGGTTCTACCAACCCGGTGCATCTCTTCGCTGTGAGCAATGCTGTGGGTGCACTGCGAGGACATAGCCAACAGAGTGTCAACTCGTCGTGGCCGCGATCTATGTCGTGGCCGCACAGGGCGTCGAAACACTGAAAGCATACACATTTTCTATAGTCAGTTCAATGAAATACACGAGAGTTCATTTTATCAAATAGCTTGCTTATGAGTAATTTACCAGGTACAGTGGCCACCCCCTGCGTGCCCGCTGCTTCGCAAGGTTGATCCTGTACCACTGTAGTTAGAGGAAAAGAGCAAATGCAATAATACTTTATGGACCTGCACACGCATTAAACAAAATTTAAAACAGGCGTTGCGCCGATGCTTATGTGTCACTGTGCTTGGGCCCACAGCCTCTTCGGTCTCAACCTCTTGTGCTGCCGAGGGAACGCCAGCCTGTTGGAAAGTATCGTAAGCATACCCCTTGGCTATGTGGCTATTCGTTGCGCTGGCTGTGCAATGAGCTTTCGTAGTACACATATTCGGAATTCTACATTTAGTGAGCACTTAATGATCCCCTAATTATTTGTCTTTGTGCACTCGCCTGTGGCCATTTTATTTTTGTGATTACCGATACCCATTCTTTATTTCGTTATTTCTGTACAAGAACACAAAATGGAGCAAAGCCAAAAGGCTAGAAGCCTCGCAATAGGCCTTTGCTCCAATTGCAGTGAGGCACACAGGCAATCAAAGCACTATGTAAATACAAATAATAATGAGAAATAAATGAAAAACATACATAATGTAATGCATGTAATAACAATAAAGCATCATTTGTAACATAAATATGAGCTACAACACTCGCAACGTTAAACATACTAATAAACGCTGCATGTGCTCATCGCCATACATAAAGCAAAGTGAATAAAAAGAAGACTAGATACAGTTAGGAATAATCACACGGTGCAGTATTCGCATCAGGAAAAAAAACATGACATTCAACATCCAGGTGGACAAACAGGAAACAATGCAAAGGGACCTTCGATGGTATTTTCAATCAGTACCATCCTAACGATTTACTTGGACTGGTTTTTATATCTAGAAGACTGTCGGTTTTATCTGGAAGGGTTGGGATTCGTGTTGCCGTCCGTAAATCGTTGGAATCTCTAGAATCATTCTAGCATATGCACGAAAATAGTACAGAGACCCCTCGCAAAAATCCCAATTTTCCCAAAATGATAGCCAAACTGAGATTGTACTGGATTAACCTACCCGCTTTTCCATTATCTCTCTCTCCCATGCTATTTTACTGTTCACCAACCGTGTCGCGTTGCGCTAACGGTACCTCTTACAGATAATGACAAACTTTGGGGCACCGTTCAGACACCCAAGATTTTCCGGCGATGTGCTTACCTCTTGGTAGAGCGTACCGACCTGGAGGCCGCCAACCCGTGAGGTTCCCGTCACTCGCAGGATTCGCCCGCGGAAGCCCGGTGCGCGGCCTCCCTCAGTGCATCTGGAAACGCATATGCCAATGTCGAAGGACGAGTTGCCCATACCATTAGGTCGCTCACCTTTGAGCTTCGAGAACGGCATTGTGGCGGGCTTCGTGCACTTATTTTTGCCACCAGTCCTGCCACTGTGCAGTAGTTTAGTAACAGGGTCCTGGGCGTTCAGTCTGTCAGCTGTCACAGCCGTCGCCTGTACGCAAGGGTCAAGCCATGCTGCAGCTCGCTGTCCTTTTGGGCCAGCTCGGGATACTGCTCCATGAAAGCGAGCACTATCTCCCGCTGGCTATGCACCATAGCGCGTTTTCCCATGGGCAACGGCTCGAATGAACAACCATTCAAAATGTCGCGCTGTTTGAATTTTAATACATGTGGAGACATGCTATAGACATTGCTTGAAAATAAGTGGTGGCCAGCGCCACCACTGAAAAATCTCGCAGAACTGAGACACCATCTAGCGCTTTCTCGAAGCACTAACAGCAATAATTTGTTTCTATCATCCCGCATTCCAAACTATACCAATAAAAAGCAACGCATTCAAATTTTGCTAGACACTTGTTATAATCAAAAATTTTTAAACGCGTTAGAAACACTTCTCAATCTATTATACGGTCCCCCAGCAGACGACAAAAGTGTGACGCAGGCTGCCCCTCCGCTCATTGGCTGTTTGCTCCCCCTCGTTCTCACAAACACTGCGCGCCGCCCATTTTCTGACGTAATGGACGGACCGCCTCCGTCCAAATTTGGAACGCTTACAAGATTGCGCCGCAATTGTCGGAAACAGTTGCTGCTTTGTGATTGCGTAAAGAGACAGAAAACTGTGCAAGGCAGGACATTTTCATATATGTAAGACAAGCTTGTTGGAAAAGAAATTACCAGAGAGAACAAAATGTTGCCATGCAGCTTCGAAACCAGAAAAAAAAAGCGATGTTATCTGCCCGTACTTCGTCGCATCAGTTATGTTTAGGATGGTGGTTGGTTGGTTGTGTCGGGTTTTCCGGAGCAAAAGGCGACCATGGCTATATTGCGCCAAACGAGGATTCTCATCTACGGTCAGGGCGCTCGGTAGTTGGATTTCTTCAAGGAACAGTGCAAAGGATGATAGGACATATACAGAAAAGGGTAGCGTTGACTCCACTGGTGGATTCCCTGAGGAAATGTCTTTCTTAACAGGAGGAGCAGTGTCTTTGTTGCTGCAGAGCTAGCAGGTGGCATAATGCGGGCGTCATTTGTACAGTCGAGTAGTGGCGGCAGCTTAGGGAGCATTCAGGTGCTTTGTTTGTCTGATAGCTGCGCGGCGTGGGAACACGCACGCGTACGGTTTTGCTTTGCCGCAGACGCAGAGTTTTTCCTCGACCGGACGGCGCAAGCTAACCGAAAGCTTGATAAAGACGACTTTTCTATAAAAATTGACGGCTTTGACGACCCATTGACCCGTTCAACCTTCCTGGCACCTCTGCGAACCCAACCACCCTTTTTCCGCTGCCTGTGTCGTGGGGCCGGCGCCCGCGTGTCGAAAGGAGTAAACAGGGTAAACAAACAAGGTAAACAGGGTGCTTGTAGTTCTGCGGAAGGGGACTATAGGCGAGCCACGTTCACACCATAGATAGATTATTTGAAAACTCCCCTCATCGGCGCTTTGTAAACCATTGGAACACACTGCGAAGTTATCTGCGTTACCAAAGCATGCCTGCAAGCGCAAATTCGAATTTGTGCAGCCGGTCTTCGATTGCTACCTCAGAGGTATGACACAGCGCATATCCTTACGCTGAAAGGTGGATGGGAAATCTGGAAAACTAACAGTGAATTCCACTGGCGGATCTGGAGCGGTGTGCCGAATCCACGACGGAGCAACAAAATCCGTCGCGGATTTTGTTGCTCCGTCGCGAAAATAAACTCGTCGCGGAAAAAATCCGTCGCGGAAATAAACTCGCTCCGGCAGGGATTACAGCGGAAGTTGTCGCATGCATCCGGTTGCCCTTGTTGCCAGCCTTGCGTTGGACTACGTTACACCTCGCACAAAAGTATGCATGCCTCTTTCTCCGTGTACGCGTGTACTAGTTCTTCGACGTAGCCGAGCATTTTGGGGCGTTTTCACGGGGACTCTGGAAACAGCTCCTTAAATAACGTTTCGCACAGCACGTACGACTCTTTTCGCTTCTGCTGCTGTTGCTGCTTTCCAACGTAGAACTCTTGCTGTTTCTCAGAGCGAGGGGCACTCCCCTGTAGGGTCGAACGACGCCATTCCAAAATATGTAAACAAACGCCCATGGTTATCAGACAGCGCCTAAAAAAAAGAAAAAAAAAAGCGCTGAAAAAAAATGGCCGTGCTCGACTGATCCGGAAATGACGACACCGTATAGCTGGAGTTCCGGCAGAATCCGGCTCTACGAGACGGATCAACGCGGAGCGCTCCGTCGCGGAGCAAGTTGCCCCAAATCTCCCAGTGGAACATGCGAACTTGCTCGGGATCCGCCAGTGGAATTCAAATTCTCGGCCGCGGAGCAAAAAAACTTGCTCCAGATCTGCCAGTGGAATTCACTATAAATGGCAAGCCATGCAAGAGGAGGAACTTCCCCGCTTTCCGACGGACGCTTTACCTGAATGCGACAAAGCACTCTTCGCGAACTTTCACACACTCCTCAAGATATTGGCAACTCTCCCAGTGAGTACAGCTGCTGCAGAACGCAGCTTCTCGACACTGAAAAGAGTAAAAACATATTTGAGGAACTGAACAGCTGAAGAGAGGCTTAATGGCCTGGTTCTTAAGTCCACTAATTCACCGGATGCAAGTCAGGGTCGACGAAGTTATCACTGTGTTTATGGAGAAACCGCGACGCATGAAAATTGCAGCATGAACCACTCTTTTCGGCCAAGCTGCTTGCTATAGTGTTCTTTCTTCTTTTGCATTGACTTTTACTAATTTTAAAACCACTCGCACTGCCATTCTTTAATATTGCTTCCTAAAACGAATGTTGGCGTTCTGCTTCTTTTGTGTCGTGAAAGCATCCGTGTTTCAATTCTTTGTGGTTCAATAACATTGTTTTTCCGAATATGTCTGTTTTTCGTTTAAAAACTAGTGTCATAAAGTGGCTCACATTCTTCCTGCACGCCTGCTGTTGAGACAGAGTGTGAGAAGTTGGGTAAGGAAAGCGTCCGACAATTATTTTTTTATTGGCCGCACGTCCGTAAGTGGGCGCCTGATTCCTTTACATTCGTTTTCCTTTTTCTTTTTGTCACTCTTCTTTCCGTCACTGACTCTGTGTGGCCCTTCTTTGTCGAGATCACTTGGTTGGAATGTATTCTTTCTGGTGCACACGCACTAGCTTTACAGCAGTGTCAAGAACGTGCTTTCCATCTCGGATTAACTAGCCTCTTTTTGTGCTGCATTCCACTCTGTTCTCATTCTCGTCGAATAATTAAGCGCCTTCTATATTCACCGGCAAGTCTTTTTTCGAACTGTATAATAGTCACCCTGATGTGATTGATGCTTTTAACCCCCCTCCCCCTTATGTAATACCGTGAAAAGGGCCATTAAGGGTCACTAAATGATGATGATGATGCTTTTTGCGAAGAATTATGCCTTGGGCCCCCTCCGAAAAAAAATCCTGGCTACGTGCCTGATATATATATATATATATATATATATATATATATATATATATATATATATATATATATATATATATATATATATATATATGCGAAGCAGTATGCGACTTCCTCGAGCAGTCCGGCCTTGCCAGCCGGCTCCTCTCTGTGTCATATTAGTGTCGGTGTGCGGTGCCGGGTGACAACTCGCTCGTGAAGGCCGCATCGGAAACGAACTGAAACTTTCGTGTAAATATGTAAGTATTTCCTCTTTCCTATCTCGCACTATTCCTGTTCTTATCCTTTAAATCCACCTCACCGCTTCACTTACTGGAGTCCGCGGTTCAAGTGTCAGCTGACGAGCTAGGCAGTTACTGCGGCCACCAGTAATTCCTATCCTCCTTCCTCCCACCTTTTGTATATATTTCTTTAATAAACACCCAAGAACAACTTCGCCCCCGTTTATCGTCGACTTGAAGCCAACGCGCGCGTTTCGATCCGGCTGAAGCTTCAGGCGACGTCTTTCGAACGTGCACGTGCCGCCTTTACACGAACCCGATTTTAGCGGGTCAGACAGGCGCTCCGGCCGCGACGCGTCGCGAGCCGAGAGCGAGATTTTCCACGGAGATGACGCGGCGCGGGCTGTAGTGTCCGCTTACTCTCTCCCGCCGGTATCCTGACGCGACCACGTCGCGCGTTTCTCCAAACAGGTAAAGCCCATGAAAGCACGTGCTGCATTCAGGTTGACTCAACCCAACCGCTCGCCGTTCTTGTCTCGCCCTGGCCGTTGCCATGGACGTAGGAATCGAGCCAGAAAATAATCCTTTATTTAACGTGCCCGGCAACAACGTAAGGGTCTTGCTGCTGGCGCGCATGAAAAAATGCGAATAAGGAATAAAATCAGCACCAGTATAGAAGAGAAATACGGACAAGGAAATGTAAGTACAAAAAAAAGGGGGAAATAAAAACTCAGGATGGCAGGGCAAATACAACACTACGCGGGTTTGATTGATTTCTGGCGTTTTACGTTCCAAAACCACGATACGATTAAGGGAGACGCCGCAGTGGAGCGCTCCGGAAATTTCGACCACTTGGGGATCTTTAACGTCCACTGACATTGTACAGTGCATTGGTTTCGACATTTCGTCTACATTGAAATGCAGCTGCCGCAGCTGGGATTCGAACCCGTGACTTTCGGGTAAGCAGCCGAGCGCCATAGCTACCGTGGCGACGCAGTTCACATGCGTCAATCACAAGGGAAGCTGATAAGAGTTGGACAATGTGGGAAACTATGTAATAACAGCGCAAATCTCGGGAAAGGTAACATTGAAAGTCGTGGAAAATGTCAAAAATAAGCATTGTAGGGGTTCTGTGCTCTGTGGACAGCTGAATGTTCACAGATGCAGGCAAGTGCTTGATAATGTCTGTGCCATAGCTATCTGGTTATCTTGAGCGGAATTCGAAAAACCATGGAGCAGTTCAGCGCAAAATTTAACATCGTGACCAACTCAGAAAAAAGTGTTTTTGTTGACTGTTCACTGCACGACGAAGGCTTCCCCAATGCTCTCCATCCTTTCCTGTCCTGCGCGAGCTGATTCCATTTGGTGCCTCCGAATTTCTTACACAATGTAGAAACCTCGATGCAGCGGAAGAAGTGGCGGTAGCCCTAGCCATTTCTTACCACGGTTGCAGATACGTACTCAGTGACTCGCAAACGCCGTCTAGAAACTATATGCACAAGGCCGAATTTTGCCGAAGGCCAAGGCTACAGTCAAAGCCAACGTGTGCTATGTATCACCTCCAAGGAGGCGGATGGATACGGTTCCCGACTCACACGTTCCCTGTCACCCCCGTACCCAACCTCAACGAAGTCTACTACGTAGTGTGAGGTCTCGCGTTCCGTGCCCGCGTAATCCATGCTGACGCCATCGTCGATCCTTCAGCTGGACCACGCCGTTTCTGCAAACGACGCGACCGCTCAGCCGCCGTGGCTGCCGTCTCAAGCTTCTGATCTTGGGACGATGCCTTCACATATTCACCTTGCCGCTTCGGACGCCGCTCAATGTCAGCATACACATGCTCTAGCGGCTGACCTCAGGGCTTCTGAAGCACGCCTTGCCGACTGCCTGTTCTCCATTAAGAATAGTTTAGTCCAACGCATGTCCTCCGCAGAAAGTCGCATCGCCGACCTCACGAAACATGCTTTCAACCTCTCGTCGCCCGCGTCCACTACTCATGCTCCTAGTGTCGCTCGAGGCAATGCTGGGCCTCCCTCCCCGTGTTCCGCCATGACGCAGTGCCAGGGATTCTTCCCGAGTCCACCTACCTTTGACGGCACAACGTCGTGGTGTTTTTCTTAGGCAGTTTGAGTCTACCGCTGCTCTGTGCGCCTCGCCCGAACAACACAAGGCTCGAATCCTTGTGACACAGCTTCGTTCTCCCGCCGCCGAATTTTTGGAGCACCTGCCGGCGTCCGACTGCACGGACTACGTCAGCCTTGTCGCGGCACTCGATTCCCGCTGTGGTGACTCCCATCTTCGGCACTTAGAGTTACAGCACGTGCAACAGGGCAAGTACAGCCTGCAAGAACTTGCTGCTCATGTCGAGCGTTTGTCGTGGAAAGCCCTCGCTTGTTGCCCAAATTCTACTGCCGACTTTATCGCTACCCAAACCTTCAAGACGCCATCAGTGACCTCGACGTTCAACGCTTCTTCCGCCTCGCCCGCCCATCTACTGTCCGTGCTGCCTTAGCTTTTGCCTTGGAGGCTCACATTCTGGAACGCTCCACTGCAGTGCAGCGCACTCGCTCATTTCCGGGTCCCCAAACGCCAGCAAGCCAAGTCAGTTGCCCCGACACACATCGCCAGCGCTCTTCATTAATCCGCTGCTATCAGTGCAACGAGATCGGCCATTGCAGTCGAGATTGTGAACGTCAGACCCCACCGTCGGAAAACTTCACCGCGGGCCGCCGAGGGCAGGACCCCGCGTAAGTCGTCAAGCCCCTCTCCTGTCACTAGGACCGTTTCCAGATATGCCTGCTCAACAAGTGCAGCTAGGAGACCCAGCTAAAAACGTCCTAGCACTCGTGGATACCAGTGCATCTCTTAAATTCATTACCTCAAGTTTGCTCCCAACTCAGTGCTACGTACCTGAAGGCAACCACAGCCAGCGCCTTCTGCCACAGCCGAACCAACCGGCATCTTGCTAGAGGACGGAACGTACCTGCAAACTCTCGGAGAAGTATTTTTCAGCGTCACTACTTTTGGGGAAACTTTTAAGTGTCACTTTCGTTGTGGCGCAATACCTGTGCGTATCCTTAATTTTTGGCTGCAAGTGATGTTCAACGCTTGACGTACGCATTGCATTTAACCACGTCGGGTGCAACCATTGGGTTGCACCATTGGGTTGCTTCCTCACAACCCTGCACCCTGCCTGGCCGCGAAAACTGCAAAGGAGCGCCTGTCATCGTGTGTGCCATCTGTTTTCAAGTTGGCCACCCATGCGGCCACAGCGGCCCGCTCCGTTTTGAGTAATAGCGCGAAGTTGTGTGGGCTCAACTTCCGTACGAGAACACGCACCCTCGCGGTATGGATAGGTGTGCTAACCACCATGCTTGCACTGAAAACCCACAAAGAAGAACCTATTCGCTCACGACTACCACTCTCTTTCCCCGTTTTGGCAATGTGTTCGGTAACTATACCGTTTTCTTCAGCTGCGTGGGTGCCCGTTCGTTGCAACATGGACGAGTGCTTAGATGCAGATGTTTTTGTTGAGTGCGTTGTCTGTTCTAGACCAGGAAGTGAATTTGCCATTCCTCGCTCCCTACTGCGCTCTTCTGCTTCAGCGTTCGCTGTGCTAGTATTGAACTTATCAGGCAGCCCGCTGCGCTTAAACGCTGGAACTGTCCGGCGCAGTTTTTCAGCCCTGCTCCGTACTCTCAACAGTTCAACAATGTACTTCTCGGGCGTGTGGCGATGGCTCTGTCGACTGGAATGTGTTCTATTTTGGCCCCAACTTGACGTCGTCCCAGAAGTCGGATATATGCAAGCATTTCTGGTGAAATTCCGGTTGTGCTTGGCGTTGTCAACGAGCGAACTTGGTTGTACTCTCGTTCGTTACAAGATCGACACGGGCTCCCATCCACCGGTTCGACACAATCCTCGTCGTGTTTCTGCTTCTGAACGCACTGAGATCAAAACTCAAGTGGAAGATATGTTACAGCGCGGCATCATATCTCTCTCCTGCAGTCGTTGGTCATCGCCAGTCGTTCTTGTGAAAAAGAAGGATGGCACAACACGATTTTGCGTAGACTATCGCCGCCTAAACAGCATTACTAAACCCGACGTATACCCAGTGTTGTACGGATCGAACGTCGTTCCTGGAACGAGTTCCTTTTGGGAGGAACGCCATCGTTCCTTTTAGGGTTGGTGGAACTGTAACGGTAACGCGTTACATTTACGAAGGAACGGCAAAGGGAACGGCGTTCCTTCTATACCCGTTCGACTCCACGACGATCGCACGTACGCACACATAGGCAGTGCGGATAGGCAGGGCTGCAACAAGCCGTCCCTGGAGTCCCCGTTTTCCTGCAGCCAGTATCGCTCTCTC
Source organism: Hyalomma asiaticum (assembly GCA_013339685.2). Taxonomy (NCBI): domain Eukaryota; kingdom Metazoa; phylum Arthropoda; class Arachnida; order Ixodida; family Ixodidae; genus Hyalomma; species Hyalomma asiaticum. The sequence goes on from CM023481.1 coordinate 196,005,696, forward strand.
ATAGAAAATCACGGCCGAAAACGCCATTCTATTGGGGTTTCGATGATTCCACGAAGGTGACTCTTCCCCATCTTCACTGCGGCTGCACGATGTCAGGGTATCCGATACGCCTTGGAGGTTGCCGCTTACTATGGCCGCCTGTCAGCGAGTCCTGTGTGAGTGTACGGCAACACGGGAGGAACTACATGTAACAGCGAAGTTACTTTCGTTCCTTATGATTCTGCCGCCAGGGCTCCCTCCGAAATAAAACACTGTCAACGGGTGCTTTACCATAGCGTCTCCTCTCATTGGTTCTGATAACGCGGTTGTGGTCATGGTTGTCCATGCTTGTAAGACACTCTTTGCGTCAATCTCTTCAAGGTATTTTAGTTGAACTCAACGGGCCGCGCGCGCCTTTATTTAGCATCAGCAGCCTTATGCCCTCGGCAAAAAGCAGAAACTAAAGGCTTCTCATACACGTGCTCACGCGAAAGTGTGCTGAACATGCGTGCGTGCGTGCGTGCGTGCGTGTTTCTAACGCTGAGAGAAGTTAACGTCGTTCTAACCCAGATCTGGTTAATTATATTTTTTGATGCCCAGTTTCTTTCTAATAAAAACTATAGTTTTATTGCTACGCGACCAAACGGCTTGCTATACAGGAATAACAAAGCATTTTAATGCACCGCGCACCGTCCACTTTATACTGGACAACCCCATTTGCTGCATAACAATGTCCTGTCAACCACGCTTGTGTGGTGTGGGTCATTGCTGGTTGGCGTCCCGTCAAATTATGCATGTAAGGCTATTTATTTTCTTGTTTATTTCCTGCACCACAACAGCATTTCGCCCTTGCATGAATGTCGGTGTGCCTACTAATCGAACAGGCGAATAATGATTATTCCTAATGCCACGAAGAAAAGAATAAAACAGTCCCGCGTTATTTAATGCGGCGGTAAACGCACAAAATAGCAATATTAAAATACCGCACACCGACATACGTTCAGCGAAGCCATAATTAACAACAAAAGTACAGTACACCACAAATATTTAAAGTGATAAAACTAATTAAAAACAATGCATCCGGAACTGCCAATTAGTTTTATTAAAATGCTACAAAAGCCATTAGGTTTGAGCAAAATTGTTTAGGATCGGGAATGCTGACCACATCGGGGATCCTTGTACCAGTATTGGCGCGCAATGGAATGGGTCAGGCACAAACCTTTATATACTATTCTAAATCAAAAGGTCTATTACTAGCTTTTCGTGTCAGATGCATCGCTGTTACATCATTGGTGCATGTGAGTAACTACCTGTTTCTACATCAGAGGCTCAGTATCCTGTCTATGCATCTGAAGACTGAAGTGGAAAGTGCCATATGGGTCGCACTTGTAAGACTAGCGCCAAAGTTGCAGTGGAGTTGTCCGTAGTATGTTCGATGCTCCTTGAAAATATTAGCCTAGGAGCGTTTCTTCAGATATTTTCTTTGTCTACAGATATTATGCTACCGGCGACGCTTAAATTTGAGAAATATACATAGGTCTATGCGAGATTTAAAATCATCACTTTATTTTGCCTCAGGATTACTTTTCAATTGTAGAAATCAAATGTAACGTTAATGTAACGGCACGTTCCAATTTTCGAAATGTAACTGGAACGCGTTCCTTTTTTATTAAAGGAACTTGCAACGGGAACTCATTACAAAATTGTGGAGGAACGAGGAACGAGTTTCCGTTCCTGTTTTGGAGGAACATGTACAACACTGCGTATACCCGCCTTCCGCGCCTCGACGACGCCTTAGACAGACTTCACAGGGCTAATATTTCACGACACTCGGCCTCTTATCCGGTTACTGGCAGGTGGGTCTTTACGAGAATGACGCGGAGAAGACTGCTTTCATTACACTAGACGGCCTGTACCATTTTAACCGCCTACTATTCGGACTCTAATGCACCTGCCACGTTCCAACGACTAATGGACCGAGTACTTGGACATCTGAAGTGGTCAATGGCGTTGGTGTACCTTGACGACATCATCGTTTACGCCTCGACGTTTTCCGAGCACCAATGACGACTGGAGCTTGTCTTGCCCGCTCTAGAAGATGGTGGGCTCCGAATCAAACCCTCGAAGTGTTTCTTCGGTTATTCCGAGGTTATTAGGTCACGTTGCGAGGGCCCACGGAACCAGCCCCGACCCCTCAATGTTGCAAGCTTTGGCTGATATTCCGCCTCCAACAACGTCGAAAGAAGTTAAAAGCTTTCGGGCTTCGCCTACTATTTCCGCCGTTTCGTTCTTGGCTTCGCCACTCGTCCTCGCCCCTCAACAAACTCCTGAAGAAAAATCAGCAGTGGCATTGGGGTCCCGACCAGGAATCAGCCTTCCATTCAGAACATTAAGGCGGCCCTAACGACTCCACCGACACTAGCGCATTATCAGGAGGACGCCCCTAGCGTGATCCACACTGATGCCAGCGGTGTTGGCCTTGGGGCGGTTCTTCTTCAACCCGACTCTGAAGGGAATGAGAAGCCGTTACGTATGCCAGCCGCCGAGTCGGCAAGCCGGAGAGTCGGTACCACGCTTTAGAACTTGAGTGCCTTGCGGTAGTTTGGGCCATTGAGAAGTTTCGCCCTTACATCTACGGCAAGCACTTTACTGTTGTCACTGACAACGTTGCACTCCGCTGGCTGCAAACAAAAAAAGATCTAAGTGCTAAACTTGCGCGGTTGGCCCTCAAGCTTCAAGACTAAAGCTTTACCGTCGTTCACCGCAGCGGTTCCCGTCACCAAGACGCAGACTACCTCTCTCGTAACCCTGTCGTGACAAACTACCCAGCGTCGGCATTTGCAGTACTAGATCTCCGAACTGCACAAGCAAAGGATGCCGAACTCTGCAACATTGCCAGGCGTCTCTCTGATGATACCAGTGCAGCTAAACGGCGCCTCGCGAGACTTTCATCAGCGTATACAATCAAAGGTGGCATACTGTACCATCTACGCACGGGAAGTGAGTCGTACATCCCTGTGGTGCCTGTGGCCAGGCGACCATCCATACTTTATATGTGCCAGGACGCCCCCTTCGCTGGCCACCTAGGTCAGCAGAAGACCTTGGCTCGCGTTAAGGAAAAGTTTTGGTGGTCTGGCATGCGCGCCGATGTCTACCTATACGTGTCGTCCTGCGCCATTTGTCAAGCTCGCAAAGTAGTTACAAACCCACGTCCTGTGACCTTACAACCCATCGTACCTCCCAACGAACCTTTCGAAGTTGTGGGCATTGATCACATAGGCCCGTCCCTTCGCAGCAAGCACGGTAACAGATTCCTCATCGTGGCCACGGACAATACCTAACCAAGTGGGCAAGAGTACGGGCCGTCCCCGACTCTGCATCCACCCACGTAATGAACTTTATCAACGAGTGCCTCATTTACCGGCATGGCACGCCGAAGCTGCTGATTTCAGACCGTGGCACCGCGTGTACATCGCGAGACTTCGAAAAATTCTTGTGCAAACATGGAATACGCCATGCTGCGGCGTCCCCTCAACATCCACAGACTAATGGACTTGTTGAGCGCACAAACCGCACCATAAAAGACGTCATTTCTTCCTTCGTCTCAAGCATACACGACGACTGGGACGACTACGTCACTGCTGCGGTTTTTGCTCTGAATACGTCCGAACAGGAAGTCACTCGAGAAGCGCCGTTTCACCTACTCTACGGGAGGACGCCAAGGTTACCACAAGAACACCTTCTTGGTTTAGACACATCGAGATTACTGTATATGCTCCCCTTGGGGAACAGAGTTGCATCTGACAGAACGTGCCGCTCGCGCCCCCATTCGCCAAGAGTGCTCACGTGCGCAAATTGCATCCTTTTGAGGGAAAGCCAACTTCACGGATGCGCATGCTCTGACGCTCGCCGCGCTACCACGGCCGCGCCGCCGCAGTCCCGAGTCCCGAGACCCACACCTTAAAACAACTCTTATTAAATCCCTAAGTGCACCACAAAATTATTGAGCCAGTATCGTGTAAGTGTGTCGTTAGTGCTGTGTCGGAAGACCCGAAAAACATCGCTTCGTTTCAAAATGCCGCCATCGAGTCTCCTTTCTGACCCGTACTGTCTCCCATTTCCAAGTTGCGATGACATAGGAGCGCTTAATTTATACTTTGGAAACCAGAGCAGCAACGCAGGCAGTCCGTGTCCTCGAGGGGAGGCCTCCTTAACGTCGAGGTTATGCCCTATACGAGACATTTCGCCGACATTTCCGCTTCGAGAAGGCGGATTTTCCACTTGTCATCAGTGCCCCGGAGCTTCCGCAACATTTCTCCAGTGCACAGGGAGTGCGCATCTCTGTGCATGTGCCTGCGAAGGCTGGCTTATCCAAGTCACCTTTGTGACTGAAGGAAGGCTTCGCCAGACATTACACTGTCATTTCAAGCATTATAAATACAGTAATGCACCATACTACTCGTCTCGGCTTTACTTTAATTGGCTGTAGGGGCTGTAGCTTGAAACAGCCGATATACAAAAAGAGAAACGCCCCGGTGGTAGGGCCGCCATCTCGACGAGACTACCGTAAAAGCAAAGCGACATGACCTCCGTGATTTCTGGCGCCGACGCGCGAAATCTCGAAGGCCGTGAAGAGAGACACATTGCAGACACATTGTCTCCAATACACGGCTGGCGAAGCTTAATTAGCCAAACCTAAGGCAAATACGAATATGAGCGAGTAATGAATGAGCTTAAAGGGTCCCTGAAACGTTTTTTTGACATTGCGTCACTGATTAGGCAACACAACTGTGAAATCATTCACACCATAAATAAAGCGAAGCACCATGCGCTAAGGCAGCTATGGGCTTATTTCTGTCCCCTTCCTCCTTACCACTGCTGTTCCTCCTCAACTCGATCTGCTGCGGAGTGCGCGCTAGCGACGACAGCGCCTCCCGCGTCAGCCGCTCTGCCGAGCCTTCCGTAGCGACATAGGACCCCGGTATCCTCACTAAGGTCGCCCGCCTCGGCAGTGCTAGCCTCTGTAATAGAGCGCCGGCGACTCGTGTGTACGCCGCCAGATGCCGCGACGATACCGTTGGCTGAAACGAAGGAGTACGTTGTAGAAGCACGTTGTTCGCGGCTAGGTTTTGAAAATTACGTGCACTCGATGGTTCGGGGCCAATCAGCGACCTCCCATTCGTAGTTCGATTGGCGGGGGCGTTTGAAAACGCATTTTGGCGAGCCGCTGCGACCTTTTGCGATACGCGTGTTCAAAACCTTATTGTAAATTACACACTTTACGCATAGCGCTGAAATCTGTCCTGTAATGGTCCTAATGACCCGCTCTACCGGATCACCATGTTTGCACAAAATCGTCAAAACCGTTTCAGGGTCCCTTTAAAGGGCCCATGACAGCTATTTTTTTGTTGGAGACTTTTATGTTCTAATGAGTAGAACAGTGTCTTGTAATCACGGCATGGAGTGCCAAATTCTCCAGCGCGAAGTCTAATTAGTCACAGCATCGTTAATTTTGCTCAGTTTTAATGAAGCTTCGAAACGCGCGCCAAAAACTGCAAGAAACTAGCGCCGCGGGGCTAGCGCGGCGGCTGTCGGAAGTGAGCGCATGCACTGATCACTTGAGCTCAAGATTCGGTGACGTTGCGGAGAGCGCGAGCGCCAGACCAGCTCGCCACACTCGCTTTGCATCATAGCGTGTGTACAATGTACGCTTGAGCGACCAACACGGAGAGGAAGCAGAAAAATACGGCTTTTGGCGTGGCCTCCGCGATCGGCTGCGAGAGCCGATCTTGGAGGCTACGCTCGGAGGCCATAGCGCGGCGCGCCCGTGTCTCTCTGTGACGTCACGATATCAACTTACAAAAGTGAGACGTCACAGATGGCCCACAAACTACGTCACACTAGTGGCGATGTCGCGAGGTGCTGCAAGCTCGGATGAGCATTCCCGCTTACTTTGAAACCATATTAAAATTACTTAGAGGCGACGTTCGCCACTAATACTTGGTCAAGGTTGCCTTCATATGCAGGAAAACCAATTAACGCAAGCATCTCGCGTTTGAAATTTTGGTGTCATGAGACCTTTAACAATGCAGGCCGATGTCCCGACAAATCTCAAGCGAGTAGTCTCACTTTGACTGACGCCGCCATCTTGCCAGACGTACGGGAGGTGGTGGTCCTGGTGGTGGTTACGGTCGCAGGAGCAGTGATATGCACTGGGGTCTGCTCTGCCGAATGGGAGCGATCGTTCCACCAAGGTCCTACCAACCGAGGCTAGGGAGCGGATAGTGCTAGAGAGGACATCTAGTACGAGTCCGGGTGGTGGTTGAGGTCCCATGAAAGGTGCTATGCACTGGTCGGCTCTGCCGAACTGGAGCGACGGTCCCATCAAAGCCCTACCAACCGATGGTTCCACCTAGGTCCTACCAGCCGAGGCTGCTGTCTGTCAATATGTATGTACAGTGGCGTCCACTGTTAAAGGGAACACTTGCGCGCAAGGCATGTTTGTATTTTGTTTCCTCGCAAAGCCTCTGTTGCATATATTTGAGGCACATAAGCTGCGGTTGGGAGCTCTGGCTCCCTTTGGACCCATATGTACCATCAACGGACATTATTTCAGCAGCCATTTGAATTTAAGGCGCCAGAAATAGTGAAGGCGCAAATTCGGGTGTTCCCTTTAACAGTGGACCGTACTGTACCTTCTTGTGTATATAAAGTCGAGTTGTGTTTGTGTGTGAAAAAGGCTGGTCTCCATCCTTCAAGTTGATACAACACAACCAACGACGGAGAGGCAGTAGGGGGAAGACTTTCACCAATCCTTCTTCACAGCAGCAACGTCAGCTGGGGGAGCTCGGCCCAACGAGGAAGTGAAGAAGTGGAAGGAAGGAGAAGGTGTGAACTAAGTACAAGTTCACCACATTAGATCACCTTCTTTCCAGAATTTACTGGCGCAGTCGACAGGATCGCAACAACGACGGCAGCGAATGCTCTGTATTCGAAGAACGTCGTGCTGCGGGTAGCGATCCCCTCCAGGGACGGACAAGACAACGAACTCCAGCCGGAGCGAAGAAGCCAGGGGCCGAGAACGCCTGCGCCATCGGCCCAGGAGAGGCGACGAGGACACTACACCAACATCGCAGGCAAGGCTTGACGACGAGGGCGACCGGCATCTCGGAAGATTCCGGGAAGTGAGTGGCATCGTCTCAAGTGGTGAGGTCCTCTGGTGTTCGTGCATCTCAAGAATAACACTGCCTGGTAGTGTTATGGTGCCTAACCAGTGCTTTGAAGTCGGCAGTGGTGCTTCGGGGGTGGTTTGGTGCACGAGAGGGAACTAGACGCGCGGTGGACACTCGTGGCATGCGGACATTGAGACTGCGCAACGGATTCATGTACTGCCGTGTGTGCGCGTCAGTGCAAATGCAGTGTTGTGTGGGTGTCAATGCGGCAGGAATTCTGAGTGTAGTTGTTATTTGTTTGTGCAGCGCCTCTATTTTTTCAATGCCAGTCATATGCGTCCGATCGGGCTGTTCACCACCCTCTCCGTCGACTCTTTCCAACTCTTTCCCGTCGGCTAGCGCTCGCGCCTGCTTCACGGTCGGAGGGGAGAGTAACCTCTATATGGCGCCTCATGGCCGCTGATGGAAGAAGTATTTTTTGATAAGTTGTACCTTTATGCACTGGGCGGCGCTCTGAAACCCTCTTGATTGCCACGCTAGGCTGTCGCACTGAGTCTTGACGAGACACGACGTTTGCTGATGGCGCGCCTCCGTTCGTTGGCAGCGTCGTGCGCAACGTGCGCTGCGATGGACATTTATCTCGACCACGCTGCTGCACGCCGGCTTTGAAATATGCTACACGAGTGTCGAATGGCATTGTTTTGATATGCAATAGCACAGTGTTTAAATGGCGTTGCGGCTCTTCGCCGCAAAGTGGAAAATTTCCACGACAGGCACTG